>OY728160.1:1307450682-1308050682 GCA_963277665.1 Viscum album | reverse complement strand
TGGGGGGACACCACGAACCCTGTTTGGACTCATAACCATGATACATAGATAGGGTATCTCACTCAGAACTTCTGGGAGATAATCTAAACCAAATCTAAATATATCCTCCAAGTAGGGAATCATACACAAAATGATACCTCAAACCCCACTAGATCGACCCACCAAGTAGGGGATCAATGCCCATGCAAGAGGGTCATGTGTATACCAAAAACCACACTTAGGAATGACAAAGTGATAGAGGATCTTGCCCCAGGTTCTTAGAGGGATACATTAACTCTATCCAAACTCATCCTATCAAGGTGATCACATTCCAATGTAGGGTACATAATGCCACACTATACCCTCACAAGGATAGATCAAGGGAAAACTCCCACTAATACTCGTCTATGTGTCACTAACAAGCATCCCACAAGAATCTAATTACATATCATATCTCATGCCAAAACCATGTCAACCATCATGTTATATATGGAAAAATACTCATAATAGGATACTCATGGGACTCCATCCCAGTCCTGAAGGATTATTCATGAGGAGAAATATCTAAGGTGAGTGCGTGGCGTGTACCCACAATACACAACGTAACTCTCAAAAATGGACCTTGTTTGTGTCCCCTCTCGGTACTCAGAATGTATAATAAGGATATACGACATATACCTCATGTCACATGGAATGTGACTTCATCTGAACACCTAGGTGTTTCCTTGCTCGTACACGGCCAGGTCGGCCATGTCATCATACACAATGTGTACCCAGAGTACACAACATGTTCCTCTTTCCACGAACCAATCCCATGTCCTTGGTCATGCCTATGTATAGGAGTCCATGCCTATGGGGCTGGCATGTTCCCGCGTGCCTAGAAATATCCTCTAGCCCATGTACACTTGGGATATAGTCATGTACTTCTGCACAGCCAAGTCCCCTTGCATGGTGTGACTACCCATGTCCTTAGTCACATGACTTGGGATCACTACACAGCATGTATCCCCAGTACAAGGATTATAGTCCCCAAAAGACAATCTTCCCTGAACAAGAATAACACACAGAATTTGATCCCATACTATACGCTATGTGATTGGGAATTCTAAATGGGAATTCCCTATGAGCCATTTGAAACCCCCGATTTCCACCTAAAACCCATAGATCTACCCCTAGGGGATCTCTAGTAGTTGTAATAGTGATCTAAAAACTTAAAACAATGCATAAATAGGGATAAATATGTAAATATCATAAATACACCTACCTTGTGGTGAAACATCAAAGCTTCAAGTCCAACACAATTCCTAGAAGCTATTGCACCACAACCTAGTGATGGTCAATGTAAAAAATGGGGTCTGATGGCACATCCTATCCTCAATTCATCATCAGTATGTCTATCATTATGGGAGAAAACCTCCCCAACCCCTTCCATATATAGTAATAAAAAGTAGGGGGTATGTTTATTGATTTAATTTTATTAAATTAATAAACCCCTTATCGACATCCCACCAGCAGTCACCTCTAATTAGGTGCCTGACATTGACAAACTTCATGTCATTCCTGGGGTAAAATCTGTATTCTAAACTCAACTGCAGTCTCAAATTTACAATCTGAAACTCCACTCAGGATTTAATCCAAATTTCTAGAAAAAAATTGAATGTGAAATATAAAATATTTAATATTTTTTTAATATCACCATACCAAGGGTCTTTGGGCCCTGGAATCCTGTACTAACTCAGCACCTTACTTTTAAATATTCCTAGAAATATTCCAAAGACTTATAGGTAAAAACCAGAGTCATTACACTCTCCCCAAATTCAGTATTTTTTCCATGAAAAGAGGAATCTTATAAACAAGGGGGGAAATTGATATTGATGTATCCTGATAATCATCATCCACCCCTAAAATAGATTCACTCTCAACATCCATCAATAGTATGAACTCTAGGCCCACAAATGTTGTCTCCTACTAGATCTGACCAGTACATCGGTGACCTGTAAGGCCTTCCAAACGTGGCCCCAAATGGTGTTACACTGCTGGTGGAGCTAAAACTACATCACGCCAACATGAAAACCTAAATCATGGATTCTAGAACCCAAATGGTTTTATCTACTTGGAAAAACCACCCCTATCTAGGGTGTACTATTGAGGGAAATAAACATCCACAACACCTCATCTCACAACATAACTGGTGTCATCATCAATCCTTATAAGGATGACATACTCCCTACCTTTATAAAATACATCAAAAACATTTCTAGTAGATATCATATCATGCATGACTACACAAATAGAATCTCCTATATATGCCTCATTTCCTCACTACAAAATAGGAGGGGTAACAATTATCAACTATAGATATTCTATAACAACCTTACCCTCAAGGATCATCTACAAAGAATTAAACTACTCAATTTCATTACTCAAAAATAGAATTTAGAGACCCTCACTATGAGTATATGCTATTATGGTCACACCCTTGGGTGAATCCCAAGCTAGTATAGCCCCAACCTCTATCAGGTCCACTATCACTCCAATGTCTAAGAAGACATATCACAAGAAGTGGACCTCCTAAAACTAGAGCTATCTCTACGAGAGCTCCCTGAGAAACTGATACTCTTAGAGAATGTCTAGAATTCATCCTCAAGTGTCTCACATGAAACTCTGATGATAAGCACACAAGGTTAAAAACAAAAAAGACTACCATGAACTGATCCAAATGTGTGTAGGAACCAGTCCATAAGTCTCTCATCTACTTTCTAGGCGAACAACACAAGGTTATATAAGAAAAAACACTAGGTCTTACAAATCCTTTCGTATGAAAACCTCCTATTTCACCTAAACTTGTGAAGCTCCATGTGATTCCACTAATATACTAGTGAAAATATCAAGGCGGTCCCTAGGTGCCAGTCTATGTAGAAGTTTAACCCCTGATGGGGAGTTAAATTGGTTACATCCTCATGAATATTTTATCAACACCACTTCCACTATAGGGAACTAAAATCTCATAGCATCTACTTCTCTATGGTTTATACTAGATATATCATAAAACATCGACTATATCTACTCATTCATGAGCTCATTCTTCTCTTCTTGGGATCAATCCAAACCAAAGGAGGAACTCCATCCCAAAATCTAGAAACACTACCACACCCACTGGTGTAAACCATCTGATCATGGATAGTATGCAACCAATCCATGCTAAGGATGTCATGACCCAACCCAATAGGGCCCGGACCACAACTCCCCAAGTCTGCCTCCAATAGTCCAAGGGATGGTGACTAGTGTCGAGTGGGCATATCACACATATGGGAGGCCTTTTCCTAATGTACCTATACGTACCCACCCACAAACACCTTCACGAAATAGTGTAGAGATATAAAAAGCTAGAAACGAAAATGCATGCATACATCTATACCAAACCAGAGTACAATATAATTATTGAAAGAGAAAAGGGAAAAATGAATGCCCACCAAAAACTATAAAATCATCCAATCTTCTCATAAATAGGAGATCGATTTCAAATGAAACTATCAAAAATATCCTCATCCCAGCTCCGATAAAAACCTCAGTCAGTCAAAATCACTAAGCTTCGCCTACCTCAGATCCTCTGTAGACTCCATTGAAAGGAATGTGGTTTGAAAAAGAGACAACATGTGTGGGAAAATACCAAATAGGGGTGAGTATAACAATACTTATTAGGCTCCCCAAAAACCAAAAATAAAAGGGAACAACTGAAATGAAACAATATTCTCGATCTATCCAGAGGGAACCCAATCGAGAGAGAAACTCCATCTCAAACTATCCCTAACTAAACATGAATAGTCGGATCTGTAACCAAGTGGGTGTTAACCGAGACATGTGACAAAACCTCAATGACTCCTAGAATCACATAGATATACTCATCTCATACTTCAAGTCCCATGAGGTTCTGACCTCATAGATAGCTACAGGATTCTACTCAAGGCTTTAAAGGTAACAAACAATTAGGAGAACACTCTCCATGAGCTCATCCATCCCATATTTTACCCATCTGAGATATACAATCTATTAGGAACAACTATACCATTCCTGAAGGTATATCCAAGATAACATGCTTCATCAGGAACATCTCACTATGATAAACACTAGTTCCCAGCACCAAAGGTCCTGTCATAACTAACCTACACTCTACACAAGGTCGTAAGATCCCAAGTGGAGAGGCATGCCCCTCACCATTGTACATAGTAGAGGGAGAACTACTCCTAACTATGTACCATGTGAATCCCCTATAATGAAAGATATTAGAGGGACCCACACCTAAATTCATCGAGGGAGAACTAACTCCTAACCAGGTATGGAATGTAAATAGTGGAGGGGAACTCTCCTCATAACTATACTCAATAGTTGAGGGAGCTCCAACTCTAATAGGGGACCCGCACACCGCTACTACTTGAATATGGTGGATTAATACTCTATAGATGAGGAACTAAACCTTGGTACAATAGGGGAGTATCACTCTACCAGTATGATCATTATAGGGGACCCTCACCTTGGTACGATAGGGGAGTATCGACCCTGGGCTAGAGGACCCACTCCCTGCTACGACAAGGGAGTACCGACTCTATCGAAACAACATGTATGGAGGACCCAAACCCTAGAGTGATAGGGGAGTTCCAACTCCAAGGATAGAGGACCTTCACCATAACATAGTAGGGGAGTACCCACTCTATCTATACATTAGATATGGAGGACTCACACCCTGACGCAACAAGGGAGTACTAAATCCATGGATAGAGGACCCACACCCTATAATGATAGAGGAGTACCTACTCTATCTGGACAATGAGTAGGAGGGACCACACTCTGGCAGAGCAGGGGAGAGTTATCTCTATCTATATGAATGATATGGGGAAACCACATCCTGGTCTGACAGGGGAGCACCATCCCTAAGAGAACTATTGCATAAGTAGAGAACCCGCACCCATGCCATGGGGAGTCCCATATCTACCAAATCATAGAGGTAAGGGAAACCCATGCCCTAATTCCATAGATGAGTAATAGTCACAATGCCTCTATTGAAGAACTACACTGATCTACATCATCAGTTGAGTGCTACTTAAAGAATAATCATGCTTATCATACCTTGCATCACAACACTACCATGAGTAGAGGACCTGATCCTAGATACAATAGGGGAGCATAGATCTACCAACCTAAAGAGTCCAAGGGACTCACATCCTAAGTTTATAAGTAAATTCACCAACCCTAACATCAACCCAATGATCCACCCTGATCACTACCCAAGGTTAAGAACCTCCACTATAGAATCATGCTCGGAACACACTCCATCCTATCTCATGGGCCACTACAAAGGCCACCATCATGTTCTAAATAGAAAACTATTCAGGATAGTACACTTATAATCCTGAACTCAAGTTCTAGAGAAGAAGATATGAAAGGTGGTAGATCTCTATAAGATCCCAAGGAAAGTACATGGCGTGCACTGGGGTCCCCATGGCATGTCAACCCACCGAAGAACCTAGTCATGTATCATGTTCAAACAGTTTTCCCAGCCATGTAGGTATAAGCAGTGTATAAAACACGTACATGGTGTGTCCTGAATCACCCAGCCCCTGGACGTGTTCTTCCTTTATATGACTCAGCTGTTTGTGTCTCTCACACACCACATACCTCATAATACACAAAATGTCTAGGATAAACTTCCATTTGTTCATTTATTTTTCTTGTGCCCATTTCTAGCACCCCATATCCATGTAATTTGGCTGTGTAGTTCTATATGGCTATGTACTTTCACACGGCTACCCTATCCATGTCATCTGGCCACACGACATGGGGTCACTACATGGAGTGTAACCCTGTTACATGGCATGTAGTTCCCAAAATTCATCTACCTTCACAAAAAAGAATAACATATGATGTTTCTAGGGGTTAACATGCTTTTTAGAGAGTAATTTTAATGGTAATTGCCTTGTGAGTTACCTAATTCACCCATATTTCCCATGAAACCTACAGATCGACCTAGAAGGGATCTCTAGTAATCATAATAGGGATCTAAAACCTTAAAAAATGAATAACAAATGGGGTTGGGACCAAAACTCAAATCCACCTACCTCGAGGGTGAAACACCAAATCTTTGGGTCTATAACTATGCTAGGATCATTATTCTTCTTGATATTTTGATGATCAGCATCAAGAATAAAGATTATCAGCACCTTTTCACTTCAATTAACCTTGGTTTTCATTTTTCGGCCAAAGAGGGAGTGGAGGTGCATCTCCTACATATGTCTTTTACACCAATGTTGGATGGGAATGGATTTAGGTTAGATTTATTAATTAAATTTTCATTTAATATATAATATCACCGCTTGATGCCCCGCTAACTCACCCCCGATTTTAAACCCAGTGCAGACAACTTTATGTCGCGCCTATGACAAAAAAATGTTATGAACTCAACTGCAAACTCAAACTTTTGATATGAGAATCCATTAATGAGTTATTCCATGTTTCAAGAGAAATGTTTCATGCATGACAAAATATATTTAATATTTTTAATATCACCACATTGAGGCTCTCAGAGCCCTATAATCCAACACCGGCTGAGCGTCTGAATTCAAAAATATTCTTATAAATGTTCCAAAGTCTTATAGGTCAAAACCTGAGTCATTTAATTCTATCCACCTTATGTATTTTCATCCCTAAAAATAGAAATCCTAGGCATAATGGAAATAAATTGATCTCTCCACTGTAACTCCCACCCCAGTGAGCTCACCAAGGGTTCTCGTGCTACTTAAAAGAACACACTCAGGGGAACTTACCTAGCCAAACCACACTCAAGTATATCCCTAAATAGTTCAAAATCATGAAACATGTGGGAACATGTCTCCTCATATGTGATAGGTGGAAAATCACTGAGCACCATAGTCCATATGTAATCATAGGGTCTAGCGGTACACCAACTCGCTAACCTGACATAGATGTCTACGTAACCCCACAATTCACATCCACCCCTAGAAGAATGGAACCATAAAATCCTCAAGCGTCTTTCATTCAAGTTTGACATCAAACATGTGAGGGTAATAATGATTAGAATAGGGATACCCAAGTGTAAACACTGGGTCTCATTGGGCCCTTCGTGTGTAAACGTACAATTTTACAACATATCACTAAATAAAAAACACTTCCACACCCACTAGTGCCATCCTAAATGAGAATGTATGGTAGAAAACCAATCCATACTGTAGAGACATCATAGGGTTTAACTCTACCACTAAAGAATGGTTCTATGCAAGGTTGTTCCTCCACCAGGGCTCCCAAGAATAAGGTTAAAGCAGGAAAGATCTACCAAAAATGCCAGTACCTACTCTGACACTCTATATCACAACCCTTACTTGAACAAAAAATTATAAGGAACTCATCTACCACACCTCGACACTATTTTTTTGGTCGGTGCTGATTCACCTGTACATTTTATTCATGCCTCAAAAACATATCTTGGTGGGGGAAAGCATCCTATTTCTCATGATTCCAAATCTATGTCAAAAAACATCCAACCAAGGTTCTATAAACACCTTGTATCACCTCATTTAAACTTTGATCGAGAAGTGGAAAGAAAATAGTACCTCACAATAATGTATAACAATTACTAATACTAAAAGTAGAAAGGACACCGAGTGTACCTCGATTAATACTCAGAGATTTTGGGTCAAATGCCACTATGACCTACATCTATCCTCTCCCTCATCCTCTAATACCTTGATCCTGGCATGGACCACATGGGGGTGGTGGTGGAAACACCTCAAACCGCCTTCCACCTCCAGATTATCTCCCAGCTCCTCCACCACGCCCACCATCTTTTGAAACTCCCTGCTCCAAATGCTGCCTCTGCCAAGGTATTCCATAAATCATATCCCTATCAACAACATGGTGATTCAAACAATCTCTAGAAATATTTACTCAGTTTTCATAGGCGTAATAGCACCTCTCATGAGGATGACCTAATCCGCGGTACAACTTCTATGCTACAGGACTACGTGCCTGAGTCTAGGAACGGGTATGCCTCTTGCATCGTGATCCTATCATCTATCGTCTATCAACATCTGTAGAAGTATTTGCCTTATGACCACCACTATGGATCACATCTTCCCATCCCTCCACTAGTAATCCCTATACTACTATATCTCACTCTAGTAACCCTACATAAGTGGTAATGCACAAGGAAACAACACTTGCTCGGATGTCTCTGTGGAGGACCTACTTAAAGGTCCATGCTCTAAATAATAGGCATTGTCCCATATCTAGGGAGTATCATGATATGTCTATGAACCTCATTGAGTACTCCACCATAGTCATACTACCCTAAGACAGCTATAGAATCTTCTGTATACACATGGATCTCAATGTGTCTGGGTAAAACTCATCCCTAAAGAGTCGCTCAAACTCCACCCAAGTGAGCATCGCCAGATCATGGGTCTGTGTCACTAGACTCCACCATCTTCTGGATGAACCCTATAGAAGGGTCACTGCTAGGACCACCATATGATCAGAAGGTGTCCTCACAAGAATAAAAACATGTGTGACTACCTTGAGCCAGTCATCAGCTACCTAGGGGTCTGTATCACCTTGATGCCTCAGAGGTCACTGCATCTGGAATTCGTGTAGTGCACTCAGCCTGCATGCATCCTCATCCTGAACTACCGGCACAACCAACTAATCAACAGGTGGTGTATCAACTATAATACCACCCAGAGGTACAACCTTAGAACTAGTTCCCTATAATGAATCCTCAACATGAAGCAGATCATCTTCACAATCCCACCATGGAACCCTATCTTTTTTTCTTTATGGTGGAATACTGAAACAAAATCAAGATGCGCCATGCTCTAAGAGTATATATGGGTAGTTGACTCAAGAAGGAAAAGGAACCCATAACCCAATCCTATATGATCCATGTATCATTATTTCCCTATGACCAGTGTCCTAATGTACCAAGTTGAAAAGTGGGTTATCAGAGTCCTGGTGAATGGATATGTTGGCCACTGCACTAACACCAGAACTTCTGGCCTGAGATCCAAACTCAAAACACCCTAACACTATCACTATGAAACCTAAACCAAGCTCAAAACATTGCGGTCCCAAAGTGGAACCCACTCTAATACCACTCTGTCACAACCCGTCCTAATGGGACCTGGGCTGCAACTCCCCAAGCTTGCCTCCAATAGGCCCGGGGATGGAAACTATCACCTAGTAGGCATATCACAAATATGGGAGGTATTTTCCTAATGTACTTGTATGCATGAACCCATAAACACCTCCATGAAACAGTACATAGATATAAAAAGTTGTAAACTAATATTCATGCATACATCTATCCCAAACCAGAGTACAACAGAAGTACTGAAATTAAAAAGGGGAAAACACACACCCAACAAAAACTATAAAAGCACCCAACTAGCTTAAAAGAAGGGGATCGCTATCAAATGAAATTGCTAGAAATATCATTGGTCTAGCTTCAATAAACACCCTGGTCAGTCTAGCTCATTAAGATCTACCTTCCTTGGGTCCTCTAGGGACTCTTTCAAAAGGCATGTGGTATTAAAAAGACACAACACGTGTGGGAAAAATCCTATATAGGGGTGAGTATAGAAATACACAGTAATCTACCCAAAACCCAAAAGAAAAGGGAGAAACTGAAAGGAAATAGTCCACTCAACCAAGCCATAGGGAACCCAATTTAAAGAGAAACTCCATCTCGAATGATCCTCAGCTAAACGTGACTATTCGTCTCAATATCTAAGGAGGTACCAACCCAGACATGTGAAAATACTTTAAGGACTCCCATAATCACCCAGATATACTCATCTCAGACTCCAAGTCTCATTAGGCTCTGACCTCATAGCAAGCTACATGATTCTACTTAAGGATTTAAAAGGTAACACACAACCAAGAGAACACTATCCATGAGCTCAACCATACCAGATGACACTTTTCTGAGAGATACACTCCATCAAGAATAACTATATGATTCTGAAAGGAATTTCTGAGAGAATGTACTCCATCATGAATATTTAACTAGGAAAAACTCTAGTGCCTAACACCAAAGGTCATGTTATAACTAGCCTGTGACCAGCGCAAGGTTGTAAGAACCCAAGTGGAGAGTCCCCCTCCTCACAACTTAACAAAGTTGAGGGAAAACTACTCCTGAATATGTATTGTGTGTATCCCCTCTAACAAGAGATAATAGAGGGACCCACACCTCAATCCATAAATGGAGCACTAACTCCTAACTAGGTATCACACATAACTAGTGGAGGGGTCTTCTCCTCATGATTGTACTCAACAGATATAGTGACCCTAACCTTTTTCACATAAAATTACATGATTTTAAGTATAATTAAATATAAAATTACAATATAATGATTGTAAATTCTATTGTCTTGGAAGACTAGGTACATAATTAAACATCATGATTCCAAAATAAGAACATCTTTTATTTAATCTTCATAAAGAGATCTTAACTTCATTTGAGACATTACATCAGCATAGGATAACCTGGGGATAACATGAACAAAGGGATGATCTAAAAACCCTAGTAAGGTAATAAACATTAAAATATAACTTATCACATGGGTTAAAAGGCATAACATAATGATATAAAAAGGAACATAACATGATTAAACATATGAAATCATAACATATAGAACATGGGATCATATAATCATGCAATCATAGTAATGTGGAAGAAACATAAAACATAACTTTATCATGATTCAAGGATCATTTCACATAGAGGAGCACAATTCAAGGCTCACTGCACATAGAGGAGCACAAGTCAAGGGTAACCACCAAGACTATTTCTTATGGAGAACGAGTCAAGGCTAACCACCAAGACCATTACACATAACGTCTCATGAGACTAAACATTACCCAATAAATTAGAGCACTATCTGGTCACACCCATCATAACATGTTCATTATTATGTTTTCCACATAAGATATCATACATAAAAAATAAAACATAAATATAAGGGTTACCCATGTAAAGAATTAGTTATCATAATTATTTCAAAATGCATATCAAAAGGGAATATCATAGTGGTTTCCATGAAAGGATGAATTTAATTCATCATGGACATTAATAATGGAATATATTCATATATCATGATAATTTATTTCAAACTAAACTGAAAATAATTTTTAAGAAACTTTAGGAATAAAACATTTTAGTACGGTTTGAGGAAAAACTTTCAAGATTCATTAAAATGGAAAATGCATAATTCTCTGCATAAAACCATAATTGAACCAAGGTATTTTTTTCATGATAAAATTGGTGGTTTTATAAAAATAATGGTGGATTAAAATATATTATGGATCACACTTGAAAATGGGTAATAATTCAGGAAGTTCCCTTAAATCGGGCTTGCTTATCGGGAAGAATTGAGTAGGGAACTTTTAAAAAACATATATATCCCTAAAAAATAAGGATGAATGGATATTTATAAATAATTTTGGAATATATAAACATCATTTAAAATATTTAAATAAAAATAAAATATAATTTTATTTAGGTAAAAATATAGAAAGAGTAACCCTAAGGAATAATGGTGGTTCGGGTGGAATCCCTTACCTTAAGTCTGAAGGTGTTCTTCACTTGATCTTAATGTCCTGTATAATCAAATTAGATTCATTAATTAATAATTAAATAACCAATTATACATTTATTTTATTTTTTATAACATTATTAAGTTTATTTTTGTCCCTTTTTATGGGTTATGAGATTCAATTTTACCGTTCGGGAGCATTAGTTTCCTTGGTTTTCATGATCATTTTACTTGTATATGTGTATGGAAAATCATATAGAATGAGGATAGTTGTCCAGAAATAAACTTATGTGTTATTAATGAAATTATATAATATTAAAATACCATTTTTTTCATAAGTGGGGGTGATTCATTAGATAAATTATTAATGATATTCGTTTAGATTAATTTAGCGTTTTTTTGATCATCACAAACTAGTTTTGTTATATTATTAAATATAATGTATATTAACTAGTTATAGAACATTAAATAGTTTTTAATACATATAATATAATCTTGTTCAACCATAAAAATGGTTTCATGACCTATCCTGAAGGTGGAATTGAAAGATCAAAGCACGTCGTCCATGAAGGTGGTAGATCGGCACCTCACAGACGATGTTTTCATTCTTAAAATAAAAGAGAGGAGATGAGTTTTGATGAATAATTATTATATAAACGTGATAAAATTCCATTATATGTTAGATAATTGAGTTTTCATGCCACTTGGACAAGGTTAAGTGAGAAAAATATAATAAAATAAAGGAACTTGAAAAGAAATTAAAAGAAAAGGAAGAAGGTTTTACCTCTTGATTCTATCTTCTAGAGAGCCTCCTTAGGGGATTAGTTTTGGTATTTTGTTAAGACCAAAATATCCAGGATATTGGGGACAATTTTGGAAATATTGTTGGGTATAATTTTTAAAATGATCAAGGTTTTAGAGGTGTGAGGAGAAGAGGTAGTGAGGGGCGGTATTTATAGTGGAGGAGAAGGGTGTTTTCTCATTATTTAATTCATTAGTTTATTATTTTACTCAAGATAAGAAATAGTGTTGATTCTTGAAAATAAATACATTAATCTGAGCATGTGATTTCTAGATAATGGGATTAAAATAGCACTACATCACATATGACTCCATAATTCATGTATTTGGCATTTATCATAAATTATCGTATTTTACTATCCACTAAAAATTCAAGTATTTCAGAAAAATACCAAAAATTCACCCTAAACATTTTTAAATTTTTACAATTCAAAAATAAACTCCATTTTATGAAAATAATTTTATAGATATGAGAAATTTTAATTTTAATTAAAATCATCATTTACTTGGAAAATATAGATTTTAAAATTATAACTGCTTTTATAACACTTTGAAAGATTAATTAAGTTATAATAATATTATATAAAAATAATAATACAAAAAAATATTAATTTATGGAAACATTTTATGAAAATAAATTTTCTTTAAAATTATTAAATTAATCACAAGATTGTAATGAAATATTTATGACCTATAAAAATACCAACACTTAATTAATAATTTTTAGAACACTTATTTACTTATACTATGATATAATTATATAATATTGTCACTTATAAGATGGATAAATTTTATTTATAATTTCATTGGTGATCTTACTATTCAATTGTCCAGTTTACTGTTCATAAGGGTCATGTTACTATTCCAAATGTCAAGTTACTATTCCTTTGGTATGTGTTCCGTAACTTTTAGAAATGACTTTTATTTCATTAATTTTTCATTTATAGAGCTTTTATTGTGTTATTAATGTGATTATACTATATTAAATAATTATAATAATGGGATTTCTTTGATAAAAATTTTGGGTCATTGCATTCTTCCCCCCTTATGAAATTCCACCCTCAAAATTTTGTTTTACATTCTTAGTTTAAAATAGGTGTGGGTACTTCTCCTTCATTTCTTGATCCGGTTCCCTTGTTTCATCTTTATACTTATGGTTCCACCATAGTACTTTTACCATTTGAGTAATCTTGTTGAATAGAACTTTATCTCTATGATCCAAGATCTTCATTGGTTTCTCCTTGTAAGAAAGATCATTCTCCAACTGTACCAACTTTGAAGTTAGTACATGTGAGGGATCTAGTATGTACTTCCTCAAGAGGGATACATGGAATACATAGTGTACTTGAGACATTACTGGTGGAAGTGCTAGTCGATAAACCACATATCCAACATGATCAAGAATATCAAAATAGTCGATGTACTTGGGAATTAACATCCCTTTATTCCAAAATCTCATGATCCTATTCCATGGATATATGTGGAGGAATACCATGTCTACAACCTTAAACTCCAGGCCACATCGATGATTGCTTGCATAGCTCTTCTGTCAACTTTGGGTTGCCTTGATGTGTTGTTGAATGGATGTCACCTTCTTCGTCATTTCTTCAACCATTTCAAGTCCTAGCAGCTTACGTTCACTGAATTCATCCCAACATGTCGGTGTTCTTCACCTTTTCCAATAAAAGGGATTTATATGGATCCATTTGGATGCTTGAGTGGAAACTATTTTTGTAAGAGAACTCGAAAAAAGGCAGATGTTGGCCCCATCCTCCTATGAATTCCATAGAGCATGCCCTCAACAT
The DNA here is from genome assembly GCA_963277665.1 of Viscum album. Classification (NCBI taxonomy): domain Eukaryota; kingdom Viridiplantae; phylum Streptophyta; class Magnoliopsida; order Santalales; family Viscaceae; genus Viscum; species Viscum album. The sequence goes on along the minus strand of OY728160.1, from coordinate 1,308,036,497 downwards.
GTATTATGGTGTATGAATAGTTCTCTCAGATTTAATATGAGTTTGAGGATGACAAGTCGTACTGAAGTTCAGCTTGGTGTTCAGAGCATGTTGGAGACTTTTCCAAAACTTGGATGTGAATCTCAGATCTCGATCGGATACAATCTATAGTGGTACTCCATATATCATTAACACTTCTTTGATGTATATCTATACAATTTAAAGCAGTGATAAGTCCTCTCAAATTGAAATAAAGTGGGTTTTATTTGTAAGATGATCCACAATAACCCATATAGAATTGTTTCCTATAGATGTTTTTGGATGTCTAGTGACAAAGTCCATGGTGATGTTTTCCCATTTCCATGTTGGTAAGGGTAATGGTTGCATCATCCCCTTATACTTTTTCCTTTCAGCCTTCACTCGCTAACATACCAGGCACCTCGATGTATATTCAATGATATCTTTTTTCATACTGTCCCACCAAAAGTTCTCCCATATATCTTGATACATATTTGTGCTCCATGGGTGAATAGAGAAGTTTAAGTTATGTGCATCATTCAGAAGCTCTTTATCTCGGGATTGGATAATACACATAGTCATGACCCAAAATCTTATAGCTCCATTCTCATCGATCTTCAAATCAGAGGATTTCCCATTCTTTGTAGTTTCCACTATTTTCTGAATTTCCACATTATTTCTTTGTGTATCCTTTATTTTCTCTAAAAGGGATGGTTAAATAATAATTTGAGAATGGATTTATGATGTCACTCCCTTAATGATTCCCATTTCCATGATTTGTAGGTCTAATAAGATTGGATCCTTCTTAATTCTCATCATTGATAAAGATACATAATCCTTTATACTTTGAGCATCTTCCACCTTATTTTCTTTACCAGTATGGTAGTGGATTGAGAAGCCGTAATCCTTGATGATATCTAACCAACTTTTTGGTGCGTATTAAGATCCTTCTGTGTGAATATATATTTGAGACTCTTGTTATCAGTATATATCACACACGTCTCCCCATATAGATAATACTTCCATATTTTCAACATGAAGAACATAGCCACCAACTCCAGATCATGCGTAGGATAGTTTTTCTCATGAATTTTCAACTAACTTGAGGTGTAGGATATCACTTTATCATTTTTCATCAGTACACAGCCTAATCCTTTATTTGAAGAATCATTGTATACCAAAAAGAGTTCTCCACTTGTTGGGAGTGTGAGTATTAGCACAGTGAAAAGCCTCTTTTTGAGCTCCTTAAATCTTTCCTCACATTCTTAAGTCTAGAAAAATTTCACTCCCTTCTGTTTCATTCTCGTTATTGGGTTTGAAAATCATGATAATTTCTTCACAAATCATCGGTAATACCCAGTTAGGCCAAGGAAAATGTGGATATCCATTACAGATATTGTCTTGGGCCACTCTTCGATTGCTGTTTTCTTATAAGGGTTCACATATATCCCTTTGTTGGTGATTACATACCCCAATAATGATATTGTTGGGTACCGGGACAGTGTAACGGAAGCTGGTGGTCTGGGAATTTAAAAATTTCTACATCACTGGAGTGACATAACCCTGTCAACTCCGGTGATCTTGTCTCGGTTTGGTCCGAAGATCTCACAAGGTTTAAGAAGAGCACAAAAATAAATTGAACATGTACCTAGTTCAGAATTGACATGTGAAAGTCCACCACAGGATGCCAGTGATCGTTGCTTGAAGACTTTGATGTCGAAGCCCTCCAGATCGTCCACACACACCTATTGAATCTGCTCGCATGCCATTCGCTGAGATCTGGGTGCTAGCGCGGATCTTCAACGCTCACTTCAGCGCAGTGACGATCACTGCAAGGGAAGAAGCTTCAATCTGAGATGGATGCACTTGAAGATCTTCCTTCGCTTGAGAGACTCTCTCTCTAGAATCTAGGAGGAGATAGAATCTCTCAATATTAACACATGAATAGTTAACATGGGATATCCTCTCTCTCACTTATATAGGGAGTGTTTAAAACATGCGGTATGATTTCTCAGACCCCGTGTAATAGACATCTGCTATATAAGTGTTATAAATAATTATTTATGACAAATAAAATTATGCCATAAATAATATTTATAATTTATCACTTACTTGTAATATATAAATATATTACATGATAAATTTGAGTCTTTAACTCGACTCACGCCTCCTGCTAATATTAAATGTTCCCAGGATATTTAAATCTATTCGAATAATATTAATACTTGTATTTACTATATAACTTGTAAATACATGTTCTAAATAAATTCAACGAATTATTATAAACTTGAATAATTAATGAATTTATTTATTCTTTGGTGACCCATAGAACTTGGATAGTGCTCGGACCCTTTGGAAGGGCCCACCAAGTTCTATATTCGTATTCCCAGAATAGGGAAGATTCTCAAGGCGCTATTGTGTGTGACCCTCTAGGCCCTTACCTCAATAGCAGTGAATAATATCCCCTGACCTAGAGTGGGGTCTAGAAACCCATCTAGGCCCCTATATAGATAAGGCAAATTCAAAGCAATGAATGCCTTCCTACGAACACAGTCCGTGTAATATAATCTCTTCATCAGCGATATCGATATCTCAATAAAGTAGAATGCACACTAGTGTTATTATTCTTTATTTTGATTTATTTTTTTTGTTGATTTTTCTGGACTGTCTTACCTTCCACTACCATGGACATGGATTTAATGAAGGTGCATCCATCCTAATCAACTAGGCCCAAGATATCTCTTCCTGAACTTGGAAGTGACAAATCCTTTCTTGATCATTCAATCAATGCCATGCCATTAATGACGTACCCAATACAAACTACCTCGCCATGACTTTGTCACCGTGGTTTTCTCCTTGAATCAAATGTACATAATTAAATGACATCCATTGACAATGATCTCTAGTCTAAAGACCATTACACATGTTCGTAGATAGGAATGACTAATGACACCTAAAACATGTGGTGTTCCTATTATGAGGGTCTATCCTCATGATCTCAACTACTAGAGATCATCAAGTGAAAACTTCATGAGAAGAAGTCTCAATACTAATGATCTCCTATCACCTTATGGTCACACATCATCTGTGTCCTTTCAGAATTATGTAACTGGACCACAGGATGTTACTTTAAGATTACTGTCATGGAATCTCAGGGTTCTCATTATAGCATGGGATCTACTATAACCCTTTGATGTGATAGGTAATCTAAGGAAATTTTCATAAACAAAGTGGATGCAGAAGTATCTACACTATTATAGAAATATAAACACATGTATTATAACAAACTGAATACATGTAGCGATAGTCAAAGTACAAAACAAGTTGGGTCTAGGGAACCCACTTTCAACCCTCCCACTTGCACTAGAGTCAACTGCTAATAGGTTTCAATCCTCTAGCTCTCACATGTGAATCATGCTTCTTCTAAGAAATGGCTTTAGTCAGGGGGCCTGCCACGTTGTCCTCTGTGGATACTCTACTAACTATCACTTCACCTCTTTGAGTAAAATCCCTCAAGAGATGAAACTTCCGAAGAATATTCTTTGTTCTCTGGTGAGACTTGGGATCCTTGGCAAGCACCACTGTAGCAGTATTATCACAATATACTGGTAAAAGGTCTGTACTACTAGGTACAACACCAATGTTTGAGATAAAGCTACATATCCAGACTGCTTCCTTTGCTACATTGGAAGTTTCAATATATTCAGACTCTTCTATAGAATCAGCAACAACAGCTTGCTTCAAGCTTCTCCAGCTCACTGCACCACCATTTAGGAAAAAGATGTAGCCTGACTACAATTTCATATCATCATGATCTATCTGGAAACTAGAATCATTGTATCCCCTCACAACTAGTTCCTCATCTCCTCCATACACTAGGAACATATCCTTAGTACACCTCAAGTACTTTAGGATAGTTTTAACAACTGTCCAATGCAGCTCTTCTAGATTGGCCTGATATCTACCCGCCATTCTTAAAGCAAAGGAAACATCAAAACTAGTACATAGCATGTCATACATGATAGAACCCACTGCCGAAGCATAAGGGACTCTACTCATTCTATAAATCTCCTCTTGTGTTTGTGGACACATTTTCTTGGATAGATTTACACCATGTGACATAGGTAACAATCCTCTCTTGGATTGTTCCATACTATACCTTTCAATTACCTTGTCAATATATGTACTTTGACTTAGCCCAAGCATCCTTTGAGATCTATCTCAATAGATCTTGATCCCTAGAATGTAGGCTGCTTCACCTAAGTCTTTCATGGAGAACCATTCATTTAACCAAGTCTTAACTAACTATAAGACTTGCACCTTGTTTCCCATAATTAATATGTCATCAACATATAATACTAGGAAAATGATGGCATTCCCTTAAACCTTTTTATAGACACAATGCCCGCTTCCATTTTTGACAAAACCAAAATCTCTTATGGACTCATAAAAACGAACATTCCATGATCTTGATGCCTACTTCAATCCATAAATGGATCCCTGTAGCTTGAATACTTTATTGGCATTCTTTGACTTGATAAACCCTTCGGGTTGAGTCATATAGATTTATTCAACCAACTTCCCATTTAGAAAAGCAATTTTGACATCCATCTGCCAAATTTCATAATCAGGAAAGGCTGCTATTGCAAGAAATATTCTGATGGATTTAAGCATTGTTACTGGTGAGAATGTTTCATCATAGTCAATACCAAGAAGTTGTCTAAAACCCTTTGTAACTAGTCTTTCTTTAAAGGTATTAACCTCACCATCTATGTCCAGCTTCTTCTTGAATACCCATTTGCATCCAATGGTATTTACATCAGCTGGAGGGTCTACCAAAATCTAAACTTGATTTTGGTACATGGAATCCATCTCATAATTCATGACTTCTTTCCATTTAGTAGCTTCTTTGCCTTCTACTGCTTCCTTGTAGGTTAGAGGTTCATCATCCTGAAGGACTAATGTGTCACCTGAATCAGTGATAAGAAAACCATAATGCTCTGGTTCTCTAACCTCTCTCGTAGACCTACGCAGTATCTGTGTCTCAGGAACAACTTATTCTTCCACTTGTTCTTGTGGAGATTTTTCCTCTACCAACTCTTGTTCATCTGGAGCATTAACTTCATCGAATTCAATATTTCTCCCACTATTTCCAATAGAAATGTGTTCCCTTTATAGAAATGTGGCGTATCTTAACACAATGACTTTTCTATTTAAAGGGTTTTATAGGTAGTATCCTCTAGTTTCTTTAGGATAACCTATAAAGATGCACTTAGTGATTTTGGATGCTAATTTTTCACTTGGTAAAGTCTTGACAAATGCCTTGCACCCCCATACACGCATGTGTGTCAAGTTAGGTTTCTTTCGATACCATAACTGATATGGAATCTCATCTGTAGCTTTAGTTGGTAATCAGTTAAGGGTATATGATTTTGTCTACAAGGCATATCCCAAAAGGATAGTGGAAGGGTTGCATGACTCATCATTGATCTGACCATGTCAAGCAACGTCCTATTCCTCATTTCACTAACACCATTCCATTGTGGTGTATAAGGAGGAGTGAGTTGGGATATTATCCCACACTCCTTAAAGTGATCAATGAAATCTTGATTAAGATATTCTCTGTCTTGGTCTGAGCGAAGTGCTTTTATCTTCTTACCAAGTTGGTTTTCTACTTCATTTTGGTATTCCTTAAATATCCGAAAGGAATCTGACTTATACCGCATTAAGTAGACATAGAAATACCTACTATAGTCATCAGTAAAAGTAATGAAGTATAGAAAACCACCCCTTTCCACTACTGGAAATGGACCACATACATCAGTATGTATTAATTCCAGCACTGCATTGGCTCTTTCTCCCTTTCCTAAGAAAGGTTCTTTGGTCATATTTCCTTGTAAACAAGATTGATATACATCTAAGAGTTCTAACTATACTGACTCTAGATACCCCTCTTGATGCAATCTTCGTAATCGCTTCTCATTTACATGACCAAGCTTGAAGTTCCATAGGCGGGTGTTATTTGAGTCATGTTGGCTGTTTTTGTCATTGATTTCCATTACTGAGTTCTCTAGTACCAGCATGTATAAATCATTGTTAAGATGTGTCATACCATAACATATATTATCCCTATAAAAGAGACAACATTTATTTCCAAACTTGAAATAAAAACCCATAGTATCTAGACTCGACACAGAGATAATGTTTCTGGTAACATAAGGTACATAATAGAAATTGTTTAAAACTAGAACCAAACCAGTTGGCAAGGTTAAGTGATAGTCTCCCACTTCCAAGGCTTCCAGACTTGCACCATTTGTAGCTCGTAGATCCACTTGACCTTTTTCAATCTTCTTGAACCTACTTGGTTCCTATATATGAATATATATGTGTGAGACACATGCCATATCCAATACCCAACTTGTAGATAAATATATATTGCATTCAATGACAAAAATACCTGAAGTAGAAGCATCGGTTTGCTTCTTCTTCACAGCTCTTCAATTCTTCTTCTAGTGGCCTTTCTTGTCACATCCAAAGAAGACAGCTTTTTGTGCATTACTTTTCCTCTGAATCTTTGGCTTCTTTGCAGGATGATGCATTGGTGTCTTTGTCCTTGACTTGGCCTTATACCCCTTTGTCTTTCCCTTGTTTTTCTTGTTCACTATAAGGACAGATGAATTGGTATTTTTCATATCCTTATCAGCTTGGAGAACTAAATCCAAAAGGTCTGGGAGCGACTTTGTCATATCATTCATATTATAATTGACAATAAAAGTAGAGAAGCTTGACGATAAAGAGGCAAGAATGATATCCGCTTCTAGTTCTTGGATCAGTTTGAACCCAAGGGCTTCAATCCTCTCATATACCCAATCATCTTGAGTACGTGAGGACCGGCTTGGTTCCCTTCTGCTAGCCTGCACTTATAAAGGGCACTTGACATTTCATACCTTTCTTGCCTGGCCCTCTCCTAATATAGTTCTTGGATATGTGAAATCATCTTATAGGCATCCTCATCCTCATGCATTTTTTTCAACTGGCTGGACATGGATGACAACATGATGCATTGTACATCAAGTGCATCTTCTACATGTTTTCTCCATTTATCTTTTTACTCCTTACTTGCTCCCTGAGGAGGATCAGCAGGAATTGGGGATTCCAGAACATATAACTTCCTTTCTTGGCATAGTACTATGCACAAGCGCTTGTACCACTCTGGGAATTTATTGCCGGTCATGATATTTTCTTTATCCAAGATCGATCACAGTGATAAAGTACTTGTGGTGTTGGTGATTTCTATTTTGAATCTATATCAGATAAACATTTAGCAGTTAGTACTTTGTCTTGTTTACCTTTTAAAATTTATGATTAATAAATTATTATATCATTTTAATGTCTCCCGCTATTTTATCAAACCTTAATTTCCCTCACTATTAGATTTGTAATACTCTATTTCTTGAGTATTCTAGTGGAAAGGATCCTCGAAACCTCCCTCGTAGTCTACAGGCTAGGGCTACGCCACTACTTGGAGGGTTTCAAGGTAGGCACTAGACTGGCCAAACACTTATTCTTATAGATCCTTGTGTTGTTGAGTAAAGTCCTAGATTTTGGAATCTGAACTTCATTCCCTCAACATGTTTCTTCTAAAGAGATAGCAAGTTAGCTAAGGCTAATCATTAACTACTCACTTTAGTTAAGTTGACCCACTTCTCTTATGAAAATTCCTCGGTAGTAAGAGGCACTCTCAACTATGGCTGAAGAGCACCCCAAACACCCGGTTTTGTTTAGATGGGAGAAATGGAAGGCTTTTAGACTTAATATATCTTTGAGGGATTTTTATATTTATTTATTGATGAGTATAATCCTTTTCTATTTATTATTTTTAAACTGGGTTGTCACGCTCACAAATGAACATGTAATAGAATATAATTCGTCACATCTTTATGCATTTTATCTTGTTTACTATTATATGTGATCACGCAATAATCATGCAGATGCATAAAATAATAAAATATTCATAAAGTAAATCATGCGATTCGAATGGTCTTGAGAATTCTATAAAGATCAATCCATAATGGATCAATCTTGACCTAGGGGCATCCATACCTGAGTCGTGACTTGACTCGCATCACAGCTTGCCCAATGTAATGTGTTTGGCTCCCGTCTGGTTTACCACCTCGTCTTGGCGGGGTCTGCGTCTCGGATCATCATTTAATTACAAATATAATCGCATGCAGGCGAGGGGGTCTAGGGGTACAAAATACATCTTGTGCATTGGAAGCACAGGCCCTTATACATATTTGAAATTAAAAGGACGATTCGCAGACCATCATTTATCTAATTAATTATTACAATCATCGCATGCATTGAATAAATAATTTAATAAATAAATAAATATCAGACATACACAGTTCGGTCACTTGCTCAAGACCAGTCGGGGTAAAATATGTGCAAGAAAATTAAATTGTAATAAATTTAAATAGTGCGAGGGTGTTCTAATAAATTAAATGAATTTGATTAAATTCAAATAATTTATTTTATCAGTTCCATTTTTTTAATTTAATTTTAATTCTAAAAATTAAATTAAACCATTAATTTAATTTTAATCTTAAATTAAATTAATATTTCGGATTAAAATAATTTAAACCCCAAAATTAACTCTAATTAATTTAATTTAAAAAACTAAATTAATGAAAATTAATTTAAAGTAGGGTTACCTCTAACCGGGGAGTCCGGCAAGACTGCGAACTGCCACGAGGTGTCTTCCTGGAGCAGGGCCAAATCACGGCGTGACCGTGGCATGACCGCGGCGTGACCGTGGCCTGATCGCGGTGTGATTGCTCAGTCCAGTGACTCCCGCAGCGGCAACAGCTTCCGGCAAGGTTTGAAGGGAGTAGGAGGAGGCCGGGGAGCATACCGTCCAGCCACATGGCCGGAAGCCCGCTGCTCCGGTGAGCCGGCGAGGCGGCGGCCCAGTCCGGCATGTCCTAGACCGACGCAGCCGAGACCAGCGGCGGATGGTGCGGTTCTCGGCCGGCATGAGCAGGAGGTCCAGCGGCCGGGGTTCGGGAGAGGCGCGAGTGGTCCGACGGAGCTTGGGGAGGTGTGGCGCGACCAGGTGGTCCGACGGAGCTCGGGGAGGCGTGACGACGCAGCCTGGCACGGCTCGGGGTGGCGCGACCAGGCAGTCTGGCACGGAGGTGGTCTGGAGGGAGGTGGCGGTCCGTCGCGAAGGGGTGCAGCGCGACCAGGTGGTTCAGCGCGTAGATGGGAGGCAGACCGGGTCGGCTAGGGTTTTCCCCTATGGGGAGATGCCTCCTTGTGCGTCACGTGAAGGAGAAGACCCTTTTGGGTCCTCTCCTTTTTTTATTTTTTTTAAAATTTCTTTAGAAAAAAGATGCCACCACCCCTTTTTTTAAATAAAATGTGCAAGACCCCAAAATGGGGTCTTACTCTCCCTTTTTTTAATTTAAAAATAAAAAGAGTAAGACCCCAAAATGGGGTCCTGCTCTCCCCTCCCCTTTTTTTAAGACTTTGTGAAAAATATTTTCCACACCCATTTTGTGGAAAATATTTTATAATAAAATATTTTATTTTATTTTATATTAATAAAATATTTCATTTAATTTTATCTCAATAATGATTGAGATTAACATCAAATGAATGAAAAATAAACCACGACGTCGATCCGATTAAATTTCTTAAATGATCATAGCTTGATCATTTGAAAACTAAACGACATGCGGTCGGATCCGAATGAACCGTTTTAACACCCCGCACTTAAATTTAATGAATCCTAATTTTGTTGACTCGAACAAACATTGTGATCCCTCTGATACCACTGTTGGGTACTGGGACAGTGTAGCCAAAGTTGGTGGGCTGAGAATTTATAAATTCCTGCATCACTGGAGTGACATAACCCTGTCAACTTCGATGATCTTGTCCTGGTTTGGTCTGAGGATCTCGCAAGGTTTCAGAAGAGCACAAAAATAAACTGAACATGTAAATAGTTTGGAATTTATGTGTGCAAGTCTGCCGTAGGATGTCGGTGATCGTTGCTCAAAGACTCCGACATCAAATCCCTCTATATCTTCCACACACGCCTCTCGAATCTGCTCGCGCACCATTCACTGAGATCTGGGTGCTAGCGCGGATCTTCAACGCTCACTTCAGTGCAGCGACGATCACCGAAAGGGAAGAAGCTTCAATCCGAGATGGATGCACTTGAAGATCCTCCTTCACTTGAGAGACTATCTCTCTAGATTCCAGGAGGATAGAGAATCACTCAATCTTAACACATGAATAGTTAACACGGGAGATCCTCTCACTCACTTATATAGGGAGTGTTTAAAACACGCGGTATGATTTCTCAGCCCCTGTGTAATAGACATCTGCTATATAAGTGTTATAAATAATTATTTATGACAAATAAAATTATTCCATAAATAATATTTATAATTTATAACTTACTTGTAATATATAAATATATTATGTGATAAATTTGAGTCTTTAACTCGACTCACACCTCCTGCTAATATTAAATGAACCCAAGATATTTAAATCTATTCGAATAATATTAATACTTGTATTTACTATATAACTTGTAAATACATGTTATAAATAAATTCAACGAATTATTCTAAACTTGAATAATTAATGAATTTATTTATTCTTTGGTGATCCATAGAACTTGGATAGTGCTCGGACCCTTTGGCGGGTCCCACCAAGTTCTATATTCCTATTCCCAGAATAGGGCAGATTCTCAAGGCGCTATTGTGTGTGACCCTCTAGGACCTTACCTCAATAGTAGTGAATAATATCCACCGACCTAGAGTGGGGTCTAGCAACCCATCGAGGCCCCTATAGAGATAAGGCAAAGTCAAAGCAATTACTGCCTTCCTACGAACACGGTCCGTGTAATATAATCTCTTCGTCATCGATATCTCAATAAAGAAGAATGCACACTAGTGTCATCATTCTTTATTTTGATTTATTTTATTTTTTGATTTGTCTAGAAGGTCTTCCCATCCACTACCATGGCCATGGATTTAATGAATGTGCTACCATCCTAATCAACCAGGCCCGAGATATCTCTTACTGAACTCGGATGAGACAAATCCTTTCTTGATCATTCAATCAATGTCGTGCCATTAATGGCGTACCCGATACAAACTACCTCGCCACGACTTTGTCACTGTGGTTTTTGCCTTGGATCAAATGTACATAATTAAATGACATTCATTGACAATGATCTCAAGTCTAAAGAACATTACACATGTTCGTAGATAGGAACTACCAATGACACCTAAAACATGTGGTGTTCCTATTATGCAGGTTTGTCCTCATGATCTCAACTACTATAGATCATCAAGTGTGAACTTCATGAGAAGAAGTCTCAATAATTATGAGCCCCCAACACCTGATGGTCACACATCATCTATGTCCTTTCAGAATTATATAACTGGACCATAAGACGTTACTTTAAGATTACTGTCATGGCATCTCAGGGTTCTCATTATATCATGGGATCTACTATAACCCTTTGATGCGACAGGTAATCTAAGGACATTTCCATAAACAAAGTGGATGCAGAAGTATCTGCACTATTATGGCAATATAAACACATGTATTATAACAAACTGAATACATGTAGCGGTGGTCAAAGTACAAAACAATTTGGGTTTAGGGCACCCACTTTCAATAGATACTTCCTCCATCAAGAATTCACATTTACTATACTTTGCATATATTTTCTCCCTTCATAAAGTCTTCATCATAGTATTCAAATGCTCCTCATGTTCCTCCTTACTCTTGGAGTATATCATAATATCATCAATAAAGACTACCAAAAATGTGTCAAGGTAATCCCTAAAGACCCTATTTATTAATTCCATGAATATTTCAGGAGCATTAGTGAGTCCTAAGGGAATCACTGTGAACTCATAGTTTCCCTACCTCCTTTGAAAGGAATTCTTGGGAATATCTTCTTCCATTACCTTTAATTGTTAATATGTCGACAGAAGGTCCACCTTAGAGAAATAACTGGCCCCACATAGCTGATCAAACAACTCATCTATCTGTGACAGGGGATACTTGTTCTTTATCATGATTTTATTGAACTCATGATAATTGATGTAGAGGCACATTGACCCATCCTTCTTCTTGATGAAGAGGACTGGCACATCCCATAGTGAAGCACTCGTGCATATAAAACCCTTATCTAGATTCTCCTGTGACTGCTTCTTCAATTATTCTAGCTCAACTATGGCCATTCTATAAGGTTTATTTGATATAGGTAGAGATCTAGGAATAAGATCAATTGAGAACTCAACCTCTCTATCAGGAGGAAGGCCAGGAAACTCTTCAAGGAATACATCATGGTAATCCCTCATAATGGGCACATATTCAAGCATCATTCTCTCCTTTATCATAATCATTTGAGCTAGATATGACTTTTCATAAGTCAACATTATCCACAATTGAGATGATTATTATTAATGAGATTCATCCTCCTCCTTATGTTGTATAGAATTGTAGTATGCTTCAGAATGTGAAGAGTGATCTCCCTTTACTAAAATTCAAAGTTAGATTTGTATAAAGATATCCAATCCATGCCCAAAATAGCATCAAACTCTACCAAAGGGAGTATGACAAGGTTTTCTAGGAGATTCAGTCCACAAACATTAACTAGGGAGGAGTTATGTAATTTGGATACAATAATTTCCCAATTTTATGTTTCCATAGATAACTCAACCTCAAAATTTTGAGGTGGTGTTTGAATAGTTCTACTAAACATACAAGATTTGAAAGAATGGGTATAACTAGAATCAAATAGTAATTTCGTTATTCTTGAATGAATAACCAACATACCTTTCACCACATCATTGCCCGGCTCCACCTCAGTAATAGTGATAGAATATTCCCATCCTTTTTTCCTTTGAGGTTGTTGTTGATTGAATCCTACAATCCTGGTCTTAGGTAATTGGTTTGAAAAATGCCCATGTTCCTTTCAATTGAAACACTACACTAAAAACTGAGTGTTGATCTGAACCTTCCTTTCTTCTTTCACATTAGTGGAATTCTTCATATCCCTTAAGCATTTCTTAGCCATTTTCCCATTCTTCCACATTTGAAGCATTTCCTGGTTCCCTCTAGATAGTTCCCAGGATGCTTCTTCCTATAATTTTGACACATGGGATATTCGGTCTTCTTTCCATCATGGGATTTATTTACTAACCCGTATTAGACTCCATTTTCCTCTTTTTTTCACTGAGACCATGAGACCATTGAGAGTCTTTGATATCCATTTCAACCTTAAGGTCGCAATAGATAATATACTCATAACTTTCAAAGTCACAAATTTCCAATGCTTTTCGTATACTCGGCTTCAGTCCACTAAAGAAGTGATCCACCTTACTTTCAGTGTTCATGAAAAATATGGAGTCATATCTTGAAATCCTTGTAAAGTTTTCTTCATACGCCCCAATAGACTCATATTCCTTATGCTTAAGTCTAAGGAACTATCTTTCCATCTTGATATGAATGTTTTGAGGAAAATAATTATTGAAAAACATTTTCTTGAATTCCTCCCAATCCATGGAATCAATTTTCTCTTTGGAATTAATATTTTTTATCAATGTCCACTACTGATCAACTTCCCCATCAAAATGATAGAGCTCCAGCACAAATTTATCTTCTTCTAAGCACTAGAGGATAGATAATATATTTTCAATGGAGTTAATCCACTATTCCATGAGGAGGGGATCATAAGATTCACTAAACATGGGGGCCTTTTCTGTATGAAGGATTTGGTGGCAACTTTCTATTTCCTTGGAGAAGGCAGGAGTTCCACACAATTCAAGTTATTATTCATAACTTGATCCAGCTGAGAAAGTATTGTAATAATTTTTTGAGCACCCTCTAACATAATATTTGGAATATCTTTAGGTCAATCATCACATTTCCTATCACATTGATTGTTGGCACATGTTCTTTTATTTCCCACCATTAACTAAGAAAAATAAAGTGCAATTGGGGGGATTGAATACTTAGCTAATAAGAATAAAAAGGAAACATTAAACATAAAAGGATAAACTCTTAAAGGAATAGTATATCCTAAATTAAAATTCCCAAAGTTTCAATCTAGGTTATCCATGATCTATTTCATAACGTATTATTATGGGAATTTTCTTTGTTCTCTTAATAATGGTTTGTAATGAGGTTATGAATTTACCAAAGCATATCCCCAAAGAGTGTCAAACTAGGTTCATAGTAAGGTCCATTTTCATATACTAGGTTACCCTAAGTTAGGATCGAAACACCTTGTCAGGGTTGTAACTCCTAACTACATATGTGCCAGAACCAAACCCACTTGTAGTATCTAGATAGGGATGTATTTTATTGATAAACCAATTACTATATACTTACCAAGATTTAGAGATGTTTTCTTAGACTTAGTCTTATCCCTAAGGTTCTTACTAAAGTTCCCTATTTCTAATCTCCAAAAATAACTAAACTTTTCCTCTAATACCAACTATAGAAACCCTAACCTTTTTCACATAACATTACATGATTTTAAGCATAATTAAACATCAAATTACAAGACAAGGATTGTAAATTCTTGTGTCTTGTAAGACTAGGTACATAATTAAACATCATGATTCTAAAATAAGAACATATTTTATTTAATCTTCATAAAGAGCTCCTAACTTCCATTGAGACCTTACATCAATATAGGATAACCTCAGGATAGAATGAACAAAGGGATGAGATAAAAAGCCCAGTGAGGGGATAAACATTAAAATAAAACTTATCACATGGGTTAGAAGGCATAACATAATGATATAAAAAGGAATGAAACATGATTAAACATATGTAATCATAACATATAGAACATGGGATCATATAATCATTGAATCATAGTAATGTGTAAGCAACATAAAACATGAATTTATCATGATTAAATGCTCATTGCACAAAGAGGATCATGATTCAAGGCTCATTGCACATAGAGGAGCATGATTCAAGGCTAACTGCCAAGACTGTTGCACATGGAGCACGATTCAAGGCTAACCACCAAGACCGTTGCACATAACATCTCATGAGACTAAACATTACCCAATAAATTGCAGTACTATCTAGTTGCACCCATCATAACATGTTCATTATTATGTTTTCCACATAAGGAATAACACATAAACAATCAAACATAAACATAAGGGTTACCCATGGAAAGAATTGGGTACCATAATTATGTCAAAAGGCATATCAAAAGGGAATATCATAGTGGTGTCCATGAAAGGACAGATTTAAATTATACATGTAAATTCATAAGGGAATATAGTAATATATCATTATAATTTATGTCAAACTGAAGTGAAAATAGTGTTTAATAAACTTTATAAATAAAACATTTTAGTACGGTTTAAGGGAAAACTTTCAAGATTATTTAAAATGGAAAAGGAATAATTTTTTTATAAAAATAGAACTGAACCAAGTTATTTTTTTATTATAAAATGAGTGATTTTAAAAAAATAATATTGGATTAAAATATATTATGGGGCACACTTTAAAATGGGTAATAATTTAGGAATTTCCCTTAAATCGGGCTTGCTTATCGGGAAGAATTGAGTGGGGAACTTTTTAATAAACATGTATATCCATGAAAAATAAGGACAAATGGATATTTATAAATGATTTTGGAACATATTCACAACATTTATAATATTTACATAAAATAAAATAGAATTTAATTTGGGTAAAAAGAGATAAAGATTAACCCGAAGGAATAATGTAGGTTTGGGTAGAATCCCTTACCTTAAGTCTGAAGGTGCTCTTCACTTGATCTTAATGTCCTGGATAATAAAATTAGATTCATTAATAAATAATTAAAGAACCATGTATACATTTATTTTATTTATTATAACTTTATTAAATTCATTTATGTCCCTTTTTATAGTTTATGAGATACAATTCCATCATTTGGGAGCGTTAGTTTCTTTAGTTTTCATGATCGGTTTACTTGTATATGTCTATGAAAAAACATGTAGAATGAGGATAGTTGTCCAGAACTGAACTTATGTGTTATTAATTAACTTATGTAATATTAAAATACCATTTTTTTCATAAGTTAGGTTGATTAATTAGATAAATCATTAATGATATTCATTTAGATTAATTTGGTATTTTTTTTGATCATCACAAACTAGTTTTATTATATTATTAAATATCATGTATATAAACTGGTTATAGATTATTAAATAGGTTTTAATACATATAATATAATATTTTTCCACCATCAAAATGGTTTCATGGCCATACTTGAATGTGTAACTGAAATATGAAAGAACATCGTCCACGAAGGTGGTAAATCGTCACCTCACAGATGATGTTTTCATTCTTAAAATAAAAGAGAGAGGATATGAGATTTGATGAAGAATTATTCCATAAACATGATAAAATTATAGTATATATAAGATACTGGAGTTTTCATGCCACTTTTACAAGGGGAATTCAAGAGAATATAAGAAAATAAATGAACTTCAAAATAAATTAAAAGAAAAGGAAGAGGGTTTTACCTCTTGATTCCTTCTTCTTGAGAGACTCCTTAGGGGATTGGTTTTGGTCTTTTTTAAGACCAAAATCTCTTAGAAATGGGGGAGAGTTTTGGGGAGATTATTGGATAGAATTTGTAAAAGTCTCAAGGCTTGAGAGTTGTGAGGAGAAGAGGTGGTGAGGGGTGGTATTTATAGTGGAGGAGATGGGTGTTTTCTCAATTTTTAATTCATTAGTTTATTATTTTTCTCAAGATAAGAAAGTGTTGATTATTGAGACTAAATCTAGTAATTTGATCATGTGAGATAGATATAATGGGCTTAAATTATCACTACATCACCTATGACTCTATAATTCAAGTATTTAGCATTTATTGTAAATTGACGTATTTTACTATTCATAAAAATTCTAGTATTTTAGAAAAATCCCAAAAATTCACCCTAACCATTTTTCGATGTGTAGAATTCAAAAATGAACTCCATTTTATGAAAATAATTTTCTAAATATGAGAAATTTTAATTTTAATTAAAATCGTCATTTACTTGTAAAATACAGATTTTAAAATTATAACTCCTTTTATAACACTTTAAAAAATTAATTAAGGTCTCATAAAATTTTCTTATAATAATAATATAACAAAATATTAATTTATGAATACATTTTATGAAAATAAATTTTCTTTTAAATTATTAAATAAATCACAAAATTGTAATTAAATATTTATGACCTATAAAAATACCAACACTTAATTAATAATTTTTAAAACACTTATTTACTTATATTATGATATAATTATATCATATTGTAATTATAATATGGATAAATTTTATTTATTCTTTTATTGTTTAGATTACTATTCAATTGTCTGGTTTACTAGTCATAAGGGTCATGTTACTATTTCAAATGTCAAGTTATTATTCCACTGGTATATGTTCCTTAACTTCTAGAAATGCCTTTTATTTCTTAATTATTCAATTAAAAATTTTGTATTTTGTTCTTAATGTGATTATACTATATGATATAATTATAAGACGGGGATTTCATTAATAAATTTTTTGGGTCATTACAACAGTCGAGCGAGCTCCATCTCTAATAGAGGACCCACACCCCTCTACTACTTGAAGATGGAGGATTACTACTCCATAGATGAGGACCTACACCCTGGTATGATATAAGATTACCAATCTATGGATAGAGTACCATCACCCTAGTATGATAGGGGAGTACCACTCTACCAGCATGATCATTGTGGGGGACCCGCACCCTAACATGATAGGGGAGTAGTGACCTCGTGCTAGGGGACCCACTCTTTGGTATGATAATGGGGTACCGACTCTTCCGTAACAACATGTATAGAGGACCCACACCCTAGAATGAAAGGGGAGTTCAAACTACAAGGATAGAGGACCTACACTCTAACACGGTAGGGGAGTACCCACTCTATCTATAAGTCACATATGGAGGACTCACACCCTGAAACGTCAGGGGAGTACCAAATTCATGAATAGAGGACATGTACCCTATAATGATAGGGGAGTACCTACTCTATCTTGCCAATGATTATAGAGGGCTCACACCCTAGCACAATAGGGGAGTTTTGTCTCCAACTACACAAATGATACAGGGAACCTGCACCCTAGTCTAACAGGGGAGTACCATCCCTAAGAGAACTAACGCATGGGTAGAGAACCCACACCCACGTTGTGGGGAGTCCCATATCTACCAAATTATAGAGGTAAGGGAAACTCACGCCATGATTCCACATAGATGTAACATTCCTATCTTCTCTCTTGAAGAACAGCACTAATCTACAACATCGGTCGAGCACCACTGAAAGAAGAGTCATTATTGTCATACCTCACATCACAACACTTCCATGAGTAGAGTACCTAAACCCTGATATAGTAGAGTAGCACCACTCTACCAGACCAAATA
The DNA here is from genome assembly GCA_963277665.1 of Viscum album. Classification (NCBI taxonomy): domain Eukaryota; kingdom Viridiplantae; phylum Streptophyta; class Magnoliopsida; order Santalales; family Viscaceae; genus Viscum; species Viscum album. Next base: position 1,308,018,014 of record OY728160.1, on the reverse strand, counting down.
GTACAGGGAACCACATCCTAAGGTGATAGGGAAAGGTACTGACACTAACATCAACTCGGTGATCCACCCCGATCACTACCCAAGGTTAAGCACCACTACTATAGTGTCGTTCTTGGAACATGCTACATTGTATATCGTGGTCCACTATGGAGTCCACCATCAAATTCTACATGGAAAATTTCTCAGGGTAGGCTACACACAAGCCTGAACCTGATTTCTAGAGAAGGAGATATGAAAGGCGGAAGATCTCAATAAGATCCTAAGGAAAGTACACAACATGCACTGGGGTCCACATGACATGTGAACCCACTGAAGTACCTAACCTTATATCCTATTTACATGGTTTTCCTAGCGATGTAAGCATACATGGTGTGTACAAAATTCACAAGGTGTGTCTTGTCTCACCTAACCCCCAACCGTGTTCTTTCTCTACATAGTTCAGCCGCATGTGCCTCTCACACAATGTGTACCACATAATATACAGTGTGTCTAGGCTAAACAGCCATTTGGATGTAAATTTTTCACATTCATGTGTCTGTAACCCCGTGTCTATGTACTTTGGTCATATAGTTCTACATGTCCATTTACTTTCACATGGCTACCCTAGCCATGTCCTCTGTACAAACAGCATGGGGTCACTATATGGCATGTAACCTAGGTACATGGAATGTAGTCCCAAAAATTCATCTTCTTCCCCAAATGGGAAGAACACATGGAATTTAAACTACTTAACACATCGTGTAGATGGTAATTCCAATGGGAATTACCTTGTGAGTTGCTTGATTCACCCCAATTTCCCATGAAACCTGAAGATCGACCTATAAGGGATATCTATAAATCATAATAGAGCTCTACAGCCTTAAAAAAATGTATAAAAAAGGGGATTCGAACTAAAACTCAAATCCTCATACCTCAATGGATAAATTATAAAGCTTCAGGTTTAGAATGATGCCTGGATTGTGCTGATATTCAATCTAATGACGATCATCGTCAAGAATGAATATCGGCAGCACCTCATCGGTTCAATTTTTCTTGGTTTTTATCCATCGTCCAAAGAGGGAGAGGAGGTTCATCTCCTCCTTGTTTCATGTGCACCAACGTGGGAGGGGGAGAGGTTTAGGTTAGATTTATTAATTAAATTTTCATTTAACTAATAATCTCACTACTCAACACCCTGCAACTCACCCTCAGTTTTACACTTGGAACAGACAGCTTTATGTCATTCCTAGGATAAAAATGTCATTCTGAACTCAACCATAGTCTCAGAATTCTGATCAGAGACTCCACTTAGGAGTTATTAAAATTTTCAAGATAAATGGTGCAAGCATGATAAAATATATTTAATATTTTTAATATCAATGCATCAAGACTCTCCAAGTCCCAGAATTCCAGTCCGACTCAACACCTATCTTTGGAAATATTCCTATAAATATTAAAAATCCTTATAGGTCAAAACCCAAGTCATTACAAAGGAAATAATCATAGGGTCTCTCTACCACTACAGAAAGATTCTATGAAACTCTCTCTCCTCTGGAGTCATGCCACATTGCTAACAGAAGTGAATGACCTCTGATCCTCTCTGTCGGATCCTCCCATCATAAGGTTTGAGCTAAAATGTATCCACTAGTATCGTTAGGCCTTGAAAAGGGTATATTATTAGGGAAACGTGGCTCATGAATATATACTAACTACATCTTGGGCATTAAATTCACATGTTTCACCCCTAACCACACTCGAGCCTCTGGGCTAGAATACCCATCTACCTAAAGCTCATCCTTTCCCTTTATCTCTTGTATGACACAACTAGGGATAGCTCCAACACCTCCACACCTATTTCTCTAAACACATAATTTAATGGAACTCATCTTGCACACCTCTACACTACCCAATTTGGGGGACACTGACTCACTTTCACGGTTTTGTATCGCGTCTCAAGAGAGCATATCGGTGAGGGAAGTGTCTCTATTTCTTATGATTATATATCCATTTAAAACATTAGTATCATAGGGCCCTACCGATTCCCCACATCACCGTGGATAATCCTTGATCATGAATTGGCAAGAAAAGGGTATCTCACACTTGTATCCAACAATACTAGTAAAAAAGTATAAAGGATGCAGATCATACCTTTAATAATCCTTATAGCATCTAGTTCATAGGCCTCCATGGCCTATAACTATCCTCACCTTTATCCCCTAACTACCTAAGCCTATAATGGACCACATGGGGGTTGTGGTGGCATCAGATCAAACCATTTTCCACCTCCTACTGTTATCCTCACTCATCTACCAAGTCTTCCATCATATTAAACACCATTCTCCTGTAATTATCTATTCTAGTAAATTCTATCAACCATCTCCCTATCAACATCATGGTAGGTCAGATAATATCTCATGATATTTCCTCATCTGTTATAAGAGAAACACTACCTCTATTATGTCCGATTAGAACCAGCCTGAGAGTGCTAAGTTATAGACCCTTTGTCCCAGGACTATCTCATGAATCATATTACACACCTAAATCCCTAAGACTACCATCAAATACTAGCTACTGATATTTTATATCATGTGTTCCCAGCACCAATATTCATAGTCTTCTTGGCCAAAAATCTATCCCCTACCAAGGCCTAATCGAGTACTCCAACATAGGTGGTAATGAACAATGATATAATTTAAGCCCTGATATCCTGAATTAAGCCCTAATAAAAGGTATATGATCTAGAAAATGGATCTCAAAACATATTCAAAGAGTATCTTGAGAGGTTTTGAACCTCTATGAATAATCAGTCATGATCATGTTAACCTATTGAAGTTTAATAAGCTCCTTGATACGCACTGATTTCAATATGGCCGGATTAAACTCTTCCTTAGAGAGACATTAAAACTTCATCCAAGTGAGATTCATATAACCATGTGTTTGAGTCACCTAAATCCACCATATCCCCACAAATCCTTAAAGATTACTCACCGCTGGGACCGGAATCTGATCGATAGGTGTCCACACAAGTCATAAAATGCATGTAACTGCCTCAATATGGTCATTAGTATCCTAGGGGTCTAGATCACCCTGATACTTGGGAGTTCTCTAGCTTGAAAAATCATGAAACACACTCAAATTGTACGCATCCTTAATCGTTACCACCAGTACAACCTACTACTCAATGGGTGGTGGCTCAAATGGAAAACCACCCAGAGGTACCACCTCCTGTGTAGACCCCAGCACTGAATCCTCGTCACTGGGTAGATCATTATTAAAATCTCATCGTGGAACCTTGGATGGATATCATCATGGTGGCATCTTGAAATAGAATCAAGACGCACCATGGTCAATGAGTATATCTGGGGAGCTAAGTGAATAAGGACATGGAATCCACAACCTAGTCCTATATGATGCATGGACCAAAGTTTACCTAAAACCAGTACCTACATGTCCTAAGTCAACAAGCAGGTTAATAGATTTCTAGTGAATAGATACATCAGCCGCCACACCAACATTGCAGTCCCTGACATGAAATATGGACCTAAAAAACTTAACATTGTTTTCATAAATCCTAAACCAAGCTCAAAACTAGAAAATCTAAACATTGTGGTCCCAAATTGGAACCCCCCTCTGATACCTCTCTGTAAAGACCTGACCCACCATGGCCTACCTAGCCTGTGGAAGGTCAAGCCATCACAACCCCAAGCCCTCCTCCAATAGGCTAGAGACTGGTGACCAGTGTCGAGTAGGCATATCACACACATGGGAGGCCTTAGCCAATGGTACTTGTATGTGAACACACACATCCATATCCATGAAATTGTGCATAGATAATAATAAAACTTCCAAAAATTCATCATACATCCATATCACAATCAGATACAAAAAGTAATAAAATCATGAAAGGGGAAAATTAAATCCCACAAAAAACTAAAAAAGAATCAAACCTACTCATAATTATGGGGATGCTATCAAAAGAAACCACCAATACACAACTTGAACTATCTAGATCACTATTTTATTCCTACTCTGGGTCCTTCTAAGACTCCATCGATCATCCAATAATCTGCATAAGACGCAATATGTGTGGGTAGAACCCATGAAAGTCTGAGTATAACACTACCTAGTAGGTTGATCAAAACCCAAAATAAAAGGATGAAACTAAAAGGTAACAGTATACTCGACCCATATTCAAATAGTATAGAAAACCTAGGAGAGATAGAATAAGAATCTCCATATCAACCACTCTTGTCTATACATGACTAGTTAGCTCATCACGACCTGGTATGTTAATAGAGATATGATACATACTAAAATGTCTCCCAAAATGACCCAGATATGATCATCTAAAACTCCGTTTATCATGGTCTAAACCATACATCCTGTTATAGGATTCTACTTGAGGTTCAAGGTAATGCTCATCTGGGAGAACTCACTCCATGAGACATACCATCCCTAATGAAACTCATCTGATAAATCTCACTCATCGGGTATCACTAAGATGATGGCACATCCCCACCATACCTAATGTTTTACATTTGAGAGAGCATGTTCATTGAGTACTTCCATAAATAAAGTCTCACTAGAACCCAGTGGATCTCGATACTCAGATAGGGTTTCTCACCCATGTCTCATGGGGGACTCCATGAACCCTATTTGAAACCATAATATCTCAACTCACAGATATGGGATCACACCTAGGACTATTGGGAGCCACCAAAAACCTCATCTAGAACTCTAGATATCTCAATTATTAGATACGGGATCACACCCAGAATATCTTGGGGAAACCAAAAACCCTACCGATACTCAGAACCATGATACACAGATAGGGGATATCACTCAGGACCACTGAGATATACCATAAACCCAATCTGGATCTATCCTCCAAGTAGGGGATTGTGTACATGATGATACTACAAACCCCACTGGATCAATCCACTAATTTAGGGATAAACTCTCATGCAAAAGGATCACGCTGATACCACAAACCCCACTTGGGAAAGACAAAGTAATGGAGGATCCTACCTTGGGATCTCAAAGGGATACAAAAACTCTATCTGAAATCATCCTTTCGAGGGGATCATAATACTATACAGAGGATGTAATACCACATTGTACCATTATAGGGATGGATCAAAGCAACCCTCCCACTGATACTCATCTATGATTTTCTACCAAGTGTCCCACAAGAATCACCTCGCATAGCATCTATTATGCAAAAACCATGGACAACATCCCATTCTAAACAAAAAACTACTTGGGATAGGCTAATAATGGTCCATCATCTAAGTCCTAAAGGTGGAGATGAATGAGGGATAAATATCTAAGGGTATTACATGGTGTATACCCACAATACATGGTGTGTCTCTTTAAACCAACCCCTAATCATGTCCCCTATTGATACTCAGCATGTATAAGAAGGATACATGTCATGTACCCTATGTAACATGGTGTGTGACCTCATCCAAACACCTAGGAATTTCCTCACATACACATAGTCTAGTTGGCCATGTCACCATAAACAATGAGTACCCATAGTACATGGCGTGTACCCCTTGGTATGACCTAATCCCATGTCCTTTTTGATTACCATATATAAGATCCCGTACCCATGTACCTACATGTGTCCTCTAGCCCATGTACACCCAGGATCTAGTCATGTACTTCCACACAGCCATTTCCCCTTACATGAAATGCCTTCCCATGTCATCGATCTCATGACCAGGGATCACTACACAGCATATACCCCCATTACATGGAATATAGTCCCCAAAAGATCATCTTCCCAAAATGGGAAGAACACATGGAATTTTCTCCTACACTACACACCATGTGATTGGGAATTTTGAGTGGAAATTTCTTGTGATCCACCCAAAACCCCTGATTTCCACTTAAAACCCACATATCTACCCCTAGGGTATCTCTAGCTATTGTAATAGGGCTCTAAAAAATTAAAAAAATCATTAATGGGTATAAGGACATAAATCTCATAAATCTACCCACCTTGTGGTGAAATGCCAAAGCTTGGGGTCCAACACAACACTTGGAAGCTGATGCACCTCGATACGATGATGATCAGTAACAAAAATAGGGTTTTTAGAAACTCTTATCCTCAATTATTCATTATTCCATATATCACCAAGAGAGATACCCCCCCTTTCCTTATGTATGAACGAATCCAAATGGATGGGGTAGGCTTATTAATTTAATTTTATTAAATCAATAAACTCCCCATCAACGTCCCACCAGTGGTTGCCTCCAACTGGGCACTTGACGTTGAAAAAATTTATCTTCTTGCTGAGTAAAACCCATGTTCTGAACTTAACCGTATCCTCGTATTTATTATCTAAAACTAATATCAATATTTAATCCACGTTTCTATAAAAACGACATGTATGTGATATAAAATATTTAATATTTTTCAATATCACCTCATTGAGGATCTTTGGGCCCCAGAATCCCATGTCAACTCAATGCTTGGATTCAGAAATATTCCTAGAAATATCCAAATAATTACAAGGAAAAACTATATTCATTTAAATTTCATAGAGTATTGGATTTCTAATGAGTTAAATGCCTTATGTGTACAGAACATGGGCATTATCTGAGTCAATTCCCTAACCTAAGGATTAACTCCTAGACCAAGGAATAACCTATGAAATGTCAATTGAAGTTGAATAATTGAATTTTTTATGTATCTTGATTTAAAAATTATGTTTTAGAACTATTATATCAATTATTTTTTGGATATAATAATCATGAAACATCAAAGGATTATTCCACAATGGTTTTTATTTAAGGATTTGAAAGTATTTTTTGAATGGTGTGATGAACTAGAAAAAATATTTAATAGTAAGGTGATATTTTATAAAAAACACATGATTGAGAGAATGATAACCCTTAATATGTGATCAATGTTGAGATAATAATGTTTAGATAAGATAAATAAATAATTGATATGGATAAAGTAAATAGGATAATATTGGTGACCTTATAACTGATTAGTGTTTTGATGGAATCTTTACTGAAGTTTACTATATTTTTTTATTTATGGGATATATTCAATAATGAGACATTTTATTTAAGGAATTTGGAGTGAGTTAATTTTTTTAATCATGCATGTTTTCATTAAGGATTTATGGATATTTAGTTTATTATCATGTTTTAGGAGAATATGTGATCAAGGTATTCACATATTTCGTATGTGACATTAAGAACTACTTTATGTTTTTTGGGGAACTAATTTTTATTGGTCCAGAGTTAAGATAGAAATATAGCCAAGATGGCAGTGAATTGGACTTTTAAAAAATAATGAAATTAAGGATTATATATCATATTTATAATTTTGATGTATCAGAAAATAAAATAAAAATAAAATAAGATATTTTTATAGTAGTTCGGATCTAAATGATCTTATATCTACTCTTCACCCCTCTCACAAACTGAGAGTGATGGAACCAACTATAAACAATATAATGGAATCATATAATGAATTTTTCCCACCTAGTTTCATAACCCGATTAAAAATCCTTTTTCACCCTCGAGGATTAAACCCAAAATAAACCTTCCTTTTTCTTCTAAGAGGCACAACCTGAACAACCAACCTTCTTCCCATGGAGGCACAACCCAATGCCTGAATTTTGATTGGGATTCATAGCCTGATATAATACCTTTTAATGGGTAGTATAACCCATTACAATTACACGCGTATAAAGATGATTGTAAGAAGTATGTATATAGAACCGGATGAACCAATTCATTGTTTAAGTCCTAAGGTAGTAGTGAACTCTTCAACAGTAAAGGATCAAATAGTTAAAGTCCAGTTGAGATTTGTAGGTGGTCGTCAAAGTTTAAAGTCCTTATACAGTTCAATAATTTCCTTAACCTATCTTCATTAATTGATCTGGATCTTTTTAACTTCATATATAAAGTTCATATATGCACAAAGTATTCAACACCAGAAGCCCATTCCAGTTCCTCTTTCCCAATACAACATACAATTTATTTATTAAATGTGCATGTAAAGAATACTCACATGGGTCACTTTGATAATATATAAAATTAAATTCATATTATACAGTGATAATAATTTAGTATAATTAATACAATACTAATGAATAATTATAATCAAAATTAAAGTCCCTTGGAAAACATCCTTAAATCATACAAGAAAAATTGTTCACATTCCAACAACATTTAATGTGTAACACGCATTTTCCCAAGAAAACGATGTTAAACTTCAACCCATGTGACAATAATTTAATAAAACAATTTAAAATATATTCTCATGGCTTCTAAATAATTAATAAGTAATCATAGAACAAAAAAACCATTAACTATATCCATAATAAATGGGCAGAAAATGGAAAAGTAAAATGATACATAAAGCAGAGTATATTTTCAGATTATATAATATCCTGTAGAAAATAAAAAATCCACATAGGTAAATACACATATGGGTTTCACATAGTATATTTATGTAAAGGATTCACAAGAGGAACTATGTAGAAAAATATATGTAAGGAAATTCATATACTTGATTTCATGTAGGAGATTCTTCAAAATGGTAGATAGCTTAACTTATAAAGTTTCATACTTAAAACATACCTTCATGAAATCATAATCAGATTTATCTCTAGTTTAATTATATTTATATAATTTTATTATCTTCTCATATAATCAATAATCATCTTAATCATACTTATATATCTCAAGATATCATCAAAATATAGTAAAAAAAATTATTCTAGAAAACTACAGAATTCTAACTAAAAACATGCAGTTACTTCATTCTATTTTCTATAATAATAGAGACTGATTAAAATTTAGATTTATTCAAATTAAATATAGAACTTTTTTTATATTTCTATAGAAACAAGAATTATATTAATATGAATTTTTTTTATTCCATGTTAAAGTCAAAATATAAAAGATAATTCTACTCACATAGGTTCCATCACTACAAAAAAAATAGCAGATTACGAGTGTTTTTTTAGAGGGGGTTATGCACAACCCCATCTAAATTAATTTTAGAGGGGTATACACAACCCCCTCTAATTTTTTTAGCATTTTATTTTTTAATATTTGGTTGGATTTTAGAGGCATTTGTGTCAAAACCAACTCTAATTTAATAATTAGTGGACCAGTATGTTCGATTAGATTTAGAGGCTCTCCATATATATATAATAGTTTTTAGATATTAGAGGCTATATAAATATATATATATATATATATATAACATGGAAAAAATTAAAGGAAATAGCGGGGGTTCACAAAACCCTCTAATCTCTTAAATTAGAGGGGGTTCATGAACTGTCGGTAATCCCTTAGATTGTAGGGGGTTTAAACCCCTTTTAATTTAAGAAATTAGAGGGGGTTGTGAACCCCCTCTAATATATGACATTAGAGGGGGTTCATGAACCACTGTTAATCCCTTTGATTAGAGGGGTTTTTAACCCCCTCTAAATTTTAATTTATTTTTTAAAATAAATCTCATATAAATTTAAATTTTATAACATATGTGTATGCATTCGCATGTGTGTATGTGTGTGTTACATTAACACGTTATATAAAAGTATTTAAATGCATTATAAACATATATATATATATATAAACATTATATAAATATTTTAAATAAATACTTATACATATAAACAAAAATGTATATATATATATATATATATATATATTGGTATACATAATATAAATGTAATTATAAATATATTTATTCAAATATATAAAATTTATATATGGTTTTATAAATATTATACATTTATATTATAATTTATATTATACATAAATTATACTAAATATATATTTATTTTATATTTATATATAAATATATTTATACTATATTATGTATATAAATAAATATAATATATAAAAAATTAAATATAAATAAATAAATTTATTTATAATATATATTTTTTATTATAAATATTTTATTATATATAAATATATATATATATTATATAAATATATATATATTATATAATTATTTTATATATATTTAAGTATACCATATAAATTATAAATTAATTTATTAAATATATATATCATTTAATTATATTATATATTTATAATTATATGAATGTATTTAATTTTATTTATATGTATACATAAATATAATTGTATAATTTTTTGTACATTTATATATATATATATATATATTTGTATAAATTTTATTTCATATAATATTAATTATATATAATATAAAAGAATAAACATATTATATAAATATATACATAAATATAATTTATTTAAAAAATATATCTTATAAAAACTCAAGCTTGTAGTTTTTATAATTTATATTAAAATAATAATAAATATTTTTTTAAATAACATGTTTATGCTTTTATATTATATATAATTAATATTATGTGATATACAATTTATAAAAATAAATATATATTAATGTACACAATATTATAAAATTATATTTATTGAAATGCATATATATTAATGTACATAATATTATACAATTATATTTATTGAAATACATACATATATATATATATATATATTAATGTGCATAATAATAAATATATGTATTGAAATACATTATATAAATATTTACATAAATTTTATTTCATATAATATTAAATATATATAATATACATATTAATTAAATATAATATAAAATTTTATTTCATATAACATTATATAAATATTTGTATAAATTTTATTTCATATATAATATTTGAATAAATTATATTTCATATAATATTAATTATATATAACATAAATATTTGTATAAATTTTATTTCATATATATGTATTTCATATAATATTAATTATATATTAAGTATATGTAATATTATACTATCTATAAAAATAAATATATATCAATGCACATAATAATAAATATATGTTTTGAAATAAATTATATAAATATATTTTTAAAGACATTATATAAATATATTAAATAAATACTTATATATATATATTATAAATAATCACGTATAGAATATATAATTATGTATTTAGGTATATAAATAATTTACATAAATATATTTATAAATATATATGTGTGTGTGTGTATATAAATAACATAAATAGAATTATAAAAAATATTTACTCAAATGTATCTAAATACACATAAAATATATAATTTATATAAATTTATAAATTGAATATAATATAAATACATAAAAACACAATATAAAAATGTATATATTAATTTATATAAATACATATATATGTTATAGATTTATATGTATTTGAATATTTATTTTAATCACCATGCTAATACATTTAAATATAATAATGTGTAATTTTAGTACATAAATTCAATTGGAATAGTGGGAGTTATGCAGTGCTATATCCTGGAGATTGGGGGTTCAAAACCTGTCTGTTGAAGGTTTTATAAAGAACGGGGCAAGGCTTATGGAGAACAGGATGCGTGGGTAACACTAGTGTGGGGAAAACTAGATTGGCGGGGTGTGGGGGGAATAGGTACCCAAAGGCGAACCTGATGGCGGGTGAAATGGATTCTCAAGGGGGCCCACTAGGAACTTGATGGAGGTGGGAAAATTGGATTCATGAGGGGGGCCACCAGGAACCGGAGGGGGAGGGGAATAGTAACTTGTGCTAGGGGGTTCCACCAGGAATCAGAGGGGTGGAGGAACAAGGATGATATTCAAAAAAATATTAATAATGATTAGATGTGGTTCTAAAATTGCCTCTAATCTGTGGAATTTTCTCAATTTAGAGGGGGGGTTAACCCCCTCTACTTGAGTCTTAAATAGAGGCAGTTATCAAAACTGCCTCTAATACGTAGCTCATAACTCCATTAGAGGTCGTTTCCAACTACCTATAACTTGTTAAATATATTAGAGGGGGTTAAAACCCCCTCTAAACTGAGGTTTTGTGGTGACATTAGATGGGGCTTTAACCACATCTAATACAACCGCCACTAAAATACTAATCACTTTACCAGCGGTTCCTCAAAACCACCTCTAAATAGAGTAGGTGGGCACATTATTGGCGGTTCCTCATAACCATCGCTAATGTGTTTAGAGGGGGTTATAAACCCTTTTAAACTAAAAAATAACCCCCTCTAATCTGGTCATTTTTTTTATAGTGCGTGGTAGGTTGACACAGTCAGGTGACACATTCAGTTGACTCCCACACAGTCAGTACATTTTGTTCATGTGGTAGGTTGACATGGTCAGGTGACACAATTAGTTTACTCCCAAATGGTCATTATATTTTTTTTTCATGCATTCAGGTGACATGATCATTTGAATCCCATACGATTAGTACATTTTTTTCATGTGATCATGTGACACTGTCAATTGAATCTCATACGGTCAGTACATTTTTCTCATGTAGTATGTTGACATGGTCAAGTGAAATGGTCAGTTGAATCCCATATGGTAGGTTCCATACTTTTCTAAATTTTCAATTTCCATACTTTTCCAAATTTTAGTTCCAGAATAAGTAAAATGATATTTTAAGGTCTCAAATGACTTATTTTTTCTAGGAACACTTCATGAAACTTATAGTACATGTTATAAACTACAATAAATAAATAAAATTAAGAAAATAAATATTATGATATGACCATGATTAAGCATACTTTACATAATTCAAATTATTAATACTTTTAAAGGAAAAATAAATAAATCTTTGTAATTATCAAAACATTAAGTGGTTTAATGATACACTCAACATTCTCCCCCTTTTTGATAATTACAATACAAAGTGTAATTTCAAAAACATATCCCCCTTTTTGAAATTATAAAAAAGATAAAGTTTCAGGAGAATAATTCTCTCTTTGAAAGTAAAACTTAAAATATTAATTTCCTTTAAATAAAATCACACTTGAAAAAAAAAGGGTATTACATAAAATTCTGAAATATTATTATTTAAAAACATATATCAAGGAGCCACAAAAAAACATTCATTTTCAAAACATGTATCAAGAATCCACTATTCAACGAGTAGATTTTCAAAATTTGTGTGTAAAAAATAATGAGAAAACCTTAATTAAAATACCCTTTTATGATAAATAAATATTTAGACTATAAGTTAACATTGTCTAGTATTTATGAGAATTATAAAAATAGTAATATAATGCACAAATAAGTACATAAAATGAGTTAAAGTGATCTGAAAAATTGATTCTAGATTTTATAGATTTAAAATAAATCTCAAAATTTCATCACATAAACACACCTAGACTCCCCCTAAATTCATGCCATGTAAATTTAAATCTCTATCATACCAATTTAAAAGTTTATTTTCTAAAACTTAGTAAAGTATAGGGGCTTAGTAAAGATATATGTAAGTTGGTTTTCTATTGAAATAAATCTTAGGATTTTATTTTCTTTTTGAACATGGTCTCTAAGAAAATAAAATTTAATATCAATGCACTTAGTACTGGAGTGTTGTAAGGTATTTTTTGTAAATAGAAATATCATAATTATTATAAAAAAAGATAGGAATCTTATAAAAAATCCAAAGTCAGAAAGTGTTTGATAAATCTATAAAGATTGATCACAACATGATACAACAGTTATATATTCAGATTCATCAGTTGAAAGAATAATATAATTTTTTTATTTGAATCCCAAGAAACTGAATATTTACCAATTAAATGGCACATACCTAAATTTTTCTTCCTATCTATCTTGCATCCACCAAAATCAAAATAACTTGTCAAATAAAAGTTAGTTCTAGATGGATAAAATAAACCAAGATTCAAAGAACCTTTAACATATATAATAATCCTTTTAAAATATTTAATCTGACTTTCTTTAGGATTAATTTGATATCTATAACACATAAAAAATGAAAAAATTAAATTAGGCCTAGAAGTAGTTAAATATAATAAACTTCCAATCATTCCTCTATAGGTTTTAACATCAACAGAATTTCCATATTTATCTAAATCTAACTTTTAAGTAGTAATCAAGGGAGTATTTAAAATTTTAGAAGATTATAAACCAAATATATTAACAAATTATTTAGCATACTTAAATTGATTTAAAAAAATAACATCATTTCTTTGATAAATTTATAAACCAAGGAAGAATTTCAATTCACCCATCATACTCATATCAAATTTAGAATTCATAATTTTGAAAATTCATTACAAATATTTTCACTTGAATATGAAAATATAATATCATCAACATATATTTGTACAATCAAAATATCATTATAATTTTTTTAATAAATATAAGTAGGATCGACCTTTCCTTTCTCAAATTTTTTTTTCAAAATAAAATTAGTTAGCCTATTATACCAAGCTGAAGGAGCCAGTTTAAAACCACAAAATGCCTTACATTGCTTAAAAAATGATTAGTGTGCTTACCATTTTTAAAACTATAGGGATGTCTAACATATAATTCTTCAGAAATATAGACATTTAGAAAAGAGTTTTTGACATCCATTTGAAATAATTTGAAACCATGAAAGGCATCTTATTACAATAATATTCTAATTACTTCGAACATAGAAATTGGTTTAAAATATTATTCAAAATCAATTATTTCCTCTTGAGAATATCCTTATTCAAAAAATCTGGCTTTCTTTATAATTATATTTCTAGATTAATAAAGATTATTTCTAAAAATCCACTTAGTTTAGATTACATGAGAATCTTCTGGTGGAACAACTAAAGTTCACACACTATTCCTAGTAAACTGATTTAAATAATCTTACATTTACAAAATCAAATTAGCATCATCTAAATAATCACCCATATACTTTGGTAAAAAATCAAAAATAAAAGCATGATAGGCACAAACTTTCATAACATATTTTCTAGTCTGAACTTTTCATTCAACATTACCAATAATATTATCTATTGGATGATCTATATGAGTCTTCCATAATTTTTCATGAATAGTATTAGATTGAGAAACATTCTCCCCCTCAATATGTGCATCTTTTTCTTGAGTTTCTTCTTCAAAATTAAAGCCTCTAAAGTTTTCTGTAAGTTATTCAATATCACCATCTCTTTTATTCAAATTATTTTTATCAAAATTAACATGGATCGATACAACAATGGTTCTTTTATTATATACTCTATATGCCTTACTATAATTTTAATATCCTAAGAAAATACCTTCATTAGATTTTTCATAAAATTTATTTAAAGTATTATTATTATTAAGAATAAAAACTTTACATACAAAGACTCTAAACCCAATTTTAGGTTTTCTTCCTTTTCAAATCTCATAGGGTGTCTTTTTAATAAGGGACTTAAAATAATTATATTAAAAACAAAACATGAATTATTCACAACTTATTCCCATAAATATTTACAAAATTTAAACTAATTTATCAAGGTTTAATCCTTTTCTTGAAGTTTTTTATTTCTCCTCTCTACTACACCATTTTTTATGGTTTCCTAGGGGATTAAAAATTATGAAAATAGCCATTTTCCTCACAAAACTATATAAATCCAGATTATGGAATTCACCGCCATGATCACTTCTAATTAAATTAATTAAATTACCTTTATCATTTTTAACCAATTTACAAAAATTAATAAACTTAGATAATGTTTTAGATTTAAGAGAAAGAAAGTAAACCCATGTGTATCTTATAAAATCATCGATAATAACAAAAAAATATCTTTTACCTACCAAACTAGCAGGTTTAATAGGAAAAAATAAATCTAAATGAATAAGATCAAGAGGCCTTATAGTTTTTACTTTTTTAAATGACTTGAAACTACTTTTGTGTTGTTTAAATTTCAAGCAAGAGTCACAAACAAAGGTTATGTCCTATTTTAGTTTGGGTAACTACAAAACAGTTTGGTTCTTGGGAATCTTTTTAATCAACCTTAAATAAGAATTTCCCAACCTCCTATGCCGCATAATTTTATTATATTGTATAGTATTTAAGAATTTTTCATTTTTGATCATTTAATTCATCAAAATTAATTTAATAAATATAATCTTTTAGATTTTCATAAAACAAAATAGATTTATCCTTAAACACAATGCATTTATCATTTTGAAATTTAACAAACATTCCATCATCACATAGTTTGGAAATTTTTATTAAATTATGTTTCAAACACTCAATAAATAATACATTAGAAATAATAACATAATAATGAATTCCAACATCACCAAAACCTTTTACCATTATTTTTTAATTATCACCAAATGTTAGATTACCTCTATAAAATTGATTGAATGAAAGAAAATTTGATAAATCAATAGTCATGTGTCTTGATCATCCATTTTTCATGTACCAAACATCCTTTTTTGATGCTCCTAATACATATTTCCTAAAAAAGATTTAATAAAACTTTGGTACCCATGAAAATTTGGGTCTAATGGGATTAACATATGAATTTTTGGGAACCCAAAAAAAATTTCAAACATTTGATTATAGGAAATCTTGAAGATGATGATTTATATAAACAAGCCTTAGTATTTCCAAGAGATTATGGAAATCTCAAGGAACACTCATTAGCATAATGACCTTTCATATGAAATCAAAAACAGGTGACATTAAATTTAATTCCATTATAAATTTTAACAGATAAATTTTTATATATTTTAGGTAATCTATTATCATAACCAATATTGGTTATCTTAGTGTTCATTTTATTAAAACTCGTCATTTTATCAAAGTTTTCCCTACCTTGAATAAAAATGGACAGATTTTTCTTTAAAATTTCAGCTTCATTTTTTATCAATTCACCCTCCTTAGGAATAGTATCAGAATTAATTATTTCAAATTCATGACATTTTGATATGAAATAAAATTCTGTTTTTAATTTATCATTTTTAGTAAGTTAATTTTTCAAATTTTCTTGAGAATTTTCCTGATCTGTATGAGAAAAAAAATTATCATCTTGGACAGATTTCAAATTTTCATTTTCCTTAAAAACCAAATTATATTATTTTTTAAGATTATTGTATAAACCAATAACTTTTTAAAAATTATGTTCAAGTATATAAACTTATTAAAGAAATCCCTTAATGGTAGATTTTTCAGATTCAGATTCAGAAGATGAATAATAAGTAGTTTCACTTACCTGATTTGAAGAATCCATCAAATATATGTTTACAACATCTTTTTCAGAGCCATATTATCCAGTAGTACTTGAATCCTCAGTACAACTCCATCTAGAATCCATTTAATTCTTTTCTTCCTTATATTTCTTCCTCATATTCTTGTCCTTCTTTATTCTTGTGAAATCGATCTTGTTGTGCTCCTTTTTCCTGTACTCATAACAAATCACATCTTGAGAATCATTATAAAAGAAATTACATTCATTTTTCTTCTTGTGATCATAATTAGGAAAGTATTTCCAAGATCTCCTTGATTAACCTTTCTTCCTTCTTTATCCACATTTTAAAACCTAGGTTGTATAATTCCTTTCACAGCTCTGTAACTCAAAATTAGAAGAATAAATAGATACATTTGATTTAAAAGAAATTACCTTCTTCTTTGAACTATCATCTTCATAAAGATTTTTCAGTTCTAACTCATATTTTAATAATGATCCAATGATATCATTAAGATTATATTCCTTGAAATTATTACATTCATGAATAGATACCTTTTTAGTATGTCGTTTCTTAGGATGTGCTCTGAGAACTCTTTCAACAAAACATGATTTTCAAAAGTTTCTCTCAAAAAACACATACAATTTACAATACTATTGAATCTATGAAACATTTGATTAGAAGTTTCATTATCTCCCATTTTAAATTCTTGATATTCATATCTCAACATACCCATCTTAGTTCTAATAAGTTTATCAGAACCAAGATGTGTAACTTATATAATTTTATAAATGTCATGATTAGTTTTACATACTAAAACATGACTACACACATTACTATTTATTTCACAGTTTAATATATTCATCACCTTTTAATTCAGATCATACTTTACAACATCATTTCTGACCAAAGATTTGGGTTCACCTTCAGGTAGCTTGTGTGGATTTTCCATGATCATCCAATGATCAATGTTTTGTTGCTTTAAGAAAGCTTCCATCTGAGAATTCTGATATCCATAATTAGTACCATCAAAATGATGTGTTTCTTGAGGTATTCATAAATCATTAAAACTATTTCCTTCCATCTTAAACAAAAACTTTTCCCCTTGAAGGTTAAGTCAAGAAATAGTTATCACAAATAATATATATATATATACAGAGCTAGGGATCCTGCTCTAATACCAATTATTAGTATGGAGTTAAGACGAAAATATATCCAAGAGGGGGGTGAATTGTCCTTTTAAAAATAATTAATGAATTTAAGGATTATATACCCGAGTTATAATTTTGATGCAGTAGAAAATAAAAGAAAATAAACATAGGAGATTTTTATAGTAGTTCAGATATAAATGATCCTTTATCTACTCTTCAACCCTATCACAAACTGAGAGTGATGGAACCCACTATAACCAATATAATGGAATATTATAATTAATTTTTCCCAACTAGAGTCAAAAACCGATTACAAATCCTATTTCCCCATGGAGGATTAGTCCCAAAACAAACCTACCTTTTTCTACTTGGAGGCACAACCCGAACAACCTACCTTTTTCCCCTGGAGGCACAACCCAATGCCTAGATTTTAATTGGGATTCACAACACAATATACTACTATTTAATTGGTAGTATACCCCATTAAAATGACATTCACATAAATATTATAGGAATAATTAGATCTATAATTTCATATTAACATATTTAATGTTTGAGTATTGAGGCAGTATTGAACTCTCCAATAGTAAAGGATCAAACAGTTAAAGTCCAGTTGAGAGCCATAGGTGATCGTCAAAGTTTTAATTCCTTGTATAGTTCAAGAATGTCCTTAACCTCTCTTTATTACTTGATCTAAATATATTTAACTCCATATATCGATTTCATCTTTGCATAAAATATTCAATGCCTAATCTTGTTGTAGTTCCTCTATCCCAAAACAGCATACCATTTCTTTATTAAATGTGCATGAAAAGAATAATCACATGGGTCACTTTGATAATATGTAAAATTAAATTCATTCTATATAGTGATAATACATTATTATAAATAATACAATACTGGTGAATAATTATAATCCACATTAAATACCCTTAGAAAACTCCCATAAATCATACGAGACAAACTATTCACATTCCAAAAAAAATTAATTTGGAACTCATGTTTTCCCAAGAAATAAACACTGAACATCAACCCATGTGATAATAATTTAATAAAACAATTTAAAATATATTCTTATGGATTATAAATAATTAATAAATAATTATAGAACAAACAAAACATTTACTATATCCATATTAAACATGCAGCAAATAGAAAATTGAAATGATATGTAAAATAGAGAATATTTATAGATTTTACAATATCCTGTAGAAAATAAAAAATCCACATAGGTAAATACAAATATGGATTTCATATTGTAGATTTATGTAGAGGATTCACAAGTTAATCTATGTAGCCAAATATATGTAAGGAAATTATTGTACCTGATTTCATATAGGTGATTCTTCAAAATGTTATATAGTTTAAATTATAAAGTTTCAGACTTAAAACATACCTTCACAAAATCAGAATTAGATTTATCACCAATTTAATTATATTTATATAATTTTATTATATTTCTATATAATCAATAATCAACTTAATTGGACTTTTATAGCTCAATATATAATTAAAATACAATATAAAATTTATTTTGGAAAACTGCAAAATTCTAACGGAAAATATACAATGTCTTTAATCTAATTTATATGATAATATAGATCAATTCAAATTTTGATTTCTTCTAATAAAATTTAGATAATTTTTATATTTCTATAGAATCAAGAATCATCTTAATATGGAGTTATGTAGTCCATGTTATAGTCAAAATACAAAAGATAATTCTACTCATGGTAGGTTCCATGGTAGGTTAACACAGTCAAATGACACGGTCAGTTGAATCCCACATGGTCAGTATATTTTTTTCATGAAGTAGTTTGATGCGGTCAGTGCATTTTTTTCATGTGGTCAGGTGACACGGTCAGCTGACTCCCATATGGTCAGTATATTTTATTCATGCGACTAGGTGACATGGTCAGTTGACTCCCATACGATCAATCTATTTTTATCATGTGGTAGGTTTATATGGTCAGGTGACATGTCCAGTTGACTCCCATATGGTAGGTTCCATACCTTTCCAAATTTTCAATTTCTACAATTTTCCAAATTTCTGTTCCAGAATAAGTAAAATGATATTATAAGGTCTCAAATAACTTATTTTTCCTTAGAACACTTCATGAAACTTGCATTATATATTATGAACTATAAAAACTAAAGAACATAAAATATTTTAAGAAAACAAATATTATGATATGATCGTGATTAATCATACTTTACAAAATTCAAAATATTAATAATTTTAAAGGAAAAACAAATAAATTTTTGTAATTATCAAAACATAAAGTTTTTCAAGAATCCACTCAACAATGCTCAGTTTATTTTGGAAATTGAGTGACCTTTCTTCTAATTTTTCTAGATTTTGATTTTTTTTCATACATATTTTAGAATCATCTTAAGGTTACCTATTTATGGAATGAATTAGGATGAAATTTGGATGTTACTACTGTGGTTTTAGAGATTAACGTATTATATTGGATAACTTGTGATAACCATTTTGTTTTTGGTAAATATTTTGAGATATATGGAAAGACATTTCATTATTTTATGAATCTTATAATTTGTTAAAAGTTAATTTTATTTCATCAGACATAAAAAAATTCATCTCAAATATTCATTTATTAGAGTAATATATGAATTGAAAATTGATCAAAGCACAACCAAATGATTAAATTTTTCTTATGAAATAGAAAGATATCAATTAAGTATATTTTCTAGTGTTCTCTATATTGATAGTAAAATAATCCCTCAAATTTAGGAAAAGGATCTTGAAATAAAAAAATTATTCTTTTATCTTCATTTTTTATGAATCAATGGTCTTTTCATCCATCATATATTTAAGGTTTTGTGTTCGTTAACTTTCTCCTGATCATGTTCTCTATCACTCTCTATTTTTCCTTAGGTGTTAGTTTTCTCCTCCATGTCCATATTTCCACTTCCCACTAATGTTATATTATTTGAACCTAGTTTTGTGTTATTCTAGATTACCTTCATATTTCTCTTTCCCACTTTTTAATAGGAAATATTATTAACCCATTTTATATTGTGGGTTCTTAACAAAGGTATTTTGAAATGTAAAACCCTTGATTACCAAGAACAAGTTCAAATTATGAGGGAATAATTTATTAAAGTGGGGATAATGAGACACCATGATATTTTAAAATAAATCTATGTTTTATAGCGTATAATACACACAACTCCAAGCTTAAATGAACCATGAAATGTTATTATTTAAATATGACCATAAAACCCATTCATTGAATTAGCGGGTAAAAAAAGGATTAACCACATTATGAAATATATATATATATATATATATATAAAGATCACAATAAATACCAATGTATTGACTAATTCTTAGGAAATAAACATTCAATTTTTAGTAAAGTCGTATTATGCTTCAAAAATGTGTTTCTCTAAAAAATGTTTTTTATTGATTTTTGTGAGTAAATAATATATTTAATTTTTTAAAATTTTAGAAAATTTATTTTGAAAAAATAATATTCATTTTTAAATCATCATTTAAAATTTATCTTATTTTTAATTTTTGATAATTTTTTTTAAAATATTTATTTTTTTATGAATAATGAAAAATACTGATTTTTATTGAAAACTGTACTTTTGTTTCAAGAATTTAAAAGGTTAAATTTTGTTTTAAAAATATTTAAAATTAAAATTAGATATATTATTTTATTATTAATCCATTTAAGTTCATTAGAATTAATTTTATGGTTGAATTTGGTATAAAACATTTTTTGTACTTAAAAAAGGAATTTTTCTCAAAAACAATTTTTTATTGTGTTTTACATTTTTATATTAAAATAATTTATGGAAATTATAGGAATTTAATTTGATAAAATGTATTCCATATTTTTAATCATGAGGTTAGAATTTGGAAAATATACCCCTTTTATTTTTATTCATTATGAATAGTAATCATGGTGAAATTTATCACCACGGTAAAGGGTAAATCGAGTTAACCTAAGTTAAAACTAAGTGTTAAGGTAAATTTTTTTCAAATTAATTCTTATTTGATGAATATAATTAAACCCTTATCACATTTGGATAGAAATTTAATTATTTAAAGGACACTTCTCTATTTAAATGACCTATATAATATTTAAAGCAAAGAAAAATACAAAATGTCACTCTCTATAGCGACCCCAACCCCAGTAGCCTAGAGTTGATGTCTTCTTTATTACATTGGTATAAGATAAAAGGAATCATATACCTAAGTACCAAATATTTTAGTAGTATTATTAAACTATATACATACATTATTCTCATACTACATTTTAATACACAAATTACAACAAAAATTTTCTTTAGAATAATGTTATTACCTCAAGCCTATTCTTTCACATCAATCATAGTAAACTTCATGGAATCCTAGGGAAATGAAACAAAATAAGGGTGAGATCAAATTCTCAGTAAGGGTTAAGTACAATGGAATCAATCATGAATCAATAATCGTAATCAATATGGCAAGGTAAATAACCAAACACACATGCCATGTAATCAATAAACTGATAAGGAAGTGTATCCATAGATAACATCAATGTGAAAATATCATGGATAATAATAAATATATAAATGTAAATATATGAAAACACATTTCATTTAATCAATAACATTACTATCATAATTGGATAAGTCATAATGAATATGGTAAGGTAAATAACTGAAAACACATGCCATTTAATCAATAACTAAGAATGAAATGCATCCAAAGATAATATCATTGAGAAAATATCATGGATAATAATAATGGTATTATAAATTTAGGTAGTTCTTAATTATTTTATATTGTGATCTTATAAATCATGATACCACTACCATAAATACCTTTCAAAAGATGGTTTAAAACTATAGGTAAAAACCTATTTAATGTTAACTTACTTATTTGTCTCGTGAGACCTAATAATGCATCGAGGGGATATATAATATCAGTCCCCACCCATCACTGTAGGTCCAAATCATTTATCATATATCAAATAATCTATTTAATTCATGAATCAATATTCATTATCATCAAATATTCATACTAATTAAAGGATACAAATTTATCAATATTTCCCCAATTAACTTTCAAAGTAAACACCATATGTAAAAATGGTATACAGTTTTGGAAATAATAATATCTATTATACAAGATAATTAATATTTAATAAATATATATTTTATATTGAAAAATTATCCCAATAAAGTTATTGTTTCAAGATAAGGTTAACAATCACAAAAGAAAGTGAGATTGTTCAATAACTTTTACCACTTGGAAATTTTCAAGTTAAATCCCATTGGATGAAATAATTCAAATTGAAACATAAAATACCATGAATTATTAATTAATCATGACATTACAAGTCAAATTGTTAGTACATACATCCTATAAAATTGAATTGGGTCATAATAACAAATAAGTCTCAGTGGAATGTAAATTGAGATGAAATCTCTTTCCTCGCGCTTCCTTTTGGTTGAACATGTTTTAACATATTTTATAATGGGTTTAATCACGTTATTAATTTATAGAAAAACCATACTCATATTTATAATATAATATATGATCCTATTATAACATTTTACCACCCGTTTGTTAATAATATTTCATTATTTTCATTGTTTTGGGTGTTAATTGCCTTGTTTTCTCATGCGTGTTTTGTAATGAAAGTTCCAGTTTATTTACATAGGATATAAATAAATCATATCCATAATAATAATAATGTTATAAAAATTATATTTAATTATTATATACCTTATTATAATCATTATTAAAAGTTTTTCATGGAAAATGAGTCGCATCGCTTCGTGGAGACGGTAGGTAGTACGTACACACGAGCGATGATATCTCCCCTTAATGAGTGAAAGGGAAAAGAAGTGGGTGATATATTAATTTTACAGTATAAATATCATCTCATATATATTATATATATTCATTAATTTTTATCCTTATTACATACCATGTAAATTATAAGTGGAAAATTAATCACATTGCTTCGTGAGGCGGTAGTCCACCGTACACACGAGCGACATTATCATATTTAAAATGGAATGGAACTAAAAAGGTATATGTGATATTAAAATTACATAACTTTAATAATATAATAAATATCATATACATTTTTTAAATCCATAATTATATCTATCCTTAAAATATGGTGATGGAAAACGAAGTACATTAGTTCATGAGGCGGTAGTCCACCGTACACACGATTGATGATTTTGTTTTTATTTTTATGGAAGTGGGGATGGATAATTATTATTTAATAAAAATAATAACATATTAGTATATTTAATATACTTTTGTTACTAAATTTTAAGTTTTAATACATAATTTAAGGTGTAAAAATAGGAAATAAAATGAAAGAGCTTTGTTAAGATAATTACCTTCTCTAAGAGAAACCTCCTTTGGGTATCCTCTCAAAGACCCTAGGGGTGGTCTTTTTGGGAGTACCAGAAGCTCTATAATTTAAATAAGGATGTTTGGGAGATAAATTTTTAGGGTTTTTTTGGATAAAAATGGTCTTGAGATGCATAAATAAGTGAATGGAGTGAGTGCCCTTTTATAAGTGGGGAAAGGGAACCCTCTTGGAAATTACTTAAAAGTTTTCCAAAAGAATCCAAAATGATAAAGTAATTCACATGAAAAAAGATTTAAAATGAATATATAATATAACATGGTAATTATAATATACTTACAAGTTATTGTTCCATTTTAACCCTTATCTTTTTAGTTTAACCCCATGGTAAACCCATTTTTACCTTAACTACGGTAAATAATTTTTATTGTTTTCACTATTAATTTTGGTAAAAATTTAATTTGATATTATTAGATAATATAAATTATTATGATCCCAAATATGTAATCCATTTTTCAAAATTCCATCCATATAAGTGGAAAAATTTATTTTAATATTAATCCCACAAACGCGATGAGAAAGCGGGTTTTCAAAGGGAGAATGTTCAAAAGTTTACAAAGTTTTCATATAAAAATTCAAAATAAAAATGGTTCCAATGAAATAAATTGGATTAAGAGATATGTAATTTAACTAAATTTACTTTAAAACCAATTCAAAGTATAATTTAACATTAAAAATAATTTGAACGAAAAGGAAATTTTCAATTAAAATTCAGTATTTTTCACTATTCATCAAAAAATGAAACTTTTCAGAAAAATACAAAAAAATACCCTAAGATAATTTTTATATTATGATTTTAAAAATGGATTCTATTTTTTAAAATAAATTTTATAAATTTGGTAAAAAATATTTTTAAATTATGTGTGCAAAGAGCAACTAAACCATCTTTTAGAAAAATAGAGTTTTTCATAAAACATTTATTTTTATTTTAAATGGTTATTATTTTATTTCTACTAAATATATAATAATTATTTTCATAATTTATTTAGTATTATTCATACCTATCAATATAATGGCTATGTGATAGCTAGCATATTAAAAATTAATATTTTAATAATATGTCACATTTTTTTAAACTCGGTGTTGTGTGTAAGACAAGCTAAACTCAGTGTTGCGTATAATGAAAGATAATAAAGAGAATGAATTTATTTAAAAATAAATATATCATAAAGTATTAGGGAATTATATTTTCTTATAATCTTATTGTTGTGTTTCATACACTCAATTAAATATAATTTTCTTATTTTATAATTTCAGGGTGTCACATTCTCCCCACCTTAAATAATTTGTGTCCTTGGAATTTAAACTTGATCTCGATAATTAGGGGTTTCACATTTGAAAATGTCATTATTAATAAACCCACATTGTAAAAGGGTTAATAAAATATCCTCTTAATAAGAGAGAAAGTGAATTACCAATGTCATATGGAATAACACATAACTAGGTTTTGAAGTAGAAGAACATTGGTGGCAACTGAAGATATAGACACGGAAGAAAAGTGTAAATAATTATAACGAATGATATAGGTTATTAATCACATGAAAGGGAATGATAAATGGAAAGTTAAGGGACTCAAAACCATAAATCTATGATGATTTAAAAGACCATATAATTTATCAGATATGAATGTAATAGGATAACATTTTTGTTTCAGTATCCTTTTCCTAATGTTGAGGAATTATTTTACCGTCTATGAATATAAGGAAATATACCTACTTAATATGTTTATATTTTATAAGAATAATTTAATCCCTTTTTGTTCTTTGATAAATTTCCAATTCATCCCTTACTCTAAGAAATAAATATCCAAAAATTAAATTTTTTATGCTTGAAGCACTAAAATTCACTTTTAACGGATTGTAAGATCCATAAAAGAGTGAAAAGTCTTTCCGTCTGTCTCTGACTATTTTCCAAAACCAATATGGTTAGCATAAGTTATCAAAAATAATAAATTAATCTCCAAACCTAAAAAACAAAACTATTTTTTAATCATTAATTTTTTTTCTCAAATCATTTAACTAAAAATAATGGCATATTAACCAAGATATCATGTAGGTCAGTGGTAGGTGCTAAATCCTATCTTCCTTCGATCATAGTTTCAATCCCTATGGATTTTCTTGATGTGATGGGTTGTAACTGAGAATTAAGGTTGTAATTTTTCTAAAACTATATTAATATAATTCCTATATAATTCCCAAAACAATATGATGAATATCCTTCAAATAAAATTAATCATTAAATAATATTTTTACTAAGGTTTTCAATATAACCATTTTTTCACAAAGTATAATAATCTTATTTGACTATTATTTCAATGTCATTAATGATAATATTAACCCCAAAGGTTATCAATACCTTTAAATTATTTTTATAAAATGTAAAGGCATTATACATCAAATAACTTTTCTACTAAAACATATACTTGCCATAAATTTCTCCCAAAATATCCTTAATATTGGTAGAATCTCATCACATAAAACCTAAAAAGGGGTGTTTTATCCTTTGAACTTATGATCAATCTTAAACTCATTAACCCATGATGGTATCCATAACTCTTAAGTTAATGAAGACATATGTGATTATAAAATTTAACATAATCCTTATATATTTCATGATTCGTATAACCAAAATACCATTGTTAAAATATTTATACAATTTAATTCTTAAATTAAAATACATATATACTTTATTTTTTTTATTTCAACATAGGTACTTCCTTGATCTAGGTTTTAAACTTTAGAATATGGAATTAACATGGATAATTCTTGGGTTTCCCATATTTAAAATAATGAACTATAAATGGATCCATAGGATAAGATTTATTTCATTCCATCGTGCTCTTCATTTTTCCTTAGCAATTCATTTCATTGTGACCTTATGTTCCACACATAAAAAATTTTCTCATTCCTTTGATACACCTTCTTTTCAATATAATTCACCTTTTTTAACCTAGTCCATTCATTATCATCATCTATTAAAACACTTTATAATGGTTTGTAAAGAAAATGGTGATTACCCTAAGAATATCCTCTGAGAGTGTCAAACCAGGTGCATAGTAAGTCTCATTGTCGTGCATCAGGTGATGATCGAGTCAAGCCCAATGCACGCTATTCAGAGTTATTTCTCCTAGATATATGTTCCATAACTATATCCACTTGTAGTATCCATAAAGGGATGAATTGTAATGAAAAACCATATAATCTTTACCTTACCAAAACATAAAGATGTTATTATATACTTATCCTAAAATTTTATCATAGGCTTGTGTTCCCTAATCTATGTTTTCCTAAATCTAGTTCCCAAGGTTTCTACTAAACCTTCACTGATACTAACTATAGAGTCCCTGACCCCAGTAGCTCGGAATTGGTGCCTGCTTTATTACATTGGCATAAAATACAAGGAATCACATCTCAAAGGACTAAAAATTTTATTAGTATTTCTAAAATTGATACATACATGATTCCCATATTACATTTGAATATACAAATTAAAAAATAATTTTTTTCGAGAATAACATTATTCACTCTAGCATATCCATGAACATCAATCATATTACATTTCATGGAATCTTAGGGAAAGGAAAAAAATAAAGTTGTGATCGAATCCTCAATTGGGGTTAAGTATAGCAGAATAAATCATGAATCAATCAGTATAATCAATATGGAAAAGGAAAATAATTGAACATGCATACCATGTAATCAATAAACTGATAAGGAAGTGTATCCAAATATAATTTAAATGTTAAAATATCATGGATAAAAATCAATATAGAAATTTTAATAGCTGAAAACACATTCCATTTAATAAATAACATGAATATCATAATTGGATAAGGCATAATGAATATGGAAAGGTAAATAACTAAAAACGCACACCATTTAATCAAAAACTAATAATGAAATTCATCTCTAGATAATATCACAATGAAGATATCATGGATAATAATAACTAAATTCTAAATGATGGAAGTACTTAATTATTGTATTAAATGATCTTAGGCATCATGATACCTTTACTGTTAAGAACTTTTACAATACAATTTAAAACTATAGGTAAAAACTCTTGTAATTCTAGCTTACTTATTTATCTCATGAGACCTACCAATTATAGCGACCCTCGATTTCCAAACATTAACATTACATAAATTTTGTGGAAAACACAAAACATTACACAAACAGACGCATGAAGATCGTAATAGTCTAGTTCCTTTGGAAACATGGAAACATAAACACTGGTATATAAATGATATATATTTTCTCTCACTAGGTTCTTCTTGACTATAACCCTTCTTAGACACATAAAAAATAATACATATCTTCATAACCTAGGGAAGGAAACATAAAAAGGGGTGAGATCAAATGATGAGTAAGGGTAAACAAGGGAGACATGTAAGCATAATCATGAGAATAAGGGTATGAGAACATGATCATGAAGATAGAAGATCATACCTTTCATATCCAAGATCATAATAGATATCATGGCATAAATATTGGCAGTTCGTGAGACATAAATCGTAATGAAATAAATAGCATAATAATTAAAAGCATAACATAGGAATAAAACACAGAATTGTGGCAAACACATAAGCATATAATATGATTTCCATAGTAGCCAATGCATCACTACCAAGACCATCTTAGTGGACAAAGCCCTTTACTGAATCGGGTGAACCCCTATTCCAGTCCTATATTACTGAACTGATTGAACCCTCATTCCATCCCTGTATTATTGAACTGAGTAACCCTTATTTCAGCCCTATTTATCTCATGAGATATAAATATTTACCCAATTCATTGGAGGGAGATATACGTCTCACCCTTCATATAATGAAATCATACATACAGGTGCCACAATATCATAAATAGACATATCATAACCCATGAAATGAAATGGGTATCATAAACATGTAAACATATCATATCATTTGAAAAGAGACGAGTTTCATATTTATTTCATCATAAAGTATAACCCATGAAAAGAAGTGGGTTTCAAAATCATATAACATGTGAAAGAGATACGGGTTTCATAAACATCATGACATCAAAACATAATCCATTTAGATAAATAATATGAATAGAAACATTTAATAATTTTCCCTATAAATGCATGAGTAACACCAATGGATGTTATCTTAGATTGGAAATATTTTTGAAATATCTTTTAGAAACATTTCTTGAGGAAAATATCCTTTTTCTTTAAAAAATTATTTTTATCACATAAAACCTTTTTAAAACATTTTTCTTTGAAAATAGATTTGAAAACTTATACATGAGGCTTTTAAAATAATAAAACAATTTTAAAATCCTTTTTAATTGAAAATTATCTTCAAGTATCTTTCGAAAACATTTTTAAAAACATTTTTAAAACATGGTTTTTTAATACAATAGATTTATGACCAAAGAGAGAGACGGTCAAATTTTACTAAAAACATTCTCCTAAGTACCAAAGAGTGGAAAAATGGTACTAAAAAATGTGTATATCTTGAATAAACATATGAGAAGGAAACTCATGAATATTCTTGATAAATGGATCATAATATTTCATCAAAGAAAGCATAAACATGAACAATCTTGAAAAGTGAAGAGATTGTATCAATAAACTCTTATAACTTGGTAACTTGGGATCATAATATCCATGTAAGAAAAATAAATTAAATGAAACTAAAAATATCATGAAAAGAATTATATTCAATATATAACATGTAAAATGGAATCATATTCACCTCAGAAAAAAGTTTAGGTGCATAACAAAAACAAGAGTCTCAAAGAAGGTAAATTGATACAAATTTTTTTTCTGATTTGGTAACTTTTGAAACTTAAACCCCATGAAATAAGGTTTATAAAATTGACATGTTAATACCCATAAATTTAATTATAATATTATTATAATACAATCATGGGCAGTACATACACTACAAAAAATGAAATAGTGGTGAACATAACGTGTATCTCATGGTAATTAAAAGTGAGATTAAATCCCCTTACCTTGTGTCTTGACTCTCTCCGTACTCGTACAAGATTTCTATATAATAAATATAATTTAATTATAAATATTTTAAAAAATAATATTCTTATATCTATTAATATATAAGGTTTTATTATGACCTTATATTAACCACTTGTTAATGATCCTATGTTAAGGTTTCACTTTGGATAATATTCGCTTTGTTCTTCGCATGTGTCTTAATTTGTTATATTGCTGGTCCTTATACTTATATCATGATTCCAAAATGTATAACATGATGTAAATATCAGTTATATAAATTATATTTATATTATAATGATTTATAGCATAAATAAGTATGAAATGGAATACATTGTTCGTGGATACGGTAAGTCGTACGTACACATGAACGTTGTTTCCGTCTTTATTGTCGTATTGAAAGTAAGTAAGTAAATGACATATGTATATATATATATGTGTGTGTGTGTATGTGTGTGTGTGTGTGTGTATCATTATTCTTTTATAATAAATATGTCATCTATATCATATAATTTCACTATACCCATCCTTAATACATTCCATGTGGTGTGTGAACGAATCACATCGCTTTGAGGGGGCGGTAGTCCACACTTCCTCAAACGAGATTATCGTATTAACACCAAATGAAAAGTAAGGAGATGTGTGTTTTAAAAGGAATACAGAAGATTAAATACATAATAAATAAAATATATTACATATATAAATAGAGTTTCCATAATAATGTCCACCATGATTGGTGGTAAATGAAAAATGAACAATCATCGTTTTGTGAGGCAGTAATTCACCATACACAGAAACAGTATGTTCGATATCAATTAGATGGAGGTGTATCTAAGTTTAGTTCAAACCATTAGCATAAAAACATCCTAGTATATTTATTATACTATTTTTTCACACAATAATGGAATAAAAAGAGTGTATAGGTGTACAATAAAAATAAAGGAAAAGAGATTGAGAGAATACATTACCTCTAAATCGGGTAACTGCATTTGGTTTGTACCAAAAGGATTCCTTGAGAGGATTTATGCCCTAAGGGAGGATTCAAGGTCAAAGGTAGAATTTTTTGGAAGTTTATTGGGTAGGTATTGTCTGAACTTAAGCGTTTTGAGAGGTGTTAGGAATGGGTAGGGGTGGTGGCCTTTTATAGTGGAGGTGGAGTGGCACTCTTGTAAATATTTGAAGAGAGAATTCCACCAACATTTTTCATGCTTCAAGTTGATAAAATAATAAAATAATGTCAATATAATTGATGATAGGCCCAAAATATAGACATAAAATGTGGTTTGGAAAAAAAATTAGGTCGTTTTGGGTCTTAAATTTAAGGTTTAGTACTTTATTAGCTGAATTTTTCTCTTAACCGATGTAATTAATTTTAATCACTTTCACTAATATTTTTGGTAAAAAAAAGTTGACCTTATTAGACATTATAAATTATGCTGATTCCAAATATGGAATCCATTTCACCAAATTTTAATCACATAAGTGGTATAAATTAATTTAAAAATTAATCTTGTTGTTGAAACGACGCTGCGGGTTTTTAAAGTAAAAAATGATCAAAAGTTTGCTTTGTCTTTATATCCAATTTCAATGTGGAAATGGTTAAAATAACCAAAATTATATTAATTATTAAAAATATTATCTAATTAAACTTTTAGATCAAATTAAAATATATTTTAAACTTATAAATAAATTAAATTAAAAAAACTTGAATTAAAATCTGGTATTTTCACTATTCATCTGAAAATGATGTTTGTCAGAAAAATCCCAAAATTTCACCCTAGACTAATTTTGATGTTTTGAATTAAAAAATTAAGTTTGTTCTATCAAATTAAATTTCTAAATTTTTCTAAAATTACTTTCATTATTAGAAGTGGTTCATTCAAGAAACGGTGTTTTTAAACATAAAAAGGACTTTACCAATAATCATATCTTTCATTATCAATATGTTCTATTTATATAAAAAATTGCAGACAATATTTGAAAAGTAGTTATTACTATTAATATAACTATGTTTACCATCTAGGTTATAATTATCTCCTTTAAATTATAATAATAAAAAGAGATGTTTCATAGAAACTTAGTGTAGCGTGTATCATACGCCAAGTCAGTGTTGCATGTAACGTACGCTAAATCGGTGTTGCATGTAACATACGCCAAGTAGTTGTTGCATGTAAAAGGAATATTTGACTTAATGTATTGCAATATATAAATGAAAATTTAAATTTATTCTAAAAAAAGTGTCTATAAAAACTCACGGTGTTACATTATAACCCTCCTTAAAATGAATTTCACCCTCGAAATTAATCACTCAGGTAAAAACAAATGAGGATAATTCTGATTCATCATATCCTCAATTTCCCACATAGATTCCTCTAACTGGTGATTTTTTCACAAAACTTTGACCAGGTGAATGGTATTTGTTCGTATAACTTTCTCTAATCGGTCCATAATTTCAATTGGTTTCTCCTTGTAAGAAGGGTATTACTCCAGCAGTATGACCTCTGAGTTTATTACATGTGAAGGGTCAGCTTTGTGCTTCCTTAGTATAGATACATGGAACATATCATGGACTTGAGAGAGATTTTTAGGAATTTCTAAGTGATAGGATACTATCCTGATACGATCAATAATTTCAAAGGGGGTGATATACCTAGGTCTTAGTTTCCCTTTCTTACAAATCTCATAAATTTCTTCTAGGGTGAGATTCATAGAAACACCTTTTCACCAACTTCAAATTCTATATCATGTCTACGGTTATCAACATAACTTTTCTACCAACTTTGAACTACCTTGATATGCTGTTAAATGGTTCTAACTTTCTCGACCATTTCTTCAGCAATCTCATGTACTAATAGATTTATTTCTCCAACCTCATCCAAACACATGGTAGCTCTACATTTCTTCCCATAAAGAGCTTCATACAGTGCCATCTGAATGATTGAGTGAAATCTAGTGTTGTAAGAAAACTCAACTAGAGGAAGGTGTTGATCCCAACCACCTTTGAAATCCAGAGAATAAGATCTCAACATATCTTCTAGGGTTTGAATTGTTCTTTCATAATGACCATCTGTATGAGGATGATAAGCAGTAATGAAACTCAATTCTGTATCAAGTGCTTTCTGAAGACTTCACCAGAACTTTTAGGTAAACCTTGGATCCCAATATGATACACTGGAGCATGGTACTCCATGCAACCTTACCACTTCCTTAATGTATATTCTCACAATATTATCAAGAGATAATTCTTCCCTGATAGTAATTAAGTGTGCTGACTTAGTAAGGAGATCGACTACCACCCATATAGCATTAAAAACTTTAGAGGTTTTGGGTAGTCCAACAAAAAAATTCATAGTGATGTTCTCACATTTCCATTCTAGTATGGGTGATGGATGAAACATCCCATTAGACTTTTTCCTTTCATCCTTAACTTGTTGGAATACCAAACACTGAGATACAAACTCTGTTATATCTCTCTTCATTCCATCCCACCAGAAGCATTATTTTAAGTCCCTATACATCCTCGTACTTCCAGGATGAATAGAGAATGAATAAATATGAGCTTATTCTAACAACTCCTTCATCAAGTATGGCATGGAAGGTACACATATATGGTTGCGGGATCTTATAGACAACCTCGACGCACCTTTGAGGTCTTTTGGCAAGCTCCACTTCCAGGATGGATCAAAGTTAATGTCGACGGCGCCTCTAGAGGAAACCCGGGTCTGGAAGGTTGTGGTGCCATTTTTAGAGACTCCCTTGGCAGATGCCTTGGATGCTTCTTCGGTGGATGTGGCACGACCTCAGCTTTGGAAGCGGAAATGATGGGTGTTATTAATGCGGTGGACTTTTCCAAACAAAAGGGTTGGCACAAAAAATGGATTGAATGTGACTCAACCACTTTTGTTCAAGCTATTTGGAAAGGGGCGGTGCACCTCGCATGGCCGCTTACCCCTCAATGGATGAAATGCCTTGCTTCGCTCATGGACCTCGATTGCATTTCCACACATGTGTTTCGTGAAGCGAACATGGTTGCTGATAGTCTTTCCAAAAAAGGGGTCAATCAGGATGTTACTTGGCTTGATGAGTTTCCTGATGTCTCGCTCCCCTTTTATGATAAGGATTGTAATAATATTCCGTCTTTCAGACTTTTGTAATTCCTTTCTTTGAGCAACAAATACTGCCTTGGTCTTTGACCGAGGCTCCACCTCTAAAAAAATTCTATCGTGATCAAGTTTAAACTCAGGAATATTTTTAACCTTCTTTTGCAGTTATTCATCTTCCTTTTGTGACTCCTTAATCTTTACTTGGATATAGGGTTGAACATTCATTTGAGAAAGATAATATTTTTCTCCTTCCTTTAGGATTTCTAGATCCATCCTTTGCAAATCTAGAAATATTGGATCTTTTGTGATCCTCATCATAGATAATCTATCATGATCTTTTCGACTCAAAGCATCTTCCACCTTGTTCACTTTCCCAGGGTGGTAATGTATTGATCAGTCATAATATTTTATCAATTATAGCCATATTCTCTAGAGCATGTTCAGATCCTTCTGTGTGAATATATATTTTAGACTTTTATGATCGGTATATATATCACACTTTTCCCCATAAAGATAATGCCTCCATATCTTTAATGAAAAAATTACCACTGCTAACTCCAAAACATGAGTTGGGTAATTTGGATCATGAATCTTAAACCATCATGAGGCATAGTATATAACCATGTTATTTTTTATAATAACACAACCCAATACATTCTTATATGTGTCTCTATAGATTACAAACCCTTCTCCACTATCGGGTAATGTAAGCACAGGTGCACTGACCAACCTTCTCTTCAATTCCTTGAAATTTTCCTCACATTCATCTATCCAGAGGAACTTAACACCCTTCTGAGTTAACTTGGTCATAGGATTAGATAGTTGTGAGATTTTATCCAAAAACCATCAATAATATCCAGCTAATCCAAGAAAACTACGGATCTCAATCACTGTGGTTGATCTAGGCCAACTTTCAATAGCCTCCATCTTTGATGGATCTACTACTATACCATCTATTGAGATTATGTGACCCAAAAATAAAACCTTTTTCATCCAAAATTCACACTTTATAAATTTTCCATATAACTTGTCCTTCCTTAGGGTCTTCAGTACATTTCTCAAGAGATCTTAATTCTCTTCTTTACTTTTTGAATAGATAAGAACATCATCTATAAATACTACCAAAAAATGGTCAAGGTAATATCTAAATAGTCTATTCATTAAATCCATAAAGATAGTAGGGGCATTAGTAAGACCAAAAGGAATCACTATATATTCATAGTGACTATACCTTTTACGTAATGTCGTCTTGGGTATATCCTCCTTCTTGACCCCCAATTGATGATATCCAGAATGAAGGTCAATGTTGCAAAAGTATTTAGCGCCATGTATTTGATCAAACAATTCATCAATATGGGTAAGAGGATACTTTTTCTTGATTTTGATCTTGTTCAACTCCTAATAATCAATGCAGATTTGAATTGATCCATCCTTCTTTTTCCCAAAAAGAACCAGTATACCCCAAGGTGACACACTTGGCCAAATGAATCCCTTATCAAGGTTTTATTGGAGTTGATTCTTCAATTATTTCAACTCAATTGGGGACATTCTATAAGGATTATTTGAAATTTATGTGGAACCAGGTACAAGTTCTATCGAGAATTCAACTTCATGTTTTGGTGGAAGACTAGGAAACTCTTCCAGAAAGACATCCACAAAATCCTGAAAAACATGAATATCATCGATGTTGATCATATCCCCAACCATTTGAGATAAATAACCCTTTTTAATGGGAATTAATACCCATACACTAGATGTAATGTCCACAGGAAGTTCATACTTATCATCACATTGATGGATGATCATAGGAGGGTTTGAAATATCGAATGTAACTTTCCTTCCTTGATAATTGATGTGTGATTTATGTAGATAAAGTCAATCCATGCCTAATATGACATCAAATTTGACCAAAGAAAGAATGAAAATATTTAAAGGAATTAAAATCCTACAAACTTCAACTAGACAGTAATCATATACTTGATATGAAATCATCATACCATTAGGGGTTTTCACTCCTAATTCCACCTCTAATTTTTTTGGATGAATCTTAACACCCTTATAAAATTATTTAGATATGAAAGAGTGGGTAGATCATGAATCAAATATAACATTATTATTTATAGAATGGATGGTAAGTGTACCTTTCATCACATCATTATATCACCCCTCATCAGAAAAAGAGATTTCATGAGATTTCCCCTTGTCCATCAACTTAAGAGGTTGTTGTCTTTGGTAATCATCACCAACCCTTGGGTTTGGACAGTGATTATCATAATTCCCATTCTCCTTGCACTTGTAACACTGAATTGTGTGAGGTGAATTCTGTGTATCTATGACACCTTAGTTTTATCCTAGGTTATTCATAGTCAACTTAGGTTTAAATCCTTCATAATGTTTTGTGAAGAGTTTGTGAATTCCCAAAGAATATCCCCCAGGAGTGCCAAATAAGGTGTGTAGTAAGGCCCATTTTCGTGTATCAGATTACACTGAGTTAAGCCTATAACATATTGTCAAAGTTTTTACCTCTAGGTACATCTATGTCAGAGCCACATCCACTTGTAGTATCCTGACAGGGATGTATTACTAGGAAAAAACTCACTCTATCCTTCACCAAAATTCTAGGACATTTTCCTATACTTTGACTCATCCCTATACTTATCCTTAGACATGTCCTTATGGTTCTCACCAAGGTTTTCTCATCCTAGTTTCCAAAGGTTAACTAAAATTTTCCCCTGATACCAACTATAGTGAGCCTTGATTTTAAAAAATTAACATTATATAACTTTTGTAGAAAACACAAAACATTACACAAATAGATGTACAAAGACCGTACTAGTCTAGTGCCTTTGGAAACATGGAAACATAAACACTGTTATATAAATGAGCTACATTATCTCTCACTAGGTTATTATTTACTAGCACCCTTCTTAGACACATCAAACATAATACATATCTTCATAACTTGGGGAAGGAAACATAAAAAGGGGTGAGCACAAATTCTCAGTAAGGGTAAATAAGGGAGACATGTAAGAATGATCATGAGTATAAGGGTATGAGAACATGATAATAAATATAGAAGATAATACCCTTTATATCAAAGATCATAATAGAGATCGTGGAATAAATATTGGCAGTTCATAATACATGAATCATAATGAAATAAAGAGCATAATCCATGAAATCATAACATAGGAATAAAACATGGAATTTTGGAAAACACATAAGTATATAATATGATTTCAATAGTATCCAAGGCATTACTTACAAGACAATATTAGTGGAAAAAGTATTTTACTAAACCAGGTGAACCCCCATTCCAGCCCTGTATTAATGAACCGAGTGAAATCTCGTTCCAGTCCTGTATTACTAAACTAAGTAACCCTCGTTTCAGCCCTGTATTATTGAATCGAGTGAACCCTCATTCCATCCCTATTTATCTCATGAGATATAAATCTCTAACCAATGTATTGGAGGTATATATAGGTCCCACCCATCACATAATGAAACCATACATACATGTTCCACAAGATCATAAAAATACATATCATAACCCATGAAATGAAATGGGTATCATAAACATGTAAACATATCATAACCTGTGGAAATATATGGGTTTTATATTCATTTCATCATAAAGCATAACCTGTGAAAATAAGCAGGTTTCAAAAGCATATAACCCATGAAAGAGATACGGGTTTCATAAACATCATGACATCAAAACATGATCCATTAAGATAAATAATATGAATGGAAACATTAAATAATTTTCCCCATAAAGGCATTAGTAACACCAATGGATGTTATCTTAGATGGGAAATAATTTTCCAATATATTTTAGAAAAATTTATTGAGGAAAATATCCTTTCTTCTTTGAAAAAAAAATTTTATTACACAAAACCTTTTGAAAACCTTTTTCTTGGAAAATAGCTTTGAAAACTTATAAATGAATCTTTGAAAACAATAAAAAAAATTTAAAATCCTTTTTCCTTGAAAATTATCTTCAAGGATATTTTGAAAATATTTTTGAAAACATTTTGAAAACATAGTTTTTGAATTCAATAGATTTCCAACTGAAGAGAGAGACGGTCAAATTTTACTAAAAACATTATCCTAAGTACCAAAGAGTAGAAAATGGTACTAAAAAATGAGGATATATTTAATAAATATAGAATAAGGAAACTCTTGAATATTATCGAGATATGGATTATAATATTTCATCAAAGTAAGCATAAACATAAAAAATTTAGAAAATCGAAGAGATTGTCTCAATAAACTCTTATAACTTGGTAACTTGAGATTAGACTCTCCATGTAAGAAAAGGAAATTAAATGAAACTTAAAATATAATAAAAATGAGTAGATTAATTATATATCATGTAAAATGGAAGTATATGCACCTAGAAAAAGAGTTTAGGTGCATAACAAAAACATGAGTCTCAAAGAAGGCAAATTGAGACAAAACTGTTTTACCGATTTGGTAACTTTTGAAACTTAAACCCCATGATAGAAGGATTATAAAATTGATACGTGAATAAACATAAATTTAAGTATAATATTATTACAATACAATCATGGGTAGTACATACACCACACAAAAGTAAATAGTGGAGAATATAACATGTATCTCACGGGAATTAAAAATGAGATGAAATCCCCTTAGCTTGTGTCATGACTCTCTCTGTACTCATACAAGATTCTTGTATAATAAATATAAGTTTATTATAAATATTTTAAATAATAATATTATTATATTTATTACCATATATGGTTTTATTATGACCATATATTACCCACTTGTTAATGATCTTATGTTAAGGTTTCACTTCGGGTAATATTCGCTTTGTTCTTCGCATGTGTCTTAATTTGTTATATCATTGGTATTTATACTTATATCATGATTATATAATGTATAAAATGATATAAATATCATTTATATATATTATATGTATATTATATTAATTTATATCATAAATTAGTATGAAATGGAATACACCGTTCATGGAGATGGTAAGTCATACATACGCATGAACATTGTTTCCATCTTTATTATTGTATTGAAAGAAAGTAAGTAAATGACATTTGTATATATATGTATGTATATATGTATATCATTATTACAATATCATGAATATATCATATATATCATATAAGTTCACTATACCTATCCTTAATACATTCCATGTGGTGTGTGAACGAATCACATCACTTTGAGGGGGCGGTAGTCCACACTTCCTCAAAAGGGATTATCATATTAAAACCAAATGGAAAGTAAAGATATGTGTGTTGTAAAAGGAATAAATAATATTAAATATATAATAAATACAATATATGAAATATATAAACCGAGTGTCCATCATAATGGCCACCATGATTGGTGGTAAATGAAAAATGAACAATCATCATTTCGTGAGGCAGCAATTCTCTATACATAGAAACAGTATATTTGATATCCATTAGATGGAGGTGTGTGTAAGTGTTGGTTGAACCCTTATTATAACAACATACTAGTATATTGATTATAGTACTGTTGTCACACAATAATGGAATAAAAAGAGTAGAGGAGGTGGAGAAGGAAAATTAAGGAAAAGAACTTGAGAGAATACATTACCTCTAAATCAGGTAACTCCTTTTGGTTTGTGCCAAAAGGCTTCCTTGAGAGGATTTCTTCCCTAATGGGGGATTCAAGGTAAAAGGTAGGATTTTTGGGAAGTGGATTGGGAAAAAAGTTTTCCTTATCTATTCCATAATATGTGGGCTACTCATCAGCAACTGAAGGATCAGCATCTCCCTTATCCAGGATATGAGTGTCACCTTCAGACCATCAGGATACTCTATTTCCAGCTCAACCTAGCTTTTATATCCATGGATTGGGATCCAAAACCAGAAAAAAAAACTGTGAAAATTTGTAACACGCTTGCCGCCATTACATTATGACACTTTGGCAGCTGATCTCCGAAGCCACGTTAGGCATCTGAATTAGAGGATGGGGACAATATGGAGGATTACATTTCGCCACTCCCTTGGAATAGAAAATACCCTTAGACATGGAATCCTACAATTTTATAGCTAGTGGTAAAGTTAGGGTACCAGGAAATGCTCGGTCTAGTTGGTCGCTGTAATAGAATAACCTCGTTCTAACAATTCCTAGACATCATAGATGGGGAGAGAGGATAGCTAACAAGACTTTAAACTGGGCCCCTCAAGATAATAAGAGGATGTTATGAACATAGAGATCGAAGTTGCGATCACCTGGATAACTAACTACAAGGAACGATCCTCATAATGGGTTGTCATTGCATCCAGCTCTCATGCAAGTATAACTTTACCACATCACAGAGACCGCGATAGTAGCTGCCATCGCAGTCATCCAAGAACGGACTTTCCCCCTCGGTTGGGAGAACATTTTCCATTACCTCTACCCATTGGGTCATCGGTTCATGAGAAAATTCAGGACGTTCTTGTAGTAGTAACAGGAAAACCCCAATCCACAAGGTCGGAGGCATTTATATCTCAATATCCATCTCCAAATTCATTATCTCCTGAAAAGGGATAGGACACATCAGTGGCGATTCTTGATCAGCTCAACCCCAACAAGTTATGGATAGCTACATCTTCATGTCTAATGACATCCCTAGATAAACCCCAACCCATAGGGCTGGGGGAATTTTTATCATCATAAACACCACATAGAGAATTAGTATTCTCTAGGTTGGGATGAATAGATCAGCGGTCGGCATTATACTAGTTCCTCCCACTACAAGACAAACCTCTATTGTTTGGAACTCATTCAGAAACTCCAACTAGAAATTCCCTCAAGGTCACCATTCATAAACCAAGAGGAGATCAGTGTACGGTGAAAGAAATAAATCCCCATCGGGGTCACATTCCAAAATGGACCAATAAGGCCAAGGGTTCGAATAATGACCCTAATAAAAGCCTTACAGAATCGGCTTACCATGTGGAAAGCAATGGCACAACCAAAATTTCTCAATATACCTCTGTGAACATCGTCACTATTAACATGGCAGAAATGCATCAAGATTCGGATGTAGAGGGTCGTGATAGGGAAGACATGCCCCAAGAGTAGGGTGATTTGGATACACCAAATGAGGGTGCGCGCACCCGGAATCAAAGAAGGATCCATAATTTGGAACCACCAAATAATGATTTTCCACCTCATTGGTAGAACATCTCTAATGATAAAGGTAAATAAGGGAATGCACCTAGGTTTCCATCTTATGAAGAGTAATTTTCATAACATGAGAGTGAAATATGAGCTCTCTAGAAACTCAATGAGGAGCTACTCTGGGGAAATATTCCCACTGGGTATCATATCCATCCATAGGTGAATATTCTCCCTCCTATGGTTGATCCTATAACCAGAGAAATGTTTGAATATCATATTGGCACCGGTTCTAGACAACCCGTCCATATAAACAAGGATATCGGGAATGATCAGGACTTCCCCCCGTTGTGGCGACAGCCTCTCCCTCACCAAAGTAACTCCTCGGTCATAGGAAAAATAGAGGATCAATGGGAGATGAAAGTGGGACCACCTTATCAGCCCCCACCCGCTCCCTATGGATGGGAGGTGGCTCAAACAATAGTTCCTATAGAGTTTCTCACTGGAATTGAATCCCTGGAAACTCAGATGGAATCCATGGAAGGGATACGCACGCCAGTGTAGCCTAAGAAGAAGTTATATCCAGATTGGGTAGATGATACCCCACCTCCACCCAACTTCGTCAATCCTACATTTTCCACATTCAACAAAGAAGGCGATCCTGAGCAACATATCACAAACTTTGTGTCTCAATGTGGGCTGATGATGGGCCCTCGGGATTAGTAGAAGGTAACCAAGTTGAGGTGTCGCATACATACATTGACAGGTCCAGCCTTCGTCTGCTATAGCAGTCTTCATGTAGGATCTATCATGGGATGGGAAGACCTCCATCGTTAGTTACTTTACTAATTTAGTTTAACAATGAGAAAGATGATGATCATTGACCTGAAGAACTGAAAGCAATGTGAGAATGAGAAGGTGTTCGACTTCATAGTAAGGTGTAAGGGTCTGACCTATTTTCTCATCATCCCTCTCTCGCAAGAACAACTATTGGAACTCTGTGCTAAAAATCTCAGGGATGAGCTATAAACAGCCCTAATCCCCATGAAATATTCAGTTGGATTCATAGAGTTTGCTGAAATGGCATAGTGTCTTAAAGGGGTTATTCAACGAACCCGATCCAAGTCTTGGACCATACCCACAACACAAGGAAAAAATCCAGGAAGAGTATAAGTTGTAGCTATCACCCTCAAGCCCATAATAGACCAAGCACCCAGGCAAGTTCTGAACCACCCAGCACCTCCTATTGACCAACAACAGCCGCAGAATTGCCCTCGACCGGAAGCATAGAGAAATCAGGGCTGACCAGGATTTTAGATATGAATGAATAAGTTATACTCCTTATGAAATGAGCAAGTCATGGGATACTTCTTGGAATCCATGGACAACAACATTATTGTGCTTCTGTAGTCCAGGAATCCTGATTAAGTTAACCTTACAGACCATCCCGACTATTTCCATTTTCATAGAAGTCTGGGTCATAATATCCATAACTATTTTGTCTTTAAGGATATCCTTCAAGTCATGGTTGACTTCAGACAGGTGACATTAGACGATTCTTCAAAATAAGTGGATTGCATAAGCATTGCCTATTCATAAGAAGAGGAAGGATGGCAGAAAGTTACTATGAGGTGAGCACAGAATATTGACAACTGGATGACTCATAAAATAGTTAATCAAGCCCATGGAACCCTCAAGAAACAATTGCACACACTCATGATATTTCTACCACCCAAAAAGGAGAAGTCTGATGTACCTCCCAAGGGTGGGCGTGACCACAAGAAGTAGGAAGAAATAGTAGAGGAAGAGTTATATTCTACTCCAAATTGATTATAACTCTTTCAAATTTATTCCTTAAAACATTTTTGGTATGGGTTCTACCCCACCAAATGTAATCCTTATCAAGAGAAGAGCTCATATTTGGATCCATCAATACAATATACTTGATGAACCTCTTCTCTGATGATGAGTACGCCCCTCGAGTATGGTTTTCCCACATATAA
The DNA here is from genome assembly GCA_963277665.1 of Viscum album. NCBI lineage: Eukaryota > Viridiplantae > Streptophyta > Magnoliopsida > Santalales > Viscaceae > Viscum > Viscum album. The sequence continues at coordinate 1,307,974,276 of OY728160.1, read as the reverse complement.
AAGGAGAACGGGAGGCCGCATTCACCAAAACCGAGGATACAGGGGACAATATGGATATGTACGGGGTCAATATCCTAGTCATATCCCCACAAAAGATACATATGCAGCTGAGACTCATGTACAAGCACTTTAATAGGCTCAAAGGAGGCAGGAGTGCCTCATAGCCCTCTAGTAGTCACCCAAACACTTTCATGAATGATTAATGGGGGTTCAACCTAATCATCCCAGGCAATAGGGAAGGCTAGAGAAACATATACCACTAGTGGAAGATACTCCCTCAACCTCTGTGAAAGTCCAAGGTCCATTGACCTTATCCACCCCAGCTCCTGAGATGCATACCCAGTAGAATCCCTGTACTGAGAAACAGAGACCTCTGGCATAAAATTATGATGTTATAAAATAGTTATCCATGGCCCTAGCCAAGCTCTCAATCCTTTATGTGCTTCTTATTTCAAAAGAACTTAGGGAGTCACTTGTTAAAGCCCTCTAAAGCCCACAAGAATTTGAGATAGAAGTCACTGCATCTGAGGTCTATCGATCATAGAACATGTCCTTAGGATGTCATTTCTCCATCTCATTCACTGATCAATATTAGGAGGAGGTCATCTAGGGACACATCAAACCCTTGTACATCTTAAGAAAACTCAATAATTTCAACATCCAAAGGGTATTGATCAAGAATAAATTCGGGATCAATCTCATTTCATCCCGAACCCTCTAAAATTTGGGGTATGTTGAAGGGGACTTATCCCCTAAAAATTTTTCCATCTAAGGGTATGATAAGAGTGATCAAAGTCCCCTTAGAAAGATTAATCTAGAGACCCAATTTGGGGAGCTCACATATGATGTCGATTTCATGGTTATCCAGCAATACACTGCATATAATTTCTTTCTTGGAAGACCCTAGATTTATAGCCAGTCAATGGTACCATCAACATTACATCAATGTTTAAAGTACCCCATCAATGTCAAGGTTGGCATAATTCAAAGCAACAATTCCCCCTTCGAGACTTTCAGATCCATATATGTTGAACCATACTTCAACAAGAAGGGGGGAAAGAAGCTGATGGCGGATGATGTTATACAGGTTTCCACCCCCAATGGTTTAGGGACCTCCCCTATAAATCCCTAGAGCATGCTCGATGAGGATTAAATGATCCCCATAAACATGGTAAAAATAGTAGACCTAGTCCGAGAGGTCTAGGCCACTCTTGTCCTCAGTAACAATCATCTTCAGCATCTCTTTGTCGCAACTTAGATGAAGAGAGATGATGATATTTCTTTTTATGACCTCCCTCACTCTGATAGTGATGGAGAGGCCCCCAAAATTCCATCTTCATCTGAAATTGTCCCTACATAATCAAAAATTGAAGAAGATGAGGATGATCTCAGAAATTCCTCTCCATCATTTGAGGAAGGTGTTTCCACCACCATAGATGAGCTCTGGTAGATAAACCTGGGGATAGATGAAGACCCACAACCTACCTTGATTAGAGATGCAATGCCCTATGAAGATCAGGAGATGTATATCTCATTCCTGAAGAAACATCGATATGTGTTTTCCAGAAACTATATAGAAATGCTCGAGTTGAATCCAGATGTGTCTATGCACCATCTCAGACTACCCAAAGAGCATTGAGGCTTCAAGAGGGCATCCAGAAAAATTCACCCATCTCATGCCACAAATGTGGAGGAAAAATTCGATAAGTTGATCAAATAAAAATTTTTCCGAGAAGTGAAATACCCGAAATGGATTTCCAAAATCATCCCCGTCAATAAAAAGAATAAGAATATTAAGGTATGCATTGATTTCAGAGACCTTAATTGGAATTTCCTAAAGGATGACTTCCCATTCCAAATTACTAAACTCTTGATCGATACAATTTCTAGCTTCCAATCCCTTTCTTTCATGGATGGGTACTCGGGGTACAATCAGATAAAAATGGCCCCTGAGGATGAAGAATCCACTACCTTCAAGGAACCCTAAGGAATCTTCTACTACCAGGTCATGCCCTTCGGATTAAAGAATTTGGGCACCACATATCAGCGCAACATGCATCGCATCTTTAAGTCATTCTTGGAAAGGATAGTCGAGTTTTATGTTGATTACTTGGTCATAAAATCCTGACAGCGATATGATCACTTCATGGATCTCCAATCAATCTTCGACAAGTTGTGACAGCATAGTCTAAAGATGAATTCACTAAAGTGAACTTTGGGGGTAACATCAAGTAAATTCCTTGGTTTTGTGGTACACCACCATGGTATCAAGGAATAATTGGAGAAGACCAGTGTTATCCTAGAAATTTCACCCCCTAAGAATATGAAAAAACTAAGGGGTATCCAAGGGCACCTCACCTACATTCGGTGATTCATAACCAAACTAGCCGGAAAATCCCTCCACTTCACGAGACTAATGAATAAGGGGGTATCCTACCAATGGGACGATGAGTGTCAAACATCCTTCAAAAATCTCAAGTAGTATCTTCTATACTCACTAGGTTTGATGCCTCTGGTGGAAGGGAGGCCACTCATCTTATATGTGGTTGCTATGGAATGCTCATTGGGTTCTCTCCTCACATAGAAGAATGACGGGGGGAGAAAGAATAGTATTTACTACCTCAGCTAGAATATGATGGGTATCGAGACCAAATATTCTGATGTCGAAAAGAACTACCTCGTGCTCATCTTTGTAATGCAACAGTTGAGGGATTACTTGCAGCACCACGAGGTCCACCTAGTCTCTCGTATCAACCTGATCAAGTACATCCTTGGTGACCGCATTGTCGTGACACGTCAAATTGATTATGATTTTAATATTGATTTATAGTCTAGGTAATAACCTAGGTCGTCTCTCAAGGAGCATTAATAGGTTTTGAGTGTGTATTTTTAATAAAATTTACTAAAAGAGGGGGTGGTTTTGAAAACAGTTTTAAAAATAAAATAACTTAATTAAATAGTTTAATAGTTGATAAATAAAAGTGGTGTTTTAGAATTATGATACAAGGAGATCATTTCAAGTTCACTACACTTCTTGGTGATTTCATCATTCTGAAAAATACAAATGGTTTAATGTAATCCTTTGGTTGAGGGTTGTCAAGATCTCAACTTCCCTCTTGCCTCTTAAACGATGCTCAAAGAACCACCCCTTGACACAACAATAATGTTGTCAAGGTTTGGGTATCGAGAATAGAGAAGAAATTCTACCAAATCATACTGAAATCTTATGTATGTGTGAGATAAATAGTACACTTTTCTTGTTCAATCAGAACAACCCAAGATTTCCACTTGAAATCTCAACTCAATCAGTGTTGAAATAAAAATAATTTCACTTGATTATAACAATAGAAATGTAATAAGAGGAGAATAATGTCAAGATAATAAGTAAGTGAAATATTTATCACAAAAATTACACAAAACCAGTACAAGAAAAATTGATCGAACTCCCTCCCAAGTGTGTGTAGCTCCCTCGAAATGACCGTCAACCGTTTAGCTCGACATCGGGAAGAGGAGGAAGCTCGGGTGGAACTTCACATTCATCCTTGATCCCCCTATTAGGATAGGGGCCTCCAGAACTCCTTGTATGATGATAGGAATCCTTTGGGTCTCCAAAATACCATATCTTTGCCTCCTGGGCGAACTTACAAATGAGGTGTCCATGGTGCCTTTTTATATCCAAAATGGGACATGGTTTTGGGCACCCTATTTTTGAGATATCAATTTTGTCTCAGTTTTGGAATAGTATAAAGACATATTACGACTTTACCAAAAGAGAATAGTTGTTGAAAAGAATCTTGAATATATCCCTGTCTAATTTAGCATCCATTAGACAAATGTATTGGGAGATATGGTCAAAAGACCGAAACAAATTTTTCAATTCGGGAAGATTCTTTCCCCTGGACAAAATGGTTTGGATGGGCCAACAGATTGCCAAATTAGGCTTCGGTTTCTTAATAATATTTGTAGACCATGATGTTTTGGAGCGGCCCAAAAAGTTTCAGATCATTTAGATGTACGTAATTTTCATACTATTCAAAAAAGTGGGCAGATGTCCATGGGATGCCATGCAGTTTTGCCCATTTTCTTCTAGATGATCTCTGGGCCTCCAAATCACCTCCACCTTCAATGAAAATATAAAAACAAGTATAATTTCCCTTTTTAACAGTGATAAAAATTAATTCATTGAATAAAACATGAAGTGAAATTTATTATTATATTTTTAATATTCATTAAAAAACTAGTTTAAAATAGCGGTGTAAGGGTGGAATTGAATAGTGAATCGCTATGCGATCACACCCCCCACACCTAAACATTTGCACTCCTGGGAAAAGTCACATATAAAAAAATGATGCATGTATATATTCCCTAACATCATGAAGATTTAACATTTGATGAAATTTTAATTCATTAAAGTAATGTGATCAATGCACGAACCACACCAAGGAGTTCTTCCTAATGAAAATGGAAAAAGATGCCTCATAAATCATATCACAATGAAATTCAAAGAGATTCATGAAACCAAATTGAGCAAGGAATTAAAAATTCAACCATTAAACTAACTCTCCATGTGTGTGTTTGAAAATAATTCTATTCTATTCTTTCCACTTTCTATCCAATAAATATAGGTTATTTTAACATTATTCATCTTTAAATGATTTTTTTCACCGAACCTGCCCTACATCCTTTGCAATCACATTTCAAGACCCACTCACTTAATCATTCCTAGAAGTCAAACCATAAGATCCTAACCTAGATATCTCCATATGTTGCACATTTCATCACTCCCCTCATTTAATTTTTTTTTAGAAGTTTCATTTGGAACAAATCTCACACACATCTCTCAACCCTTGTTTGATCTCCTCACGACACTAATTGTAATAGTTATAACAAGATCAAAGGTTGAGGAGGAGTGGTTTTTGACCTGCCCAAGACACAACCCTTTTTTTAGGGTGTACAATAGTCGGACATTAGGTACACACGCATAGGTCAATCTGGTACAGTAATGAAACAGATCGGATAAGGAACGAACGTATGGAAATATCATTTAAAGCTGAAAAATATTAACCTAACATATATTTACCTTATATTAAGTAAGAAATATTTACACTTTGTGGTTTGGTGAAAAAATGTGTGAAGATATTAGTGACACAGTTTTCCCAAAAACTACTCACACAAGGGGTATCAATCATCTCAAATGTTTCACATTGATACAACCATTTATATCATTGACAGAAAACCAATTCACTAAAAATCACTCCCTGATGTTAAATTCATAAAAACATTCAATCCAAAACAAATACATGTTTTTTATAAAATGTTAAATCAACATGGAATCAAAAAATTCAACATGCATTTTTAGTAAGTTCCATGATTTGGTGACCATAAGGGGGGAGTAAAAATGCCATAAATAAGGAGAAAAAGAGAAGAAATAAGAAAGACAATGAAAATACTAATGAACCCTGAAATATGGGGGAAAGTGAAAATACCATAAAGAAGGCGAAAAAGAGAAGAAATAAGAAAGACAATGAAAATTCCTAACTAACCCAGGAATGTACCCATCCCCCCACACCTAGAATATGCAGTGTACTCACTGTAATAATTGAGAATGTTGGAAGGAAGGATAAAACCTAGTGTGTTTCACTGGTATGTTGCTTCTTGAACATGGAGTTCCTCCTTCGGGAACTCTAAAAGGGCTTTGTGGAAGTGCTTCATCCGCTTCCCATTAACAGTAAAGGTTTTCTTGGTTTATTCATTTTGAACCTGAACAACACCAAATAGAGATACATTAATAACAGTGTATGGGCCAAACCAACGGGAAAGAAGCTTACCTGGATGCAAATTCAACCTTTAATTATAAAGGAGGACCTTATGCCCAATATGGAACTAATGATGAAGGATGAGACGGTCGTGGTAAGCCTTGATACGCTCCTTATAAATCCTGGAGTTCTCATATGAATCTCTTCTCATTTCCTCTATCTCCTGAATTTGAAGCTTCCTTTGATCACATGCACCAGAAAGATTAGAGTTACATTTTTTGATGGTCCAGTAGGCCCAGTGCTCAATCTCATCAGGCAGGTAAAAACTCTTTCCAAACACAAGCTGATAGGGTGAAATTCCAATGGGAGTTTTGAAAGCAGTGCGGTAGGCCTATAATGAATCATCAAGTCGAAGACTCCAATCTTTTCTATTGGGTTGAACCATTTTTTCAAGAATCTATTTTACCTCTCTATTTGATACCTCAGACTGACCATTAGTCTGTGGGTGATATGCAGTAGACACTCTATAACCGACCTCATACTGATGAAAAAGTGATTGCATTGTTCGGTTGCAGAAATGAGAACCCTGGTCACTGATGATGAACCTAGGTAAGCCAAACCTACTGAAGATTTGGGTTCTCAAAAATTCTACAGCTACCTTAGAATCATCAGTCCTTGTGGCTCATGCCTCTACCCATTTTGACACGTAATCAACTGCAAGAAGAATGTACAAGTTTTCATAGGAATTGGGAAAATGGCCCCATAAATTCAATACCCCAAACATCAAAAATGTCATGAAAAAGCAATGGTTGTTGTGGCATTTCATTTCTTTTAGAGACATTACCCATTCTTTGACAGCGAGGAAAATATTTACAAAAATCATGGGCATCCCAAAAAAGTGTTGGCCAAAAGTGACCAGAATCAAGGATTTTGTGAGCAGTCTATTGGGGAACAATGTGGCCCCCACAATCAAGAGTGTGGCAAAATCTAAGAACAGACCAAAACTCACTATTGGGGACACAACGCCTAAGTACTTGATCACTACATGTGCGCCAGAGGTAGGGGTCATCCCAAATGTACCAACAGGACTCATGTTTTATATGGTCATCCTGGTTTTTGTTGAAATCAGTAGGAATGCAAGATACTACCAAATAATTTACAATTTCATCATGCCAAGGAATAGCATCTTGCAATCGGTGCAGTTGATCATTAGGAAACATTTCTTTTATGGGAATACAAGGGTATGAGTCAATGTTCGAGGATGGTTGAATCCTACTGATATGGTCAGACACCACATTCTCTTTTCCCTTTTTATCTCTAATTTCTAAATTTAATTCCTGAAGGAGGAGCATCCAGTTAATGAGACGTGGTTTGGCTTTCGGTTTCTTAAGGAGATACCGGAGGGTTGTATGGTCTGAGAACACAATAACTTTAGACCCTAAAAGATATAACCTAAATTAATCCAAGGAAAACACAATGGCAATAAAATATTTTTCATTTGTGGTGTAGTTTTCTTGGGTAGGGTCCAATGTACATGAGGTATAGGCAATGAAATGTGGAGCTCAATCAACCCTTTGTGACAAGAATATCCCAACTGCATAGTTAAAGGCATCACACATGAGCTTGAATGGTAAATCCCACTGAGATGGTTGGATTTCTGGGGGTAATGTGAGACTCCATTTTAACTTATTAAAATATTCCTCACATTCTTTATCAAAAACAAATTCTTTTTCTTTTTGGAGTAATCGGGAGAGGGGGAGTGTAATTTTACTAAAGTCAGGAATGAAACAATGGTAAAATATAGCATGACCTAGGAAAGACCACACATCATGTACATTTTTGGGGAATGGTAGAGAAGAAATGACATCCACTTTTGATTTATCTACTTGGATACCATCCCCAAAAATGACATGTCCCAAAACTATACATTGTCACACCATGAAATGGCATTTCTCATAATTTAATACAAGATTCTTTTCAATATAGTGATGTAAGACTAGACCAAGACTACTCAAATATTCATCAAAAGAGGATCCATAAACAGTGAAATCATCCATGAAAACTTCCATGCAATTATCCAGGTAATATGAAAAAATACTAAACATACATCGTTGGAAAGTACCCGGAGCATTTCATAGACCAAATGGCATCCTCCTATAGGCAAATGTGCCGAAGGGGCAAGTAAAGGTTGTATTTTCCTGATCCTTAGGGGAAATATGGATCTAAAAGTATCCAAAATACCCATCAAGGAAATAGTAGTGGGACTTACCTGCTAGCCTCTCTAGAATTTGGTCAATGAATGGCAAAGGGAAATGGTAATTCCTAGTGTGTTGGTTTAGTCGGAGATAGTCTATACAGACACACCAACTATTCTGCACATGAGTTGGAACCAATTCATTGTTTTCATTTTTGATTACTGTAAGGCCAGTTTTTTTAGGAACTACTTTAATGGGACTGACCCATTGGATGTAAGAGATGGGGTAAATGATTCCAGCATCCAATAATTTTGTTACCTCCTTTTTCACAACTTCTAAGAGGTTTGGGTTCAATCGATGTTTTGAATGCCTCACTGGTTTAGCCTCATCATTTAATAAAATATGATGTGTACAAATTAATGGGCTAATACCAGGAATCTCAGCAAGTGTCCATCCCAAATCTTGTTTATACTCCCTCAAAAGTTCAAGCAGTCTCAATTCATGCTCAGGAGGGAGTGAACTAGCAATGATGATGGGAAAATTGTTTCAATTCTCAATATATGAATAATTTAAATCTTGAGGCAATTGTTTCAGTTCCAATTAAGTTGGATTTTGGATTGATGGGAGTGTGTTTGAAAGTGATAGGTCAATGATCTCATCTAACTACTCAATGGTATCATCCTCGGATGAGAAATGAGCTTTTACAAGCTTAGAAGTATCATCAATGGTCATTGGATCCTCAGTGTTCAAGAAATCATCAATCAATGAACATGTATGACACTTTTCTAGACCACTACAACAATCAATGCATGAATCACTTCCTAGAATTTCTATTAATTAATAAAACTCAGAAAGGGGATCAGGGGAATGAAATGAAGTTTTTTCAAGGGAAGGGAGTACATCTATAGAATTAATAGAGATAGAGGAATGTTCTTCTGAGGGGTGCTTCATGGCATCAAGGATATTTAATTGGAAAATGTCACCACAAAACTCCATATATAATGTACCATTATGGACATTAATTATAGTTTTGGTGGTTTTCAAGAAGGGTCTCCCCAATATAATTGAGGCATTTCCATTCATCATATCATCCTCCATTTTAGGCACATAAAAGTCAGCATGAAAAATTAAATTTTGAACCCTCACAAGAACATCCTTTAACACACTAGAGGGATGTGCAGTAATCCGGTTATCCAATTGAAAAAAAAAATCTAGTGGGGTTCATTTCCCCAACCTGCAATGTAGAGTAAATGGAGTGAGGCATCACATTTATAGAAGCACCTAAATTAAGCATTGTATTAGAAAAAGAATACTCCCATATGGTGCACAGAATTGAGAATGTTCCAGGATCATTGCACTTGGTGGGGAGTGATGGATCTATCAATGCTGAAACATTCCTCCCCATGCTCACATTCTCATCACCTCGAAGTTGCCTTCAGTGTGTGCACATATCCTTTAGAAACTTAGAGTACCGTGGAATTTTCTTCATAACATCAATCAAGGGGATGTTAACCTACACTTTTTTGAAAGTTTCCAATATTTCCTTATCAAGTTTAGTTTCCTTTTCTTTTCTAGGTTGGGTGGCCCTTTGGGAAAATGGAAGAGAAATGGTTGGGCTAGGTGACTCATCAAAAGACACACTCTTTCCTTTGGAATGGATTTTCTCAGGACAAGGATTTTCAACATTCGGAACATTTTTAATAGTTGGGATGGAGGTTTCCTCAAGAGGGGATGACTCTAATGGATGATTAATTTGGTTTCCACTCCTAAGGGTGATGGCACTAACATTTCCTTTATCTCTAGGGTTGACTAATGGTTGAGATGGTAGTTTACCCAACCCGTGACTTGGTATTTCACCCACTGAGTTAGCTAGTTGGCCTAATTGGGTTTTGAGGTCTTGTATGGAAGCCTGGGTGGTTTGTTGGAATTGGAGATTTTTGGCATCCATTTTTTTCATCATATCTTCTAGGCTAGGCTCAGGTTTTGGAGGGGGCAGTCGGAAAGGCCTTTGGGGTGGTTGAGTATTTCTGGGTGGTGGTGGTAGATGACTACTCTAACCTTGTTGGTTCCATGGTTGATGAGGCTGGTTTGAATACCCCCTTTCCTATAGGATTGGTTGCCTTTCCAACCAGTATTGGATGTATAGTATGGTTATTTCCTAAAGGGTTGGTTATAGGGGCGGCCTGGAAAGATTTCTTCACAAATCTCAGAAGTTTCTCTTAGTTGGGGGAATTGATCAGAGTAATGGGTGTTAGAAGAAAATATACCACAATGGATTGGAGGAGGATATTGGTATTTCCCTTGGGAAAGAGAAAGTTTTCAAATAAGGGTACTTACCTCTTCGAACTTCGTGTCCACCTTCCTCTCAAATTCAGTATTTTTCACCTCATGGACACCTTGAATGAGTACATTGGACCTTGAACTGAATTATTGAGTGTTCTGTGCCATGTTATCAATTAAGGTCCTTGTAGTGATTGGGGTTTTATCAACTAGCGCACCACCTACAGTAGCATCAATCATATTTTGGTCAATAGTAATTAAACCATCATAAAAATATTGAATTAAAATTTGATCACTTATTTGGTGGTGTGGACAACTTGAACATAACCTTTTAAAGCGTTCCCAATATTTATGAAGTTTTTCCCCTTGAGATTGTCTTATACCACATATGTCCTTTCTTATTGTTGCAATTTGAGAGTCTGGGAAATATTTTTCAAGAAAAAATAATTTCATGACCGCCCAGCCTCTTATTGGGGAATTAACATAATATAACCAATCTTTTGCTATATATTCTAAAGAAAAGGTGAATTATCTAAGCCTTACTTGTTATTCATCCACATTAGCAGGTTTTGATGTTGAAAAAATAGTATGAAATTCTTTTAAATTCTTGTGTGGATCTTCTCCAATGAGTCTATGGAATCTTGGAAATAAATGAATTAGACCGGATTTTAGTTCAAAATTGGGTTCCTTGCCTTGCATTTGAATGTATGTGGGTTGGATATCAACATCAGGTGAGGTTAGTTATTTTAATGTCTGATTATTTTCAGCCATTTTATGTAAGTTTATTTCATTTTTCATGTTGGTTCTAGAAGAAGAAGATGAAGGATCAAGAAGAGTGTTGTTTTCTTGTGTATCCTCCTTCAAAGGGTTCTCTTTTGTGTCTCGGTGTCGCTGACGTAAGATCCTCTCCGGTTCGGGTTCATAAGGTGGTAAATCTCCCGGATTAGAACGCATCATGAAAAAAACCTACACAATAAATAAATCAAAACACAAATATATAGGTAAAGTTGTAAGATAAAACAAATAAATATTCAAAAAAATTACAAAAAACTTATCAAAAACACGCACTAAAAACCAAAGCGCTCCCCAAAAACAGAGCCAAAATTTGATCACGTTATCGTGACACATCAAATTGATTATGATTTTAAAATTGATTTATACTCTAGGGAAGACCCTAGGTCATCTCTCAAGGAGATTTAATAGGTTTTGAGTGTGTATTTTTAATAAAATTTACTAAAATAGGGGGTGGTTTTGAAAATAGTTTTAAAAATAAAATGACTTAATTAAAGAGTTTAATAGTTGATAAATAAAAGTGGTGTTTTAGAATTATGAGATAAGGAGATAATTTCAAGTTCACTACAATTATTTGTGAGTTCATCATTCTGAAAAATACACATGGTTTAATGGAATCCTTTGGTTGAGGGTTGTCAAGATCTCAACTTCCCTCTTGCCTCTTAAACGATGCTCAAAGAACCACCCCTTGACACAACAATCGTGTTGTCAAGGTTTGGGTATAAAGAATAGAGAATAAATGATACCAAATAATACTGAAATCTTATTTATGTGTGAGATAAATAGGACTCTTTCCTTGTCCAATCGAAACAACCCAATATTCCCACTTGAAATCTCAACCCAATTGGTGTTGAAATAAAAAGTGTTTCACTTGATTATAATAATAGAAATAAAATAATAGGAGAATCATATTAGAATAATAAGTAATTGAAATATTTATCACACAAATTACACAAAACCAGTAGAAGAACAAGTGCTGGAACTCCCTCCCAAGTGTGTGTAGCTCCCTCAAAATGACCATCCACCGTTTAGCTCGACATCGGGAGGAGGAGGAAGCTTGGGTGGAACTTTTCCTTCATCCTTGATCCCCCTATTAGGATAGGGGCATCCAGAAATACTTGGATGATGATAGGACTCCTTTGGGTCTACAAAATACCAGATCTTTTCCTCCTGTCCTAACTTACAAATGAGGTTCCCATGGTGCCTTTTTATAGCCAAAATAGGACATGGTTTTGGGCACCCTGTTTTTGAGATACCAATTGTGTCTCAGTTTTGGAATAGTAGAAATCCATATAACGACTTTACCAAAAGATAAGAGTTTTTTACTGGCCTCTTGAATGTATCCCTATAGAATTTGGAGGCCATTAGACAACTATATTGGGAGATATTGTCAAAATACCGAAACAAACTTTTGAATTTGGGAAGATTATGTCCCCTGGACAGAATGGTTCGTATGGGACACCAGATGGCCGAATTAGGCTTCTGTTTCTTAATAAGAGTTGTATAAAATGATGTTTTAGAGAGGCAAAAAAAAATTTAATCCCATTTGGATTCATGTAATTTTCTTAATTTTCAAAACAGTGGACAGATGTCCATGGGATGCCATGCAGTTTGGCTCATTTTTCTTCTCGATGATCTCCGGGCCTCCAAATCACCTCCACCTTCAATGAAAATACCAAAATAAGTATAATTTCCCTTTTTAATAGTGATAAAAATTAATTCATTGAATAAAACATGAAGTTACATTTATTATTATATTTTTAATATTCATTTCAAAACTAGTTTAAAACAACAGTGTAAGGGTGGAATTGAATAGTGAATCTCTATGTGATCACTTGGCCGCCCTATATTGATCGGGAACTTGGTTCTATGGGAAGTCATTCTCCAAAAATACGACATCTAATTCATATCCTAGAATTATGTAAAAGGGTAGGCTATTCCTGACTTCCTAGTAGCACATCCCACTCTAGAAAATACACCAGAGGACACTGAGCTCCCAGACAAAGAGGTCTTTTATGCCCATGACACTCCCCGAACATGGGAGATGTATTTTGATGGAACCTCCCAAAGTCCTATTGGCATAGGAATGGAAAAACTTAAGCTCAATTGGTTTGTTCTATGGATTATATTTTTATCTTCGGACAAAGTAGTTCTTACCTACTCTTTCTCACTATCTAAAGGCTGCAAGAACAACAAGGTTGAATACCAATCCCTCATCGCTGGGTTGGAGCTAGCTTTATAACTACACATAGACTACCTGAACATCAAAGGGGATTCAGAACAGGTGATAAATAATATCAATGGTGAATATACCATCAGGAATTAATAACTATCCCCCCTCAATGGAAATTTCAGGGGACTAATAGCAGAGTTCCCCTTTGAGCCTACATTGCATTATATCCCTCGATCACAGAATGCTCGTGTCGATGCACTGGATAATTCAGCAGTCATCTTGGTAGACCCGGATCAGTAGGAAGTAACCTTTCTCATAACACATCGAATAATGGTCTCATCAATCATCATATGTGATATGAAATAGATCAGTCAGGTCAACACTGCCCCAGATTATAGCGACCCTACTTTTCTTATATTAATTTTACATCATTTTAATGATAAAAACATAAAAACATTACACAATGAGTATACAAAGGTTTAGTGTCTTGGATACACTAGGACCATACATAACATTCACAATATAAAGCATAAACATTTATTTAATTCCTTCTTCTCTAGCTTCTTATTGGATCATATGTACTCCTTAGTACATGTAGTCGCCTGAGGATATATATCAAAAAGGGGTGAGCTAAAATATTAGTAAGAGGATAGATAATAATATGAAACAATATAACATGGAGTGAGAATAGTCATAACATCATCATCATAACCATGAGAGGAAGCATTATATAATGGCATGGAATTTGACAATGCATAAAAATGAAACCTTATGTCTTAGTGATTAACTACCGCACATAGTTGTGAACAAAGCTAGCATCATGTTCGCACATATTTCACTTTAAATCATGAGATTAATCACATTACCCAATGAATTAGAGAACTGTATAATTCTGGGTTCACCCATCACATCATAACATCAACATTGCACTATATAATTCTGGGCGCACCCGTCACATCATAATGTTAACATTATCATGCATGCCACATATAACATATATCAATCTTGGTAATAAATAACCCATGGAAAGGAATGTGTTTAATTTCATGAATCATAAACTCATAAACTTTGGGTTCCAAAATGAAATATGGAATAACATACTTGATACAAGAACCATCAACCTTGAGTGATAAGTAAAAGGTGTGTTTTTGAAAGAAGAGTTCTTTTGGAAAACATTGTGTTTGACATAAACTCTAGTGGAAAACATTTATATCACAAAAAAGTTAAGTTAATTATGAATAAATTATTTTTAAGGAGTAAACATACTAAAAATGTAGTGAAATCGGGAAAACCCAAAGAAAGAAAGTTAAGTTTGAGAATTCCCCTTACCTTGTATCCAAACGCTTTCTTCACTTTAATTTCCTATATAATGACATTAGATTCATTAATTAACAAATGAAAAACCTTTTATAAATTAATATGGTTAATTATGGTTTCATTAAGTTATTTTATGGGCCTTTGTATGAGTTATATAGTTTAAATTCATTGTTTGGTAGTGTTCTTTTTCTTAGTTTTCATGAACGGTTCACTTGTACAAATGAATGGAAGTTCATGTAGAACATGGATAAAAATACAGAATTGCTATTAAATTTTATTAATTATATTATAAGAGTTTAAATGATCTTATAATGAATTTTGTTATATACCATGTGGATGAATCATTAGATAAAATTTAATGATGATCGTTTTAGGTTAATTTGGGCGGTTTTTTGGATCACAACAAACATGTTTTGTTTTATCATTTAGTATTATGTATAAAAGTTGTTTCCAGAACATAAAAGGGGTTAAAATATACATATTAAAATATTTTTCCAACCATTTAATGGTTTTATTTACATCCTTGAATTAATTGAAGGAAAATGGAAGTGCATCACCCACGATGTAGGTAAATTAACACATCACGGGCAACAATTTCATTTTTATAAAAAAAGAGAGAGAGGGAAGATTATAATGAATAATATTCCATTAATATGATATAATACCATTATATAAATCATAATATAGTTATCATGACATTTGGATGAGATAAGATGAGTATAAGAGAAGAAAATAAAGGAAATATGAAAGGAAATTGAAAGAAAAGAGAGAGAAATTACCTCTTGAATATATCTTCCTTGAGAGCCTCTTTAGGGGATAGGTTTTGGTATTTTTATGAGACCAAGGGATTATATATGTGGGGTAGTATATTGGGAAGATATTTGAGTATAATTTGGAGTAGTAAAAAGTCTTGATATGTGCGAGGAAATGAGGTTGTGAGGGGTGGTATTTATAGTGGAGGGGAGAGGGGTTTTCTCAATATCATATTCATTAATTTATTATTTCTCCAAAATACAAGAAATAGTGATGATTACATGACTAAATATAGTAACATGAGCATGTGAGTTTTAATTAATGGTTCTTACATAGGAATAATATCATCCATGACTCTATAATTCATGTATTTAGCATTTATCATAAATTATCATATTTTACTATTCACCAAAAATTCAAGTATTTCAGAAAAGTCCCAAAAATTAACCCTAACCATTTTTAAATGTGTAGAATCCAAAAATTAAGACCATTTTATAAAAATAATTCTCTAAATAGGAGTATTTTAATTTTTAGTTAAAATCATAATTTACTTGAAAATACAAATTTTAAAATTAAAACTGCTTTTCTAACACTTTGAAAAATTAATTAAGGTCTCATAAAATTATCACGTAATAATAAGACATATAAATACTAGTTTATGAATAAATTTTATGAGAATAAATTTTCTTTTAAATTATTAAATTAATCATTAAATATTCATGACTTATAAAAATACCAACACTATAATATAATTATATCATATTATCACTTATATGATGGATAAATTTTATTTATACTATTATTGGTAAGGTTAATATTCACTTGGACGATTTACTATTCATAAGGGTAACATTACTATCCATAAGGGTATGTTACTATTCACCAAAAATTAAGTTTGTCCTATCGGACTCCAAACATCTTACTGATCGCAACCGTGTATGTTAGATTTTTAAAATTCAAATCACAGAAGTGGAAAAATTATGTTTAAAGGTCACATTGAATTTAGTATTTCATTTAATCATGATGTGGAATTGTGTTTCCTAATGTGATTTTATAATAAGAGAATTCCATTGATAAAACTTTGGGTCATTACACAGAGCGCGACGAACCAGCAACCTCCTCTGGGTGGATGGAGACCATAATCTGCTATCTTTGGGAAGGAACCCTCTCGATGGATCATGCTTGTCACGAACCAACCCAGGTTGGTTCGTGAAAAAATGGTATCAGAGGACGTCTACTCTTGATCAGAGCTTGTTTTTTGGAGCGCCCATCGTTATTTGGGGTTGTCATGGTAAAAGGAGTAGGATTGTTGGGTCTGGGGTGTAGGAACGGGAAGGAAATCATGAACCCTTGCTCATTTTGAACCTTGGGTTACCATGGGATGTCTAGGTTGTCGGTGTCTTTTGGTCCTTTTGGTTTTTCTTGGTGTTGGGAAATAAAAATGGAGTCGGGGAGTGGTATCTGTGAGCTCTCAGGGTCTGGAAAGCCGTGTGGAGCCAGGGAAATTACCCTAGAATGCTATCTGTGATGGTGGCGTGAATGAAATATGGATGCCAACCATGTGTTTGAGTCACCCACCGACACTAGTTTCCCTCTTGTGAATTGTTTTAATCTTTATTATTTATAAAAAATTGCTTTGTAAAGTTTTGTTTTGGAATTGTGAAGAGTTGAATTTAAAATGGTAATGACCTTGTTTTTATTGAGTTCCTTGTTTCTTTGTTTCTTAGTGCATTCCCCCAGGAAGATCCTATGAGTCCCCATGGTGCAGCTTCGGGTGATGCATCTTTGAAAAACAATCTAGTTAATCAACCTACATATTATGTTTTTGAATTCCAGAAGTTGAACCCTCCTCTTTTTTATGGTCAAGTAGATCCTCTTGAGGCGGAGGAGTGGTTGTGGAATATTGAGAGGAACTTCAGTTTCATTGGGTTTCTTGAGTCGTTAAAGGTGAAGTTGGCTACCTTTATGCTTGAAGGTACAACCTGAAAATGGTGGAAGTCCATGTCTCGGAATAATCCTTGGGAAGATCTAACGTGGGAGTTCTTCAAGTCTTCATTCATCCAACAATATTTCTCTGAGTTGACCAATCTAAGGAAGATGATGAAGTTGTGTTGTCTTCAACATGACGTTTAATCGGTACTATAATTCTATCAAAGTTTCTTAGACCTAGTTCCATATGACCAATGGTTTGTTGAAAATGATCCCAGGAAGACTCAGTAATTTGAGTCTGGACTCTGACCTGAACTCCAGTCGAAAGTGGAAGAGATCAACCTAACCACCTTCTCAGATGTTGTGGGGCAAGCCTTTCTGGAAAAATCTGAGTTAGAAAGAGGACTTGAGGTGGATAATCCTCCATCTTTGGGAAGCAGTGCAGAGGTTGGCGATAAGAATAATGGGAAGTGTCCTGATGCTGGTGGTGCTGGTAGAGGAATCAAGAGTCTTTCAGACCTTCAGTCATCTTCTTCACAGCGCAATGTCGTAATCTGTCACCAGTGTGGTAAGTAGGGTCACAAGAATCCAACGTGCCTGAGTACTCAAAGAACCCACCACACCTGCGGACGCTTGGGTCATCTGCAGCGGTTCTGTCATGGTTTTTCCAAGAAGCATCGTGAAGCCGGACCCAGCTCGTTGAAGATCGCCTCATCCCATCAGTAGGAGTAGGGAGTTATTTGAGATCTTTTTGGGGTTTCCTTTTTTGTAATGTTCTTTGGATGTAATTTTCATGTCTGGTGACTTTTTGGTGTTTCTTTTCCTTTGGTTTTAAGGATGGTTGATGTCCATCCCTTTAAACCTTTATTTTAATGAAGGTACATTTTGTGGAATTTTGATCTGTGTTTTCTGTACGGTGGTTTCTAAAGCCTGATTGCAAGGAAGGAGATGCTTAAATCATCAGATCTCCAGCCTTAGGTCTCAGAGTGAAGCTGGCATGTAGTCAGGAGGACCCCAATGATGTGAAAAGATCTTGGTTTAATCTATATATTTAGTGTGGCATGGTTTGTGTTCTTTCAAGGGTGTGGAGTTGTTGGTATAGTGAGAGTGGTAGTTTTGAAGCTCGATTGGTTAGACCCTTCCCCTCCCTCCCCTTGTGGTGGGGTTTCTAGTCGGTGCAGAAAGTCTCTAAGTTCAATTAATCTCATCAGTACTTATGGATGGGAGGCCCATCATTGGCCTCATTGAATTCAACCTGGATTGTCTCCTATGGTGGGGAGTCCGTTCGGGTCTCCCATGTCAATATCTCAGTTTCATTCTGAGTATTGGTTTGGTGGTGGGTGGTCTCGTGTGAAACCACCTAATTTCTATGTTCTCCTTTTAGTAAAGAGTTGGGGTGTGAGATTTTAGGTGTCAGTTGGAGTAAGTTTTTAAGAGGTACTCTTTGTATGTAGTTTAAACTCATTTTTTGGTTTTTAGAGGGTGGTTTTGTTCCTCTTGGTTTCATTCAGGAGTTTTGTGTTACGGCTGGATTTAGTGTCAGGAAAGTTTTGTATTTTTATGGATTAATCAACTGGAGGTGTTCGATCCTTTTTTTTGGGGGGGGTGATCATTACTTAGAGGGATGTTTGTTTCGATCACCTGAGTTCTTCTCATCAACCTTTCTTTTGTTGGTGGTTTTTCATGACCTCTTCGTACTTTGGGAATCTCCTTGAACTGTAAATGAGTATTGCTTTCTATTTTGGGGTTCGGCTTTGGTATGGATTTCCGGGGGCGGAAAGCATTATGGTGGGGAGAATTGTCACACCTGGGTTTTATTTTTATTTATTTATTTATTTTTCTTTAGTTACGACTCAGTTCAGGTTTTGGGAGAGCCCATATTTAAAATTTTTAGTTTTTTTTGAGAAAAACACGCGAATGGGTTTGGCAGCATCTATGCCCGAGCAGAGTACGGTTGAGGGACTGTGCAGTGACACCCTAGTCACCACACGACTCACCCAGTATATGGGGCAGACTAAAATTTAAATGAATATTAAAATGGCAGTTAAAAATTTTTTTAGCACAATAATCATAATATTATTTTTATTATTAAAAATTAAAAGATAATTATTTTTGTTATTATTAAATATGTTATTAAGATTATTATTATTATGAATTAGAAAATTGTTAGAAATAATTTCATTTTTATGATATTATTATTATTATAGTTATCATTATTATTGTGAAGGTTTATTATTATTATTAGTGGTAATATTTTTATTTTTATTTTTAGAATAATTGCTTTGGGGGAAAATTATTTGGCTTTGTAGATAGTCATTGTTTGACCAATTATTTTACTTTCTCGGTTGTTTTGGCGTGCTTTGCGATTAATTAGTTTGCTGAAAATGGTACTTTTTTTAATTTAGTTGTGTTCACTATTTTATAGTGTGTTTACATGGTATAAAGTGAATTTTAATGGAAACCAATATTATTCTATTTAATCTCTTTTCATAAATTGTTCAATTAGTTCATTTAACCGTTCAAGTAGTGCGTATTCCATTTTAGTAGGTTGTGGGCATGCGTTTGATCGAAAATGCATTCTTTGAATGATTTTTGTTTATATAAAGCTATGGTTACTCATTAAAAATTATTTATAAAATTTTAATTGGTTTATTAAATAATTTTAATATTTCGAATCATGTTTTGAAAACGGTTTGAAGTGTGCATAATTTCCAATGTAAATTTTAACATGTGGTGTGTTTTTGTCAAGTCGTGCATACCAAGTGTTTATTAAATGCTTGGTTGGACCTTATGAATTTATTTTGAAACTAAAATGGTTGTTTGTTTTCCTTAAATGGGTTCCCAAGTAGATTTTTTTTACTACAGTTGATAAAGTGGTGTGCGCATGATTTTAAAACGGACTCTGAACATGTGGTGTGTTTTATTTGGGATTTGTGCACCAAGTGTTGGTTAAGTTGCCCAGTTTGCTCTTACACATGGTTTATGAATTTGAGAATCATGTTTTGATTTTAATAAATGTATTTGAGATGCCAAAAATGATTATTTATGGTTTCAAATAGGTTTTCATGCTAAGTGCTTGTTGTGAGGTCTCTTTGGCCTTTGTAAATAGTGTTTTAGAATTAAAGTCGTGATTTTCATTTATTAGATGGGTTTTCAAAAGTGTGTTCAGTTATTAAAAATGGTTGTTCATGGTTAATTTTTTTGAAAATTATTATTTGGTTAAATGTTGTGAATCTAAAGTCCCATTTGGCACTTTGAATGGCTATTTGGAAAAAACCCTCCTGGGTTGGGTCTCCTGCCTAGTTGGTTGAATTACGAGTTGGGAGGGTCCTTGGTATGGGATTTCCCTTGTATGATAATTATTTTAAGGAAGGGGACTAACTTTGAGGTGGTCAGGGTGGTTTCGGTATGTGCGGTGTGTGTGGTGGTATATGTATATATATGTGGCTTGTTGTTTAAATTTCATGGAACACCCCTTTGTGAAATATACATGGGAATATAGCATAGCAAAGAGGTTTACCGAGAATGATTGATGCACTAGTTAGGGTATGTACTGCTAGTTCCACATAGTAGGGGATGTTTTGTTTTTATTGCAATGGGATTGGGCCCCTCAACCAGGCCAGGTAGGGCGATGGTTGGGTGTTAGGGCATTATGACATCATTGAGTATGGCATGCCTTCGGGATGAGTCACATGTATAGAATGTTCTGGTCTTCCTATGAGTTTCTAGGTGTTCTTGTGTTCCTCCGACACTTGTACCCTTAGTACCATTACCCTCACTATGTGGAACCGTAACCTCATGCTTTGTTTTGATGTTCTTTTTGGTAAATTGTGAACTTGGGTTTATGTTTAAAAATGTTTTCAAGAAAAAGTGTTTTTGAAAGAGTAAACATCCTTTTATTTACTCAGTGTTAGCAAAATAAGTATTTACTTCATTTCTTTGTTTTCTTTTTCTTATCCCCTTGGTCCTTATTTCAAATTAAGAGGGTAATGGGTTATGCGTGTTTTTTTGTAAAACATAGAGTATGAAAAACTAGACTTTTATATTTGTAGTTCAAACCTATTAATCAATTTTTTCTTTATTTAAAGTTTGTGCATTGGGAATAGATTATTCGGGCCTACCTACTGAGTTTTAATGCTCATGCCTATAGTATTTTCTTGTTTTTAATTTCACCTGCAGGTTCCAGTTCTGGTTTGGATCGCTTTGAGCGACGTTTAGTTTTAGTACTGGAGATTAATCCATGGGGTTATGTGTAGTTTTAGACATTGAAAAGTTAGTCATGTTGATGATCGTCCTTTACTTTTCTTGTCGTTTATTTACTTTGTGGTGTTCTATTTTATTTATACTACTTAGTTTATTTTTATTGGGTGAAATCATTCCCATTGTACTCTATTGATGCCCTGGCGCTTTTCGCCATCCCAAGAGGATCAGGAACACCTCTTGGGCCTTTTCGTGGATCGTCTCAGGTGACCGGTTTAGGGTCGACCCGGGTTGGTTTGTGACAAAGTTGGAAAGGAATAAATTCAGTTCCAGGAAGTAAACTTCACCTTGTAGGATAGACTAAATGATCAAAAAATCCTATACAAGAGTGGATTCAACAGAATTCTCCTCAGGTGCATAGAAAAAGGAGAAATCCTCACCATTGTGGAAGAAGTCCACACAGGCTCCTACGGTACCCACCAGTCTAGAACTAGAATCTCCCACCAGATGAGAAGGTCAGGGTATTGCTAGAAGATCAAGATATAAGACAATGTGGAATTCACCAAAAAAATTCATACGTTCCAGATTCATGAAAACTTCATCCATCAACCCCCAAAATTACTGCATATAGCCAAATATTCCTAGCCATTCATCATTACGGGGATGGAATTGTAGGTCCATATCCTCCAGACACTACAAATTAGTTCAAGTATATCCTTACTGCTACTGACTTCTTCTACAAATGGGTTAAGGAGATACCCATCAAGGAAGTCTGAACGAAGAATATCATCAACTTTTTAAATTCCCATATCATCACTAGGTTCAGAGTCCCTCACATGATATTGACGGAAAAGAACACCAAATTCTATTCTGCAGAGATGAAGAATCTATATCAAGAGTATAACATCGAATCCAATAAATCATCTCGGTATCATGCGGCGGAAAATGGATAGATAGAGGCATTCAATAATACCCTATCAAACATACTCCAGAAGATGGTGAACAAGGATAAGAAGTCTTTTCCAGAAAAACTCCTCCATGCTTTATGGGCCTACCGTACCACCACATGTACTACTACACAAGCGACATTATACTCGTTGGTGTACGGGACCAAGGAAGTACTACCCATAGAGGTCCATCTTCCCTCACTCTTAATATTCGTTTGTGGGAAACTTTTATATGATGAAAAAGTGAAGAAACAGCAGGATGAGTTAGAGTGGCTAGATGAGAAGAGGTTTCACACATTGCATAACCTTGAGGTCCACCAGAACCAGATTGCATGAGCCTTCAATAAAAAGGTTCGCCTCTGTTCATTCCTCTAGGGAGAATTGGTTCTAACTCTCAGAAACCCAATGATACCGGGAAATAATCCCCCAAATTTTGAACCTAAGTGGTAGGTACCTTACTTCATACATAAGGTCTATCATAATGGAGCCTATTCACTGGCCACCATGGATGGGGATCATGTCAAACCACCCACCAATGCAAGATTTATCAAGAAATAATTTGAATAATCACCAAAAATAGGTAATCCATGTTGGTGTAAGTCCCATATTAGTCCTTTACACATTATGTTAAACTATATGGAATGTCTTGCACATGACAATAAACTGTATAGCCACATCCTCACTGTATGACGTTAAACTACGCGGTCTCTCTAGAACTATGTATGGCTTGATTCTCATTTTTAATGAGAAACGTAGGGAATCCTTGATCCTATATCTTGGCCCAGTCACCACACAAAATAAAATACTCCTATCCTATCCTCCATGCCTCTAAATAGTAGAAGGGGCCCTTTTCAGTCCTTGTTTCTCGCACAGAGCATAGCTCACGTGAGCAAAGGAATTCTAGTAAGGGTTTCCCTACACAAAATAGAGAATGAAGGCTCAGGATGTGATCATTATCATCCTAAATACAAGGCGGTAAAGGGTATGCAATGATTCATTACCACATGATGTTAAAATGCATAGTCGATGTCCCCTACATGACATGAAATTGTATGTTCCTATGGACCTCCTTTGAGAGGAGCACCATCACTGGTGTTGGTCTCCTACCACACCAGCATCCCAAGAACTATGTAAATTTTGATTCCCATCCTTATGGGATACGTAGTGACACCTAAACCCCTACTTCTAGGCCCAGCCATAGGATTGTCTTCATTTCATGTTAGGTGATCCAATGTTTTTATCGCATAACATAAAACTACACTAAACTAGGACATCCATCTCCACTCACATCGAGTGACCCACGTCCTTACCACATGACGTTAAACTACATGTAAATGAAATTACACAGTCAGGATCCAAGTATCACTGATATGGAGAGGGGTGAATCGGTGATATATTTTTCTTTTATGTTTCCTTTATTTTTGAAACAACCTTCACCTCCTGTTAAAGAGTTCTTTCCTTACTTAATGCACACAACCATAGGAACACAAGATTTACAAGGTTAACTACTCAACAAGAGTAGCTACATCCTTGGTATGGTACAGAAATAATCCAATACCACACAATCCACTAGAAAAAAATTATTTGATATAGAATAAAATGATAAGGATATACCCTTATACACATTTAGAACTTGGTAGATAATCCTCAAGTGTGTGTGCACCCTCTTAGCACAAATAGGGTAACACAATATCTATGTGCTTCTTGAAAAACCTTCACAAATCTGATCTTTGAAAAAAACTCTTCTCTTTCCTATCCAGAAGCTAATAGGAACTACCTGGACTTCGTAATGATACTTAGTCCTATACCCCAGTAATATCTTGATCTACTTGAAAGCACTTCTCACTTAATTTGGGTACTCAAATCTCCATCTTGCGGAGCTCCTTCACAGAGCTCCTTTGCGAAGCACCCAGCTTCGTAGAGCACTATAGTTAGAAAATCTCTCTAGTTTTCAGAGATCACTAGATTATAAAGCTCACTATTTTTTGGAGAATAGATTGGTCTTTGTGAAGTTCACTTCTTTCATAAATCTCAACAACTCTCTGTGAAGCTCCTTTCCTTCGCAGAGCTCACTGCCTTTGCGGAGCTCACTTTCTCCACTAACCTTCTTCGCAATTTGAGAGCTCTAAAATTCTAGTTAAGTCTCTCTAATTTTATAGAGGTGATAGGGTCCTATTTATAGGAATTTTCCACTAACTCTAGAACCTTCCATCCAACTCAGTGCCACGTCAGCGCCAAATCGAAGAGCTCCAAAATTTCTGCCGAAATTCACTCTGTTTCGCAAAGCACCATGGATATTTTTCAGATTCACAAGGCTCGTCTTAATAAAAAATCATTCCATAAAATCCTTCACACCACCATGAAGATCCTTCTTTCTTTGCGCTTCCATAATACCTTTCACCTTTACCACCATAATACTCACCCACACTGCTCCTTTCCTTGTCCATTCGCAAAGCTCGTCGTAATCATGAAGAACGCCATCAACATTCTTCATGTCTTCGTGAAATCTACTTCATGAATCCCATATTTTCAAAATTCATGAATTTTCCATGTTTTTATGAGATATTCAAGGAAATAAACTTTTCAAAATGCTATCCCAACTCCAAATTTTGGACCCCAAAAATTTGGTAAACACTGGAAAACTGCGCCACCTTAGACACTTGATTCTACAAAACCAGCCATGTTGATTGACAACTTAGTTTAACCATATTTCCTTCATAAATCTTGTATCAAAATTTCTCCAACCAACTTATGATCTTTATGAAATATATACCATCAAATCATTATCAGATTTACCATGGAAAGTATTATAACTTTCCTATCATTCCTCACCCACTTATACAAAGTGAAGTGATTTCCTTTCTTCTCAAAATTCCTTGACAACAAAAAAATACTTCATGCATCCAAAAACTTCATCAGCCAACTTGGTCCCAACAATCTCCCCCTTTGGATTTTGTTGTTAACCAAGATTCATAAATCACTGAAATTTGAAACCTCGAGCAATGGGTCACTTATCAACAATTCTAAGCCTGTGTGAGCTAACTCATTGTAGGAAACAAGAATTATTGACATCAATACCATGTTGTCGAAAAGTAGTGACTATGAAACCACATCTCATCATCTTTCCTCCTCATCCTTCTTCACTTCTTCAATAATCCAGCAATAAAAAAAATGTTTCCTACAACCACTCTACAACCATTCTTCAACCATTCCAACAAACAGTTAGAGTAGTTCACACACTTACATGCTGAATTCAAATCTTACCCATAACTCCCCCTTTATGTATGCCTCCATAAGGATATATTTATAAAAATTATCCCCCTTGAAAACACTATCCAAAGGTAAGATGAGAGAGGGGATAGATACATGTACCTCAACCTTGATGAGAAGGAGGTTGGACACCCATGTTCAACCTCAATTTAGCAAATGGTTTCTTCAGTAAAGATTTTGTGAATATGTTTTCAATTTTTTCTGATGTAGGAACATACTCCAGCCTCAATTAATTATTCTCCACCTATTATTTGATGAATTTGTACTTTATATCAATGTGTTTTGAATGAGAATGTTGTACCAGATTCCTTGTAAGATTGATTGCACTCTGATTATCACATCACAAGAGCAAGGGTAGATTTACTTCAACAAGTAGATCTTCCAAATGATTCTTCATCCACATGATTTGGGTAGCAGCTTGAGTAGTAGAAACATACTCAGATTCAGCTATGATAAGAGTTACTTAATTCTGTTTCTTTGTATGCCAACTAACATAACTTTTCCCAATAAATAAAACTCCACCAAATGTAGATCTTCTATCATCAACATTTCCTGCCCAATCAACATCTAAATACCCAAACAGATCAATATTTTTTTAGCCATCATACTTGATTCCAAAATTTGTTTTTACTTGTATATATCTAAGAATTATTTTTCCAAGAATCAAATGTGATTCTTTAGAAGCACTCTGAAATCTTTCACATAAGATAATAGCATAGACGGTGTCAGGTCCTGAGGTAGTCAGATATAACAGACTTTTAATCAGCTTTTGAAACTCTTTCTGGTCAACTTACTTAACTTCTCTTTCTTTAGATAACTTGGTTCCCACTGAAATTGGCATGGAAACTGGTTTTGAGTTTTCCATTCCAAAATTCTTCAGAATTTCATTAGTATACTTTTCTTGAGAAATAAAAATGTGGGTTCTCTTCTATAAAATTTGAAACCCAAGAAAGTATTTCATTTCTCCCGGCATGGACATCTCAAATGAATTCTTCATCTCCACAGAAAATCTTTCATATAATATTTCATCATTTCTAGCAAATATAATTTCATCTACATAAACAATTATGATAATAGAAAACTCCTGACATTCATTGATGTAAATATTTTTGTCAACTCTACCTTTCTTGAAATTCATCTTCCTCAAGAAAGTATCCAATTTAGAATACCATGCCCTCGAAGACAAATCCTTCTTCAACCTGTACATATAACTTTAATCCTTTCTAATAACAAATCCACAAGGTTAATCAATGTAAACTTCTTTTTTAATATCACTATTCAAGAATGCGGATTTTATATCCATTTGAAATATTTTGTAACCTCGTTGTGCAGTAATAGCAATAAAAATTATAATTGTTTCTAACCTTACCACTGGAGAAAAGGTTTCATCAAAATCAATGCCTTAAATTTGTGAATACCCTTTGAAAACCATTCTTTCTTTGTTTCTTATCACTTCACCATATTCATTCAGCTTGTTTCGGAAAACCCACTTTGTATCAATAATGGTCTTATTGTCCAGCTTGGGTACAAGCTCCCAAGTATCATTTTTTTTCTATCTAATCAAGCTCTTTATTCATAGTCTAAATCCATTTTGGATGCTAAAATTATTTATTCACATCATTCGGTTCAATTTTTAAATAGAGAGAAGTGTGTGTAATAGCATTTGTTGTTCTTCTTGTTTGAACCCTCAGATGTTGATTACCAATAATGTTTTGAGTATCCACTTTCTTCCTTAGCCTAGGATGATCTGTTTGAATTTAATCCTCATCACTTGAAATTGATGAGTCTTATTCTTCTTCTTGAGTAGGATTACCACTGTTTATAGCATTTTCAGAATTGTTAACAAAACTTTCCTTATCCTACTCATCTTCCACATCATCATAAGACTGCTTTTCTTTCTCAATATTTTCAACAATTTTCACATCGGAAGAATAAATAATTCTCCATGTTTATTTATTAATACATCTATATCCTCTTATTTCTAGAGCATAGCCAAGAACAATTCCACCATCTCCTCTTTGCTAAAACTTTCCAAGGTTTCCACCTTTCTTCTTTATAATGCATGGACTCCCAAAAACTCTTAAGTGTTTCAGAATTGGATTTTTTCCATAAAAATTTTCATATGGAGTCATATCAAATTTTGGCCTATAGAAACATTGGTTCTGAATATACACAGCAGTGTTCGTGTCTTGCCTCCAATAATAATGATAAAGACTATGTTCAAGTAAAATATTTCTCCCCATTTCCACCATACTACTATTATTTCTTTCAAAAACCCCATTTTTTTTATGTGTGTATGGTGAACTGAACTCATGTCGAATTCCATGCTTCTTAAGACAACTTTAAAAATATTCATTCTTATACTCACCACCATTATCAGTTCTCAACTTCTTCACTGAATACTCGCATTTCTTCTTTTCTTTCCTCCTGAAACTCTTAAACATTTTCAGAGTATCTGACTTATGTCTCATATACATAACACAAGTAATGCGAGTAAAGTCATCAATGAATGTAATGAAGTACTTATCTCCATTTTTAGATTACTTTATCATTGGTCCAAAGATACCAGAATGTATAAGTTCAAAGGTTTTTTTGGACCTAATTTCAACTCTCTTATTAATAGAGTTTGTAATCTTCCCTTTCTTACAAATAGTGCAACATCAATCTCTTCTTCTAGATAAATCAGGCATATCTCGGACATTGTCTCATGTTGATAACTTGCACATGTTTCTCTGACACATATGTCCTATCCTTTTATACCATAACTGTTTTTCATCCACCACACCCATGTAACAAGAGTTATGTACTTCACCAACTTGGAAAAAAAATCCCTTTTGTTCGTTGGCCTCTTGTAACTACATTTCCATCATTTTCACTTTTCACAACAAACCAATCTTTTTTGAAGATAACTTTTTTTCCCTCATCACAGATTTGTGACACACTTAGCAAGTTATGTTTCATCCCATCAACATATAGTGTTTTTCTGGATTTCATTTTTTTCTTTTCCAATGATGGTTAATCCAACACCTTTGATCCTTAGAGATTCATCATTTCCAAATGTCATTGTTCCTTATTTGAAATCTTTCACACTCTTTAACATATTTAAATCTCCTATCATATGAGACGAACAACTGCTATCAAGGATCCAGAGTCATTCTCCTTTCATATCTTTCAAAGAATTTTCAACAACCATATCTTTTTATTCATCCTTTTCTTCCACTTTCTGTTGTGCTTCCTCCAATTTCCTAGCCAAGTCAATGTGTTCTGGCTAGAAAACCAAGCACTCTTTCTTTTCAGACCTGAAAAATATGTTTTTCTTAGCCTTTAAAATCTCTGGCTTTTGAGAATTTTTAAAACCCTTTTCTTGTTCTAGTAACAAAATAAAACAACCCTTAGCATGATTTCCAGGTCGATCACATCTTTCACAGATAGTTTTCAGTGGTTGGAACCTATTCTCAACTTTCAAAAAAACCTTCTCAGATATCTTCTGGACTTTCTTTTGAAGTTTTTTATTTTAAAAATATTGACCCCCCCCCCCCTCAATCCTTGTATTTAAAATATTTTGGAATAGTATTAATGTTGTTGGTTGAACCAACACATATTTTCCATGTGTCTGAATCCACCATAATACCAAAAGTAGCTATAGAATGAATATTTCCCTCTAA
This sequence comes from Viscum album, assembly GCA_963277665.1. Taxonomy (NCBI): domain Eukaryota; kingdom Viridiplantae; phylum Streptophyta; class Magnoliopsida; order Santalales; family Viscaceae; genus Viscum; species Viscum album. The sequence continues at coordinate 1,307,944,999 of OY728160.1, read as the reverse complement.
AACTTCAATACTAACTGAAGTTGTGAACATGCTTCTCAATAATCTTCTTACAATAACTCTAATGACCATCAGCCTTCATATTTTAAATTATAACTTTCTTCTTTAGCTCATATTTCTATTCAGACCCATAACCAGAAGTAGTATAAATCTTTCTGGTCTCAGGATTTTTTATTATTTTGATTTTTCAATATTTCTAACTTTGACAACATATATAGTCTTTCTAGCATTGTTATTATCAGAACCAGTTCCATCTTTATTTTCAACCTTTGAAGGTAACTTTTCTTGATCCTTATTAGGTTCATTTTTAGCATAACTTTTACCAACTTCTGTAACAAAGTTTTTGAACCTTGTGTTCCTTTCCTCAGCTTTAGAAAGTTTATGTTGGAAAAGTTCCAACTCATCTTATTTTTTCTTCAGCTTTACTTTAAGAAGATTATTATGATTCTTTTCACTCTCAATAGAATTCTTCAAATCATTAATCTCCTTTTAAATTATTCTTTATCATCAGGAAAACCTTATTCATATTTTAATAAAGAGTTTTCATTTGTCAATTTCCTATTTTCCATCTCAAGCCTTTTGATATTACTCAAAAATTCCTTCATCTCTTCTTTGAGATACTGATCAAGTTGATTTTCTTCTTCTTTAAAACTACTACTTTCATAATATTCATTATTCACTGTTGAAAAAAAGGCACTCTCTATAGCTTTCTCAGTGATAGATTTTTCAGATTTAGTCTTTATATCATCATCTTCTTTATTTTTTGACAAAAAGCTTCTTCTTTTTTATTTGAAGAAATTTTTATCCTTACACCTGCCAAAATATTTATCTTTGTCACCCTATTTCTTCCATGACCTTCTTGGTCTTCTTCTTCTTCATCATTATCACCATCTTTCCCTTTTTTAGGGAAATTAGCCACAAAGTGGCCAACAGCTCCACATTCAAAACATTTCAAAGAGATTTTCCCTTTGTATTTCCCTATGCCTCTTTTCAAATTTTTAGAAAAAAAGAATAAAATTTCATCAAAATTTTGACATACCTCATTTTCATAGTCAGATTCACCTACTTTATCTTTAATAAGAATTTTCTTCGACTTCTCTTTCTTTACATCCTTGAAAGACATTTCTCTATTAGTTTTTTCTTTGATCTTCATAGTCTTCTCCCTTCTCATTTCATAAGTTATGAGAGTGCTATGAAAATCATCCAGATATAATGTTTTAGGGTCTCTATCTTCCAATGATGAAACTTTAGCATCAAATTTTTTGGGAATAATTCTCAAGATATTTTCAACAACTGTATAATCCTCTAATTTTTCACCAAGACATCTAATTGTACTGACAATATCATTTATCCTGGTAAGTAATTCCACAACAGATTCATTCTCACCCATCTTTAAGTCTTCATACTTAAACCTCCAGATTTTAAGTTTTTCCTTCTTAACTTTTGTATTTCCTTCATAAATGTTTTTCAGTTTATCCCAGATTCCTTTGGCTATAGTGACACTTTCAATCTTAAAAATTCACTCCCAGAAAAAGATGAGAGTAAAGCATTTTTATCTCTTCTATCATTCTCAAGATTCTTCTTATCGGTAAGAGAAAGAGGAACCTTGTCATCAATAGCAGGAAATCCATCTACTGTAGTTTCAAGAACTTCATATCCAAGATACATAAGATAAGGAATCATTCTATCTTTCTAGATATGATAATTCTTCCCATAAAATATTGGAATCCCTTTACTATTCATGCAATTCAGATTCTCCATCAAAACTTCTCTTCAAAACTTCAACAAAGAAAAAATGAAGGGAACCTTCCTTTGATACCAATTGAAGTTACCCAGTCAGGATCTAAGTATCACTGAGAGGGGGCGAGGGTGAATCAGTGATATATTTTTCTTTTATGTTTCCTTTATTTTTGAAAAAACCTTCACCTCCTATTAAAGAGTTCTTTCCCTACTGAATGCACACAACCACAGGAACATAAGATTTACAAGATTCACTACTCAACAGTAGTAGCTACGTCCTTAGTATAGTACAGAAATAATTTAGTACCACACAATCCACTAGAAAACAATCTTTTATGTGGAATACAATGAGTAGGATATACCCTTACACTCATGTATCACTTGGGAGATAATCCTCAAGTGTGTCTGTTCCCTCTTATCACAAATAGGGTAATGCAATATCTCTGTGCTTCTTGACAAACCTTCAAAAATCTGATCTTTGAAAACAAATATTCTATTTCCTATCCAAAATCTGATAGGAACTACCTGGACTTCATAATGATACTTAGTCCTATACCCCAGAAATATCTTGATCCACTTGAAAGCACTTCTCACTTAGTTTGGGTACTCAAATCTTCATCTCACAGAGCTCCTTCGCTAAGCTCCCAGCTTCGCAAAGCACTATAGTTCACAAATATCTCTAGTTCACAGAGCTCACTAGATTATAGATATCACTATTTTATGGATCAAAGATTGGTCTTTTCAATGTTCACTTCTTTCTCAAAGCTCAACGGCTCACCGCGAAGCTCCTTTCCTTCGCGGAGCTCACTGCCTTTGCGAAGCTCTCTTTCTCTGCAAACCTTTTTCACAATTTGAGAGCTCTAAAATTCTCGTTAGGTATCACTACTTTTATTGATGGGGTAGGGGCCTATTTATAGGCATTTCCCACTGACTCTAGAACCTTCCATCCACCTCAATTCCACGTCATCACCAAATCACAGAGCTCTATAATTTCTGCCAAAATTCACTCTATTTCACGAAGCACCATGGCTATTTTATAGATTCAAGAATCTCATCATAATCATGAAGTGTTCCATCAAATCCTTCATGTCTCCACGATAATCCTTCTTCCTTTGTGATATAGCAATGCTCTTCACCTTAACTTCCGCAATACCCACCCGCAATGATCCTTTTCTTGGCCATTCGCAAAGCTCATTGTAATCATGAAGATCACGGTCAACATTATTCATTTATTCACGAAATATACTTCATGAATCTCATATTTTCAAAATTCATGCCTTTTCCATGATTTTATGATATCTTCAAGGAAATCCACTTTTTTCAATGCTAGACCAACTCTAAATTTTGGACCCCAAAAATTTGGAAAACACTGGAAAACTGTGCCACCATAGACACCTGCTTCTGTAAAACCAACCACGCTGATTGAAAACTTATTTTCTACCCATTTCCTTCATAGAGATTTCATCAAAAGTTCTCTAACCATCTTATGATCTTTGTGAAATATAGACTGGAAAATCATCATCAGATTTACCATGAAAATTATTGTAACTTTCCTGTCTTTCCTCACCCACTTATACAAAGTGAAGTGATTTCCTTTCTTCTCAAACTTCCTTGACAAAAAAATACTTTTTACATCCAAAAACTTCATCAGCCAACTTGGTCCTAACAGTATATTCATCTTTTCCACATGATGTTAAATTGCACAGTGCCTCTAGAACTATGTGTGGCATGATTCCCATCCTTATGGGATATATAGGAATTATTGATCATTTAATCCTTAGGTATATCCCCAGGTACCTCAAATCCTTCCTTCTTTTAAGTCTCTTGGCCTGAACCCCTTTTAGGGATGTATGGCATGGTGTGTATCTCTTTGGTCCTCATTTATGTCAGGTTTTCTTTATCATGCCCTGCACATCCCCTTCGAGACCTTGTTCTCTTACCTTCATCCTTACCGCATGACATTAAACTGCATGGAAGTAAGTCTTTTCTACATGATGTTAAACTGCATGGTCCTTTAAGAACTATGTGTGGTTTGATTCCTGTTATCATAGGATACATAGTGACACTCTAACTTCCACTCATGGTCCCAACCACAATATCCTTATTAATTCATATCGGTCTGCCTTCATCCTTACCACATGATGCTAAAACTGCATGAAAATACATCCTGGCTGCATAATGTTAAACTACATGGAACTCTCAAAACTATGTATGGATTGATTCTCATCCTCATGAAATACATAGTGATGCCAATACATTTTTTTCTTCAGGCCCATCCATGGGTATAACCTCCTTTGGCCCCATTGGCTTAAGTTCTCTTGAAAATATGTGTGGTGTGGCTAGTACCTCTTTGTTCTTAATTCATGTCGGGTCGCTTCATGGAACCACATTGAGAATCTCCATCAGGGAATCCATATTATTGTCCAAATCACATGACCCTAAACTATTCACATATGTCCCTACAACATGACATTAAATTGTGCTGCATCGTTCTTACCGCATGATGTTAAACTGCATGGAAGTAAGTCCTTTCCGCATTACGTTAAACTATATGGTCCTTCAAGAACTACATGTGGCTTGATTCTCACTCCCATTAGATACATAGTGATGCCCAATTTATCATCCTTAGGCCTAACCTTAACATTATCACCTTTCACGTCAGTTCTCACATCCTTACTTCATGACGTTAAACTGTATGTAGATGAATGTCCCAACTATATGACGATAAATTGTGCAGACCAACTCCATCATCCCGCCTTATCAAAAGGCCACGAGAGCCTCACCCTGGAAAACCAGAGAACAGAGTGCTTCCATTATCTTTTTAAGAACCTCAATCCATGTCCCATGCTTCATGTCTCAATAATATTGGGTTGTCGCAAACCTTTCACTACCCTTAAAGAGAGAAAGAGATCTCTCTGATTGGCCATGCTACTGATGTGAGGGATCAAACCCACCAACCAGAGATATCTTAGCCTAGTGTAAAGGAATTTCTGATTCTTGTGAGCCTAACATCACTAAGGTGGAACCCAGCACCCCATTGTGTTATAGGTTATCCCCGGAATGATTGTCTCGTATAATCACTCATGACTTGAGAACCTTGATCCATGATGATTTATGACATCTCCATCGCCCGCTCAAAGGGATGTTGGAGTAATCTTGACCCTAGGTATCCTAATGAGCCTCTTGTGTAACATACCCATACCAGGTCCAAGTAGCATGACCTTAAACTTCTCACACCTTGGTCAAATATGTATGACCTTAAACTCTAGCACATAATGGTCCAAATCACAAGACCTTAAATTGCCAACGAAAGAGATGCAAAACTCATCAGGACAGAAACCCACAAAGGGAAACCTGGGAAAAAATTTAGTATCCATCCGCTAAACTCCTCATTCTCATAGTTTAGGAAAAAATTAAGGCATAAGTAAATAAAACATAAATATCATAGGGTCTACTTTGTAGCCCTAGTAAATGTCAAACTATTCTCGCTGGACCCCTTGGTCTAGGAAAGAATTATAGAAATGATTCATAAAATATTATCACCACAAGAATATGTTCAACAGGTGGTGGCACAACTTTTAGGGTGCTCGAACACTTCTTGGATCTTATATTTTCCATATATCCCACTTCATGATCTGAAGGGTATAAGGTCATTGCAAATATTTCATTTCCCCTGAAGAGGAAAAGAGATCTCTTCACTTGTCCATTCTATTGATGCGAGCGCTCAGACCCACCAACTGGAGAAATCATGGCCCGGTGTAAAGGGATTTTTGGTTCTTGTGAGCCTGACATCATCACGGCAGAACCCAACAACCCATTGTGTTATAGGTTCCCTCCAGGTTGACTGTCCCATACCTTCATCATGACCTGAGTGATTTGGACTATGATTTACAATCTTCATATCAGACTATCCAAGAGGATCCAATATCCTCAACGTTTTATCACCATGTTTTATAGCCATTCTCAAAGCCGAAATGTGACCCTTAATTCTTGAACCTTTTGATGGCTCACACCTCATGATTCAAAACCACAAAGCATGGGTCTCGAGTTTTCTAATTATGAGCTAAGTTTCCCTTGGGTTCCATAACCCTTCATTTATAGCCTTCCTTCCATACCCAACCTCATCATCTTGATGTTTGAGCCTTAAAAAATATTTCATAGGCCCTAGAAAGTAAAATAGATCTCTCTGCTTAGCCATGATATTGATGCAAGGTCTCAAACCCACCAATCGAAAACATCTTGGATTGGTATAAAGGGCCTCTTAATCCTTATGAGCCTCAATGATGCTGTGGAAGAACCCGACACCCCCATAGTGTCAAGTGACATACCTGGCATTTCTACCTCATTCTGTATCATTTGGATCAAGCTTCTGGGTTGTGATTTACATTACCCTCATACCAACTATCCAGGTGGGACTAGCTTCCCTAGTATTTCACCCTCAACCATACACCCCCCATTCAATAAGGGAATCATCCATAGCCTGCATAGGAGAACTGATTTCCTCAATAGAATTTGGTCTGCTGTCTGGACAACTGTCATCCGAGCGCGGTCATTTCCGGGATACCTCACCCAAATATTCAATTGAATCCATCAATTCCACAGATATAAGAGTCAGCAATGAAAGAGGATTTTCCACATGATGGAATAGTTTCCCCAATACATCATTGGGATAATCCATCATCCAAGCCCAGGAATAATCTTGGGTGAGGAAAGTAGGAGCATCAGAAGGTGGAAATATAATCATATCCCCAATGTCTTCATGAGATAGAATATTCTAAAATTGGTGGATGATGGCAAGATGTCATTACCCATGGAAACTGGACAATAGAATGCGAGAAACTATTTGCACATAGCCAAATTTTCAATCAAACCGATGTGGTGAGTATGGTTCACAGATAATAAGATCGTCTACCCTAGCTGTAAGGACCCCATCCTGAAGGGAAACCATATAATATCTCTCATCGAGAGATACACTTCCATAATCAATGATTTAACTAGTCGGTATACATAGGATATAGAATTCAAAACTTTCATATCAGTATAGTGCACCTTTGACCTCTGCAGGGGTTAGGGACATAAGCCCAACTTCATATACGTACAGTAATCTAGAGTAGGATATGGGGTCTAGAATCCTAGAAGTATTTTAGTACTCATAACAATGAAAGTGATCCCCTATCCAACCAAAAAAGAACTAAAGGGGGTCTCCAATTCTATAGGGAGTGTTGCCTTGTTGGATATGGACTAGCATCTAGTAAAGGCGTGCAAGAACTGGTACCGCCATGTTGATACATCACCCCTCTATGATTCATGCCTCCATCACCAGGGTGCTAACATGGATTCCAAAGTGCACATCCCCATCTAGGAAGAGCCGCCCTTTTATAAACATAGAAAGAAAAACCACTAGCCTAAGGTTTGTAGAAACCTACAGGTTCACTTGATAGCCCCATGAAGCATGATCCTCAGCTTCTAGAATGGCCCAATATGAGCTAGAATCATCAAAAACTTTCTGGGAGGAACATTGAAGAGGGTGAATGATGCTTGGTTTGGTCCCACTACTACACAATAAAATTTTGATCCAATAAGTGAAGGAAACAAGAGAGCGCACTGTTAGCTCTCTCCCTAGTTTCTTCCTCATGGGGAAAAGCATCTCTTTCAATGAAATAGAAGTATTAATAGGATTTTCCCGAACATTTTCAGTAGGGAGAAACTCTTTATGCATCTCTCCAAGATGAGGGATTCCATCCAGCTGATAGATATCCCACAGGATGATACTCACCTCGCCATGGGGAAGGTGGAATGTGTTGTTCCTAGGGCACCAGTAGCTAATCATTTCTCAGAGGAGGTTGAGATGGAATTAAACAATGAATTGATATATCCACATGGATTCATAAATATGAAATCTATATAGATCATTTAAAAAATTCCAAATAGATTTATCATACTTAGGATGGGAATTCCTATTCATAGAAGAAGTTTCCACCAGGTTGAAGGCCCCACTTTGACTACCACCCGCCACCAGGAGCATTTAGGGAAGAGTAAAATATTCATGAATAGCTCTGATTGATAGGCTATTGGGAAATATCATGGCCATTTAGGCTCAGGGGGGAGTTGTCTAGCAGATAGGACAAGCCCTGAGGTTGGGCATATGTCAACCGATTGTCCTCAGTAATCATCGTCTGAACGGATTTGGAGGGGCTAAACACCCAACGATGCATAATATTAGTGTCTGGGGAGGGAATAGCTACATCATCCACCAAAAAAAACTCATACAATGAAATTCAGTCATATAGGGGATAATCATGGATGTTGGGATAAAGGAACCTCCACAAAATCTCGATATCAGTATGCACACAATAGCGGGGATCGGCATTATGATTCCTAGAATCATGGACCTTTGATTAGTCACAACTGAGGAACCTTGATGGGATCTAAAATCCATCTGAGAAAATAAATAAGTGGCACATTTCAGACAAAAAATATAAATTTTTGACAAAAATAAAGGCATGAATATGCCTTTATGGCATCATGCACATCGCATGACCCTACCAAGGGTTTGTGAGCCACATCAATGATTTCACGAACCACCTGGTCTCCAAAAGACTCATGGGGAACATAACCTCTGTGAGACCCCGATTTCATCACATGACCTCCTTGGAGGATCGCGATCACGTGACCTAGATATGTTCACGTGAATCGATTGAGAGGCTGAGCCAGTGGAACTCGTGAAGTCCTCAAGAAAACCACCAAAGTTTAAGGAATTACCGAAGATTAATCCACAGTTGATATAGATAAGTGTATGAGAAAAAATAAGTCTTGCACAAGAGCAGGGATCTCAATAGGTACTCACGGCGTAGACTCGTGGGTAGGGCTCACGATTAGGGTTCGCGGCGAGGTCTTGAGACAAGGCAGCAGCAGAAGCACTCTAAAGAAGGAGGCGGCCGGTGGAATGAAATGTCCCCCCCCCATATATATATGGTTTGTGGAATACCAAAGGTTTCATGGTAGACCGAACATCACTTGATAGCATGGGTTTGCGACACCACCAAGGAATCTAGAGGGAATTTAGTTTTCCTCAAGACCAAGTCCTTGTCCCCTTGGACATCACTCCTGAGGGGGGGGGGGGGAATTTGTTGATACCCACAAAATAGGCATCAGTAAAACCATGAAACAAAGGAAGAAACATCTGAACGTGGATATTATCTTCCCCACCATATAAAGTAAGAAGAGTATGGTTAAAGAATCATGATTTCCTGACCATTTCAAGGTCACGTGAAGTCTCCATACAAGGCACCTAACCCACAGAAATCCCTGTGGATCCATCCTCAATGTGAACCCTTGTTCACCAGTGACTGAGAAGTGACAACTAGATAAGAATCCCCCAGGACACATGGTTTTTCATTGGAAAGTACCTGACAAACCATTCGAAATCCTTTTAAAATCAAGGGAAGTGACATTCCAAGGAATAAACCCATGGTGGTCACATAGATCGAGCACAAAATCATTATTGGGAAGAATAAAATCCCTAGATGATATCCAAGCCATCTCACAAGACCTCAGAAACTTCATCACAAAGAATGAAGGAGATAACTAGGAGGAGGAAAGAGGGGATTTCAGTCACTGAAGGACATGTGGTGTGCCCCTGAAGACATGCGACGCACCACGACCTGTCCAGTGTGCATCATGAAACCCCGTCAACTTGTCAGTCGTGCCACAAGGAAACCTCCAGATAATTCCATGGTTCTCTAAATACAGACACATGGTGTTTTCCACAATACTTGTGCACTCTCATATGATCCACATTTTTCACATGCAACACCACTTGAAAATCGAGTAAAATTCATATATATTACTCAAGAAAACTCGCATACCTCCCAACCCTTGCCACGTGAAACAAAGGGGATCAAAAGGGAGGAGGTGAGTGGTGTTCATGGTTGCTAAAATAAATGTGTCGTATGCCTCGACCGATCCATGATACACCACAAGAACTCATTTTCATGGATTCCTTTTCTTTTAAAGTCTCGTCAGCTTGTCAGCCTCACCGCACAGAAGACCTTGCACATTTCTAGGAAGCTCCACAGTGCTCTAAGGACAAATGAATAGGTTTTCCCATGGTATTCTCACGCACCACCATACGAACCATATTTTTCATGTGACACATCTCCAAAAAAATAGAAAAAATATCCTCAGTACCGTATATACAATCTCTCATCAATCCTGAACTTCATCACATAAAATGAACGAGATAGGAAAGGAGAAGGTGATCAGGGTTCACGGTTGCTGAAGGGAATATGATGTGCCTAGTGCACCCTCATCATGGTCCTATGAGACCCCAAGACAATCCATATAAGGAATCATGAATGCCTTCTGACCGTCATTTGGATCTCTCTAAGACCCTTGTACATGTCGACATGATGACATGGAAATCCTTCAAAGCACAAGTTGTCAATAGGCAACAATAATCTGATAAAGGGTGGATGGACTTGCAGCTGCTGCAAATCAGGTGGCGCCTTTGACATGGTCCACCATAGAGACTCATGAAACCGCATAATGTCAGGCCCTACATCAACTCTATCCTGGACTCATGCCAAATTCCCTGCACAAACTGGCGAGTATGCGGATGGCTATTCCTATAAATTATCTAATCCATCTTGAAAAAAGGGTTGGTTAGTTCGTTGGTTGGTTGATCAGATGCTAGAAGTTTAGACCCAGACTTCTGTTATGCACGTTGGTACTCAGACTCCATGATTCTACAAAGATACGATCACACGACCAATTGACTTTCCACCAAGTAATACACTAGTGGACCGCCAGAGCAGTCATGCGACAGGCATAAAATCCCTCTGCATGATTAATAAAAGATCATGTGAAGGACTTCTGGCGAGACATGCGAAGACCATAATGCATGTCCTCCAGATCACGCAAGACCCAAACAAACTGACATTTAACCGAACAAAGGCACTCAAAATACAAGGGAAAAAACCAGGATTCAAAGTGGAAGACCCAAGCGGAATACATGATCACAGACCTCTTCATGCTTCGCATGTGTCAATCAAGAATACATGATGGTACCAAGTCACGCCACTCGGACCTCATGACATCCCTTCAACATATTATATGGGATATAAAGAACGCTCCAAACATGTTGGGACAAGTCTTGCAGACCCCTCACATGCACCAATTGGATCCTAATAACCCTCTGGGTTCATCCCCCGTACTTTTCATGTTTTTAGGATGCACCGCCTGACTCACATAACGACGCCCACTCATATCAGATGAGTCTCGTCGACACATCGGTAAATGACAATCCATCTCCTACAGTGTACCCCTAGAAATATCATCATGGTCCTGTGATGTCTCCCCAATGTGTCATCCAAGACATAATACACCCCTTGGACCATTCCACCATGGCTCTCACGACACCCTCCACATGTGTCGAGCCAAGTCACGCGATGACCTCTAGGGTATGCCAATAGGGTCATACAACACCTTCTAGATAATAAGGCCCATTCACCAGGGCAGCCTCAGTGTGTAATACCCAATATCATGAGGAGAACTACAAGGACTCTAATTCCTTCTATAACCGGGATACGTAGGACACCTTTTTAAAGGCCTGATCTCTATATCAAACACTCTAAGGACTACCCCAATACACAAATCCCATATTCATATTCCATGAGTCTGATCATGCACTCCCACTTATTTATCACAATGATCATGGCTCATGTGGGCTTAGGGGGATGTAACGAACACCTCATTAGGAATCAAACACCCATTCACCAGGGAAACCTCAGTGTATAAGTCCCAACACAAAAGAACTATGAGAAATCTGATTCCCATTATAACTGGGATACATAGGACGTCTCTTCCATACTCAAGCTCAAATATTTTTCATTTTTAAATCCCCCATATTATTCCTTACTGCATGAAATTAAACTACATGGATCAACCAAACTATGTGGGTTTTTATTCCTACAATAACCAAGATACGTAGGACTCCTCATAACGGTTCAATCCCATCCTCAGAATACCAACCGCCTCCATAAGAAGCAACATAGCCTAAAACACTTGGTCATATGGTTTCATCATATAAGCGATTGTTTATTACTATAAAATGATGAATAACCTAGAATACATACAGATGGATTCACAAAAGAGATCCCATTCTATCACACATAAAATAGAGTTAACCCATAGATGTTTTTCTAGGGTAAATGGTCCTGTATCGAGATCTGGGAGAGATTTACAAACATGTCTTAAATCTATAAGAGAGTCTTGAAGTAGGAAATAATTCCCCCCAAAAGGGTGAAATGATCCCGACCTCCCATCCTCTCGACCAATGTAAGTCCCCAAGAGTTGATGGTCCTGAAAACCCAGATGACCGCTGACCTTTGGAAATATGGTTCATGCCCAGATATGGATAGGGGAACCATTGGGAGTTTTAGGGAAAAGTGACAATGGTAATTCAATGAGTGGAATATATTCCAATCCACAAAATCCTACACAAAACATTCATCCAATCCAAAAACACAAGTTTCTATACTTGATCTATATTCTACACAAATATTTCTATGATGCACAATGTGTATGCTAGCTACAATACATGTAGTCACAACTATCCATGTTTCTTGACTTTAAAATCCTACACAACATGTAATAAATACATGTCGTGTAGTTTGACCACATAAATTTTGAGAATTTCATTTAGAAAACTATGTAAGAATACAAGGTGTGTACACTGGTTACATGCCATGTAATCCCTAAAACCAGATTTCATCTGGCTTGTAAGATATTGACTTTTATTTGAGGTGAAAACCCTTTTAATTTTAGTTTGTTTTCTTATTTTTATCTTAATGTAAATACCCAGTGAGGTTATGGGGGAAAAGAGGGTGTCTGGGGATTATTTGGAGCCCAGAGCCCCAAATTTTGGAGGAAACAACTAGGCCACATGGTTAGTATAAACCATGCAGACCAATCCACATGGTTATAACAAACTATGAGGGGTGATCCAGAGCATAGACAGGGGTCTCAAGGTTTTATAAAATTATGAAACCTAGGTCGCATGACTATGCAGGATTGGTACAGTGGGTGTGTATGGGTTATATATGTTTTGTCTAACCATGAATTACAGGCCATGTGGGGTGTGTCCCTAGGAAGTGGGGTGTGCATGATTGGAGCATGATTTGAATAACCATGTGGAAAAACTATGAAACCTTTAAAATTCATGAGAAAAAATCATTTTTCCCTCTCTTTTTTTAATAACCCTCCTCCTTTATTCTTTTCCAGTGGACTGCATAGTAGCCCTCTCCTCCCTTGAAGCTCTCCTATATGCCTATCCTAGGCATTCAATCTATTTCTTCATCCAGACTTTATTTGTGATTCCATTTGTCGTGTTGGATCACCGTCGGTAATATCTACATTCCTTTAACTATTTTCATCATTTATCATCATGTAGACAGAGTTATTTTAGTGAAAACTAATATGACCTATTTTTAGGGTCTTCATTTATTCTTCCATTTTCTTCCATTTGGGGCTGAACTAAAGGTCGATACTGGATGAGTGTTCTATCATAGGCTTAAGGTAGGTGTTCTATAACTTTTACCTAAATTTCCATCATTTATTAAACTATCATTGTTTTTTTTCATGTCGTTACTTCCGTACATTACTCCTAAATTAAATTATAAGCCTCAGATTAATTATTGAACCTATTTTTTAATGCCATTATAGCACCTAGACTTGGTTATAGGTTGTAAACCTCAACCTGATCCACCAATGAGATGTGTTAGTTTATCTGCCTTATGTTAAATCCTCCACTTTTGGTGTGTGATCTTTCCATCTTCTAGTGGGATCCTATCTTAAAGGAAATGAATTAGTTAGATATGGAAATGCCACTTTTTCCCAGTTATTTAAATGTTGTTAAAGTAATTAAATAGATAGATTTAAATTAAATGTGGAATGAGATAGATAGTCTCTTATCATTTTACTTTTTATATTGATAGTTATAATTGGGTGTGAACACTAACATAGATCTTGTCATTATTATATTACTTTCTCGATGTTGGACACCTCAGTATGGAACTGACTTCTTATGAAGGTATGGAGCCTTTTTTATAATGGAATTGCACCAACTAGGGGATCGAGGTATGGCACCCAAAACCCCTAGGTATGATTATTTATGGTATGAAACTAACTTGAGGATCAAGGTATAGAACCTATGACCCCTGGGCATGGTCATTTATAGTATGGCGCCGATGTGGATAATCGAAGTATGGCACCAGCGACTTTCATATACATCCATATCTCATATTATAGGTTGCCCTAGTTATACGTCTTGGGACCTAGCCCATATAAGTATGATACTATTTTGATATTTCCATTGGATGAGATCATAGGTCGCGATGGGGCATCCCTAGTTATATGCCTTGGGACCTGACCCTTGTAGGTATAATACTTTTTCACATGTTGCATATACTGATCTAGTTGTTACCTACTAAATACACTTCATATATATATATATATATTGATTATCACCTGTTATGGCCTACTCTTATCATAGCTTCATCTCATGGAATTTTCATGTCTGTAATACACTTTATATCTTTAATTGTTATATCTGCACACAGTTATAGTTTATACGCATAGGCTGGATTTGTTATAGACATCATTGGTGGTGGCCTACTGAGTATATCTCGCACCCTTTTCAAGCTTCTAATTGTTACTTAGATAGACTTCATGGATATAGGTAGGTATCGGGGAAAGTAACTAGTTTTCGATGCTTGATTGATTATAGCATGGGAGCGGGGGAGAACAGGATCGAGTTGTGGCTCATGATGCTGTTTGGAGATATTTTTTTAGTATTTTTGGTTTTTTTGATATACATGTATGTATGTGTTCTTGATTTAATGTTTTTATGTTCCTTTTTATTTACATACATGACATTACATCATTTCACATATGGTACTAGATGTTTCTATTTATAGTTTTTTTATTATTATCATCTGTATGTTTTACTTCCGCTATTTATCTTCTTCTCTCAATTGGTATTATGATTTTTTTATTTATCCTTTTATTACACTATTGTGATACTATGATTATGAGGGTATAGTCTCCCCACTATACCACCATGGACCCTCAAAACTATTCGAAAGCCTCTAGCATATTGGGAGGTGTGCTTGAGGCCTTGTGACCAACCGACTCATGGAAACGCTTAGTGGATTCTATTTCAAGATATTACAAATTGGTATTAGAGATTTATTTTCTTTTCCTTACTATTTGGGATGGTATAAAGGAGACTAGGATGTGTTGAAATTTTTTAATGAGACTATGATTGGGAGTAACTAACCCGTGTATGGGGAAAATCCAAATTACCTGGGATGGGACTTGATATTCTGGATTATGCATGTTATGGTTGTACTAATTTCATCATTGGGTGACACACATGATATGTGACGTTGTTGTTTTTGTTGTTATTGTTGTTGTTATTATGTTGGGTTACATTTTATCCTTATATCAGTACATCAAGGAAGCATTGATCATGCATCATTTTAGGCACCTTATAGGATTAATATGTCATGCATTATGTTATGCCATGTAGGTTGCATTACATGACTACATGATACTTGTTGTATGTGCCTTGAGTGATCTATCTATTATGAAACTAATGTTTTTGTGGGGAAAAGGGGATTTAATAATTGGTATTAAAGTGTATAAATCAACCTAAATGGTGTTGTCCTATATAGGTTGATGATGGGACCTTAACTAACCAATTATCACATGTTTGAGTTATGCAATGGAGGTAACATAGACTGAAATGTTATTTGATTTTGAATACATGAATTTCATTTGAAATTTAAATAGTGCATGTACCTCTATAAATTGGGAATTAAGATTCATTTAGTCAAATCATATTATATTGCCTATTACATTCTTCTATAAAATGTAAAGGTCTATATATAGTTAAAATGAACTACCAATTTCAATTTATAAATCATGTACTTGTATAAATTGGGAATGGTACTTCAATTAACTTGTTTATTATGTAAATGAAAGAATTGATAAATATATAATTTAAATACATTATCAATTAAATGGTAATTCAAATTGAAACTTAAATGGTTTTTCCTCTATAACATACAATTAATAGTCCATATACTGGGACCCTTACAGTGAAATATATAACTTTACCCAGACCCAACCTTAGTAGTGGGAAGTAAGTAGTGTCTCTTGTGTTCTTTATGATCATTCATATCACCTGGAACAATATTTAAGAGTAGGTGGAGGGGTGATACTCTTATATAGGAAGTCTTGTACCTATCTTATCTTTTTTTCTGTGATGTTATCATTATTAAATCATATATTAGGTGTTTTATTATAATTTTTATAAGTATTCCACCATGACTCCCTTAAGTAATTCACTATAAGGGTGGTGATGATCATACTCTGGAGGTGGTGGGCCATGATCCACTAGTTTTACCTCTAGCAGTTCCACCTATGGAACCTCCTTCTAGTCCTGACATGGGAGATGATTATCGGTTTCAAGGAGAATTTATACGGATTATAAAAACTACAAAGGTAGATCTTTGACCTTTCTCTTCTATGGTAGAGTTGATGTGAGAGTTTTAGTAGTATCATCCACCTACTTGTTTAGGTTATGGAAGCCCTCAGGCTATAGAGTCATGGATAGAGGTCATGTTGAATATCTTCGAGCATCTTGAGACACCTCCTAAGAGGTTAGTGAAGCTCACTAGGTATATTCATAGAGATTCTCCCAAGAGATAGTGGGATGTTATCACCTATGTGGATCATCATTAGGGAATGGCCTGAGTTGGTTTCTATATAGTATTTTATGACTATTTCTTTCTTCAGAAACTGATAGATAACCAATATAGGGAGTTAATAAACCTATAGTGGGGTTCTATGTTTGTTATGGATTACTTGGATCATTTTATAGAGCTTCAATTATTTGAACCTATCTATACCAATAAGGAATTAGCGAGAGAGATATGTTTTGAGGATGGGATTAGGCATCCTATTCGATCTTAGGTGAGCATTTTCTGGTTTACTACCATGTCTGATATAGTAAACCATGCTCTTATTACCGAACGTAACCTGATGAAAGATGGAGTTCTGGATCATAGTGAACCATTTTATCAACCAAGTAGTGCAGTATCTGGTGGTAGTAAATGTTGCTTCAATAACCTTTTATGAGGGAAGTACCAGTTAAAGTACACATACTAGCGATTTTGTAATCTTTCATTAGTGTGGGAAGTAGGGTCACGTGAAACCATAGTGTGATAGGGATCTAGTTGAGTGTCGATCCTATGGTGGGATAGGAAATTTACAATGATTTTTCATAATTTTACCTCTAATGGCCAGTGAGATAGTATCATCATGGACTCTAGGTCCTGGAGAAGGATCAGTAGCTTTGCATCAAGCTGGGAGCTGGAGTACTACTGTCCAGTCAGGCCGAGGATGTGGTCATGGCCAAGGGAGCCAGACACCAGTTGCACAACATCAGTTGAGTGGGCCTGTACAAGTTAGTCATGTTATATACTAGGGTTTTAGAATGGTCCAGGTTTATACAGTGTATCATGTGCTAAGAGAGAAGACTCTCAGACCTTATATAGTTCAAGGTATGATTTTAGTATCATCTACCTTGGTATCTATTTTTTTTGACATAGGAAGATTCAAATTATTTTATATCTATAGCTATCATAGAAATATTCATGCTAAAAGTTCAGTACTTATGTGGGATGATGACCCTTAACACTCCTTTGGGTATCTGATCAAAGAGTATATGCCTGTGTAAGGACTTCCCCCTTGAGATAGGTGGCTATCATTTTCTATGGAACCTCTTCATCCTTGAGATTTTTGGTTTTGAAATTATTCTCAGGATGGACTAGTTAGTTCCTTATCATGACTATTTGGATTTCTATCACCATAGGGTGTATTTTACATCACCAAAGGGTGGTACTTATATTCACAAGGTTGATTGAGATGTCTAGGAAGGTAGATTTGGACCAGAGCATCATGGTCCGGGTGGAGTGGTGCCCAGATTTCTAGCCCTTATATAGATGATTGGGGAATACATCAAGTTGAATTTTCTCTTATAGTAGATCATTTCAGGGATGTATTCCTAGATAAATTTTTAGGTTTACCTCCTGAGTGATAGGTGGAGTTATCTATTGAGCTAGTTCCAAGAGTTTCACTCGTGTTAATTCCTCCTTATAGGATGGCCACTACAGAGTTAAATAATCTCAATAGATATCTAGAGGACTTAGAAAATAAGGGTTTTATATGGCCCAATACTTCTCCTTGGGGTTCACTGGTCCTTTTCACAAAAAAGGAATATGTGACCCTCATGATTTTTGTGGATTATCAGAATTTTAATTAGTTTAATATAAAGAACCTTTATCATTTGCCTCATATAGATGACCTCTTTGATCAGATTCAAGGAGATTAGGTTTTCTCAAAGATTAAATTGAGTTAAATCTATCACCAGGTACGTGTTATACCTATGAACATACCTCATACAACGTTCCATAATAGGTATGGTCTTTATGAGTATCTGGTAACATTGCTTGGTCTCATGAAGATTTTGGTCATTTTCAGGGCTCTTATGAATCGGTTTTTCCACCCATATTTGGATTCATTTGTGGTAGTCTTCATAGATGACATCTTGGTATATATCATACTCAACACAACTATGTCAAGCATCTTGAGATCATTCTTAATACATGGAGAGAGTATCATCTTTATGCTGATCTCACTAAATGACACTTCTAGATCAATAAATTCCACTTCATGGGTTATATTGTCTTAGAGAAAGGAGTGTTAGTTAACCCAGATAAGGTGAGATCTATTATTACCTAGGAGTATCCCAAGAATGTTTTTGGCATACGTAGTTTCTTAAGGATAGTCAGATATTATAGTCACTTCATTTGGGACTTTTGAAACCTAGAATCACATCTCATGTGTTTGACTAATAAGGGTATTAATTTTATATGGTCAGAATCCTATGAGACATCCTTTCAGGAGCTGAAAGGGAGACTGACATCTGCACAAATCCTAATTCTACTAGATCTGAGCAAAATCTATATAGTCTATTGTGATGAATCGGGTATTGTGATAGGAGCAGTTCTAATGTAGGAAGATAAAATCATTACGTATGGGTCATGGAAGCTAAGGCCTCATGAGTATAATTACCAGATACCCAATCTCGATTTGGAAGTTGTAGTTCATGATTTACATTGTTGGAGGCATTACCTATTGGGAGAGTGTTTTATGGTGTATATGAAACACAAAAGCCTAGGTATATTTTCACACAGCACAACTTGAAACTTAGGTAGAGAAGGTGGATTTAATACCAACAATCATTTGATTTTGATCTTGTCTATAAACCTTGGAAACCCAATGTGGTAGTAAATTCTCTGAGATGAAGGACTCAGACACAGGCAATTTTTGAGGAGAGTAGCAAGTGATAACTTATGGATCTATTTTCTGATATTCAATTAGAGGTTCAGGATCATCTTGGACAGTATGTACTTGTATTTTTATCAGTGACCTATTCACTTCTTAAGAGATTGAATATGAGGCAATTATCATATTATAAGGGCTTATTCCAAATGGAGAGTATTTCAGGTGAGGATCTACCACCAGTATGGATTATTGACCAAGATGTGATCTTACACATCCATGGATGATTCTGTATTCCTATAGACATCTAGGAGGAATTGATATAAGAGTATCATTATTCTTCTTGGGTAGTGCATCCCAGTATTACCAAGATGAATCATGATCTATATTTTCATTATTGGTATCTTGGTATGAAAAGGGAGATAGATAGTTTTGTTACTCAGTGTTCCACCTATCAATAGGTGAAGGTAGAACACCAGAGACCAGTGGGGATCCTGCATCTATTACCCATTTCTTATTATAAATGGTATGATGTCGTTATATATTTTTTGACTGGGTTATCGAGATCCCATTGAGGAAGTGATGTAGTATGGGTGATCATTGATAGAATCATGAAGGTCACTCACTTATTACCTATCATATAGACATTATTAATGGATGATCTTGGGATATTTTATGTCTATGATATTTTATTCCTACACAAGGTGCCTCAAACTATTATTTCTTATAGGGATTCTTGTTTCATATTGAGGTTCTATAGGGGTTTAAAAAAATATTTGGGTATGTAGGTGATTTTGAGCACAACCTTTCACCCTCAGATCAACGGTCAATTAAAAAGGATGATATAGATACTAGAGGATATGATTTGATCATTCTTCCTTGATTTTTTTTGGTTCTTAGGAGAAACATATTCCCTAACTAAGTTCTCCTATAATAATAGTTTTAAGGCAACTATAAAAATGGATCATTATGAGGGTTTATATGGTAGGGAATTTCATTTACCTTTATTCTAGTTATAGGTATGTGAGGCAGCACTACTTGGACCTCATCTTGTTTAGGATACTATGAAGAAGGTTCATTTGACTCAGAATTGAATGGATATAACTCAATCTAGGAATAATTCATACACCGATATTCATTGTCGGCCACTAGATTTTGAGGTGGGGAGTTGGGTTTTCTTATGTATTTCACTTAGACTAGGGTATAGATTGGTTCAGAAACAATGGAATTTATAACCTCATTATGTCAAGCCCTTAAAGATTTTGAAGAGAGTCAGGATGGTATCCTATTGGTTGAAGTTACCTCAAATTTACTGATCTATTCATAATGCCTTCCATGTATCTCAACTTCAATGATATCATTCAGATACATCTCATATATTTCATCCTAATGAGGTTGAGTTTAAGGTAGATGCTTCCTTTTATGAGTATCCCATTTATATTATATACTAGAGCACAAAGGCTCTCTGAGGCAGGTCAATTCCTCTAGTATGGGTGTTATGGAATCATGGATATGTACAGGACAAGACCTAGGAGAAATAGACTGATGTACATGATTAGTGGCTAAATTTATTCTCATATGATGGTTTACCGCCCTTGGAAGGGAAACTCGGGGATGAGTTACTTTAATGGTGAGACTGTAAGTTCCTGGGTTTTCTTCAAGGTACATAACCTTTTAATTTTAGTATGTTTCCTTAGTTTTATATTAATACAAATACCTAGTAAGGTTACATAGTAAATAAGGTTTTCTAGGTATTGTTCAAAGATAAAATCCCTAACTTTTGGAGGAAACAACTGGGTTTCATAGTTATTATAAACTGTGTGGCCCAATCCGCATAGTTGGAAAAAACCATGTGAGGTGATCTAGATCACTTTCAGAGGTCATATGGTTTGATAAAACCATTCAAAACAGGGCACATATTTGTGTGGGGATGAGACAATTGGTGTTCATGGTATACGCATTGTTTGTCTAACTATGTTTTACAAGTTGTTTGGGTGTGTCCCTATGCAGTGGGGTGCACATAGTTGGCACACAGTTTGGCCAACCATGCGACCTTTAAAATTCAGTAAAAATGACCATTTTTCTCTATTTTTTTAAGATCTCTCCTCCTTTCTTCTTTTCTAGAATACCACACATCATCTCTCTCCTCCCTTGAAGCTCTCCTCCATGCCTATCTTAGGATTTGAAGACTTTTCTTTATCCGGTATTTGTTTTTAATGTCGTATGTCACGTTAGATCACTATTTTTGATCTCTCCATTCCTTAAAAAAAATTTAATTTATCTTCCCATTGACAGAGTTATTTTGGTATAAAATAGCATTCCCTCTTTTCTTGGTATTCATCAATTCTTCTGTTTTTTTTTGTTTTGGGTTAAACTAAAGGACAATACTAGATGAGTGTTCTACCACAAGCTTAAGGTAGGCAGTCTATACCTTTTTCCCTAAAGTTTCATCTTTTATTAAACTATCATCGTTGTGCCTCATGTCAATCCTTCCAGTGGTTACTCCTAAATTAAATGATAATCCTCAAATTAATTATTTCACCTAGTTTGTGATGACCATGTAGCACCTAGACTTGGTTGGAAGTTTTCAATATCAACCTGATCCACCCATGAGGTGTGTTATTTTATATTACCAATGTTAAATCCACCCATTTGGGTGTGTGATCTCACCATATTCTAGTGGGAGACTATCTTAAATTAAATGAGTTATTTGAAGATGGGAATTCATCCTTTTCTTATTAATTTAAATGTTATAAAAGTAATTAAGTGGATGGATTTAAATTAAATATGGAATGAGATAGATATTATCTTGGAATGTGAATTTTTATATTGATAGTTGTAATTGGGTATGGACACTAACATATCCCTTTTCATTATAATATTACTTGCTTGATATTGGACACCTCGGTATGGAACCGACTTCTTATAAAGGAATGGCACCTATTACATAATATTATGGAACTGGCTAGGGAATTGTTGCATGGAACCTATGACCCCTATGTATGATTATTTATAGTATGGAACTGACTCGGGGATTGGGGTTTGTCACCTACAATCCCTAGGTATGATCATTTATGGTATGGAACATATGAATTTTGTATGCATTCATATATGTTGTTATAGGTTTCCCTAGTTATATTCCTTAGGACCTAGTCCATGTATGTATAATGCTATTTTGGGATTTCCATTAAATGAGATCTTGGGTCTTGATGAGGTCTCCCTAGTTATACACCTTGGGACCTGGCCCTTGTAGGTATGATACTTTTTCACATGTGGCATATGTCGAGGTGGTTATTACCTGTTTTTGGGAACAAATACCTCAATGTGTCCTCTCGGTATGTTTTTTGTGTGATTGTGTTTGTTGAAAAATCCAGATGACTGCAAATGAGTTTGGTTGGTGTTTGTCGAAGATATGATTTTAAGGAGAAGCAGTTTCCCAGTGTTTTCCAAATTTTTGGGCCTCAAAATCAAAAGTTTGTGTTCGGAAAAGGAAGGTTTTCTTCATAGGAATGAACAGTGTGAAGAATGGAGAACG
Organism: Viscum album; assembly: GCA_963277665.1. Classification (NCBI taxonomy): domain Eukaryota; kingdom Viridiplantae; phylum Streptophyta; class Magnoliopsida; order Santalales; family Viscaceae; genus Viscum; species Viscum album. Next base: position 1,307,922,315 of record OY728160.1, on the reverse strand, counting down.
AAATCAGAAAATGAAGAGAAATGAAGTACCTGATACATGGATTGTGTACCATGTCTGGGAAGGGTTCGTGGTTACATACCAGGTAGCAGGAATGGTACACAGGAGCGGTTAGAGAAACCAAAAATGGTTCACAGTGATGGTTTTCAGTGAAGGGTGTGTGATATGAAGAAGGCATGATAGTTTACTAGATGGAAAAATGGAATGGATTTGTATAGGAACAGAGGTAGTACATAGACTGCGTATGAAAAATGGTTTGCTAGAAGGCTTGTGGTTTGCGGTGGTAAAAGTGGTATGCAGTGGAGGCTGTACCAAATCAAATATTTGGTAAATATTTGATTAGAAGTTTTTGTGAATATTTTTTCCTATATAAGGAGTGCTAATCTCACCGATTAAAGAGAGAGAAAATATCATTAGATAACATCTCTTTTCTCTGGGAATTCAGTGAAGTCTAAAGGAATTTCACGAGGGAGAATTCAGCGAAGGTTGAAGAGGTTCGTGCGAAAGAAATTCCACCGAAGGTTTTTGCAGGGAAATCAAACCTTCAAAGGAAGTAGTACATGGAAGAGGAAGTCTGATATGTGGATAAGGAAGTCTGGTATGTGTAGGAGAGATGTTATGCAAAAGTGAAGGTAGTCTACAAATAGAGAACAGTTTGTGGACAGAAGGTGATTCACAAAGGAGGTTTGCGGAGTCAGTACACAGAGGTGGTATGCGACAGTGAAGGTAGAGGTAGTCCATTGATAGAGGACAGTCCGTGGAAGTGGTATTAGTACGTGGATGAGGTGTTCCTCATACCAAACCCGGTACTCAGTATGCGGGAGAATAATGTGTTTCACTGTTTGTTCAAGGAGGCTTGTGAAAGCTTCAAGTCAGTTTACGAAAGTCATTTTTGATACCTAATAGTACACAGAAAGTTGGATTTCATCTACAGGTGAAAATGGGACTTCAAAAGAGAATCTACCTAAAGTTGAGGATTTATAAATTCATACAAATCAAGGGAATTACATTTCCATAAACTGTGTTCTATCTACAAATCTATAAACTGTGAGTGGATTCCTTTACAAGAGAAGTAATTAAAGGACGAGGAAGACGGTGACCCTTTCCACTAGAAGTGATCCAAAGAAAGAGTCATAGGGAGTGACCCTTGGGAATGCAGTGATCATACCCTAAACCTTTTAAAGGAATTAATCCTGGGCATAGAAGATTGAGCCCGAACATTGTACTCGTTATTGGCAGTGAGCCTTAGTGAATTTGGTACATTGGTACACTGTTGTTGTATGCTCCTTGGACGTATCTCAATGAGGGTGAACCAAGTAAAAATTGATGTGTCTCATGCATGATTTAAATTATTTTCATAATTTTCAATGATAATGAGAGAGAAGAGAGTTTTTTTAAATAATGAAACAAGATCCGAATGGGAAGAATTTTTAATCTGTTACACCCTGATTCACCCCCCCAGGGTATTCAACCTAGTGGACTTAACAATTGGTATTAGAGAAAAATGTTGAAAGTCAGTGGTTCTCTCTCTCAGAAGAAGAAATGTAGGTGGTTAAAAATAAAGGAATTCCGATCTTTGATGGAAATAATTTTCAACTATAGAAGCATCGGATGCAGTACTACTTCCGATCATTAGGAATGGATGTCTTCACAGCAGCTATGTATAGAATATCATTTGACACCAATAGTGGTGCTTTAACAGAATCCAAAATAAGGGAATTAGATACTTATTCTAAAGGGATAAATACTTTAGGTGGATCCATATCAAATAAAATTTATACGAAGGTGATTTCCTGTAAAATTTCATATGCTATGTGGGAAAAATTGTTGAACATTTATGAGGGTGAAACAAAAGTCTGAGAAGCAAAGCTACAGGTTCTATGGAACAAGTATGAGGATCTCATAATAAAACCCAATGATACTATTGATGCATTCTTCTACATGGTAAATGTTATTATGGAAGACATGTGGGGTATTGGAGAATTCATTGAAGATATAAAGATTGTGAAATGTATCTTGAAGAAACTTCAATCGTGGTTCAATCCAAAAGTTTCAGTATTAGAAGACAAAGACCCAAAAGAGATGACACTGGATAACCTACACAGTACCCTTATATAATATGAAATGATAATTGATGATAATGATGCATTGTAAAAGCATAAGTCCAAAGAATTTGTGTTTAAGGACATGAAGAATATCTCTATTGAAGATAGTCCTAAGGAGGACAATCTGGATGATGTCATGTCATTTCTCTCCTTAAATCTACAAAGGGGAAAAGTGAAGTTCAAAGGTAAACTTCCATTTGCATGATTTTGATGCAGAAAGATTGGTCATTTTGCAGTAAAGTGTCCTAAGAAGTTTGATGATGAAAATGAAGACAATGATGAAATTACCCAAAATAAGTATTCATAAAATGTGAAAGGTAGGATAAGTACTAAGAGAAAGTTCTTCAAAAAGAATAATTTTCTTTCAAAAGAAGATGAAAGTTAAAAATAATCTGAAGTAGAAGATTTAGAGTACTAAAAGGATCATAAAGTAGATGCTTTGGTGGTAGTTTTCGTAAATTCTTTAATAAGAGAATAAAGTGACAATGAAGAAGGATAAATTGAAGGAATATTTGATCTTGAGGATAAATTAGAAGCTTCATTTGAAGAGATAGATATTTTGAGAGCCAAAACAAAGAAAGATAACAAATTCATTTGTGATTCCAAAATCTATATGTAGCAGTAAGAAGAATAGAATTCTGAGATGAATGTAGAATTTAAAAGTTGAGGTCTTAAATGCTAGAAATCTCAGAAAAGGTGGCTGAGTACAAACTCAAAATTGAAGAACAAAAAAAAAGAAATCGATAGTTTGACTAAAACTAGAAAAGATCAAATAAAGCATATTGAAGAAATAGAAGAGGAATTTGTCGGTCTGCGAAGAATAGTTAAATATTAGGAGAAACTATTAACTCTTAATTCAACATCAGGAAATAAGATCATACAGGAAACAAATAAGATGAAATTTGAGTAGAGTGGTCCATCAGAACAGAAGAAACAATCAAATATGAATGATAAGGCTGGTATGGGGCTTGATCTAAAACAGAAAGTATTTATGGTTCAAGTCAGACCATAAGCACCCACTCCAAGATTGAAGATTTATTTGGGTACGAAATAGAATCAGAAGGTTCATAGAACCCAAGGTAAAACTAATGGTGCATCATTTCCACACATGAATGTACCTCTTATAATATATTATTGTTGTGGTAAGATGGGACACTCCCAACATGTATGTTCCATAGAAAATAGGTACCAAAGAGAACAAGAACAACATAGGTGGTTGTAAAGAGATCGATATTACATGTCATCATTTGATGGTCTTTATTTCAGGTGTAAAGGACTCAGATATATGGAAAGATATTACACATCAACAATGCAGAGGAATGTACCAAGGTAGACTGAACATTTTCATAAGAAGCAGTCAAATGTATCATCAAGAGAGATGAAAATTCAAAATCGATTTGTAGATCTATAAGTTGAAATCGGTCCATCGTATACCAAGGAAGATCAAGATTATCATTCTATATCGAGTATAAAGTCAAATACTTGGGTCAAAAAGAAAATGTTTGAGCAAGAAGTGGTTGCAGAAATTGCATTCAAGGAATCAGATCACACTGGGATCTGGATCATTGATAGTGGATGCACTTCCCATATGATAGGAAATAAGGATCTAGTGACTGGAATCAGGTACGATAAAGAAGGTATCATAGGATTAGGTAATGATGAGGGCCTAAAAATTATTGGTTTATGAAAATACAAGTTTTGAGGAAAAGACATGAGATGAGTAGATGTCTTGGTTGTTGAAGGGATTAGTCACAACTTGCTTAGTGTCAGTCAATTGTGTGACTCAAGGCATGCCATAATTTTTTCCAAGAAATTATGCATCATCAAGGCAAAGGATGGTTTTATTGTATTGAAAGGAAAGTGTACAAAATGGAATATCTACCTAGTTAGTAGAGAAGAAGATATGTGTTTTCTATCCAAGGATGAAGAAAACAAGTTATGGTATAATCGTCTTGGCCACATAATCCAAACATCCTTGGAAGATCTAGTGAAATATGATGTTTCTCGAAATCTCCCTAGATTATCATGTGATCATACTCATATGTGTGATTCCTTCCAACAAGGGAAGATCGTTCAAAATACATTTAATCCAAAGGATAAAAAGTCATCAAGATTGCTTGAGTTGGTGCATATTGATGTGTGTGGGCCAATTTTGCCGAGGACTATTGATGGGATGAGATATTATTTTCTCTTCATTGATGATTATAGCAGAATGTCACTTTTATTTCTCAATATAAATATACCAAGTAGGTTTTGAGAAGTTTTATAATGGATAATTCCAAATAAATGAAGAGTCTGGTTGCTACCCAGTTGAAACTATCATACGATGATGAAGGCAAGACAGTTAATATCACAGAATACAAGAAAATCATTGGAAGTCTGTTGTGCCTGAGAGCGACAAGGCCTGATATTGTATTTTCCACATGCCAAGCAGCGAGATATCAAATCAATCCCAAGGAGAGACACATTATTTTAGTAAAAAGAATACTTCGGTATATCAAGGGCATATCGGATTTTGGTTTAATTTATAATGAAAAATCTTAGCTAGAGTTATTGGGATATATAGATGCAGATTGTGCTGGGTTAGTAGATGATAGGAAATTAACATCCAGAAGTGATTTTTATTTTGGAGGATTGTGTATTTATTGGTTTAGTAAGAAACAAGATTACATTTCATTAAGAACTATAGAATATGAATATATTACGGCTACTCAATCTTGAAACTATTATGGATGAAGCAACATCTTGAGGATATGGGAGTTGTAGTGAAATCTCTGATAGGAATTCATTGTGATAATTCAAGTTCTATAAATCTTAGAAAAAATACATTTCATCACTAAAGTATAAAGAACATTGAAATAAAATATCATTTTATCAAGGAGAAAGTGGATCAAGGGCTTGTAAAGTTGGAGTATGTGCCAACAGAACAACAAGTTGCAGATATTCATACAAAGGCCTTACCCAAAGAAGCATTTGAAAGGAATCAATTGGATTTGGGAGTCCAGTCAATACCCACACTTGAAAAAGTGTGGATGTGGAACCCCCATCTCCCTGAGGTATGGTGTGTTTTTTCCTAATGTACAGATATGTTTTCTTTACTCTATTGCAGACAACCATGAAGTGTCCATCAGGTTCATTGAAAAAGGGGGATAAAGTCTGACTATTCCAGGGGGAGAAAAGACACAGGGAGATTATGTTAAGTGGAGTAGAAAGATAGGGGGATTTGAATATGATATAAATATTTTGGTAGGAGATGTAACATAGGGGGAGTATTAAATATAACTATGCTATAAGTGGCCAATCAAAGATTACATATCATGACATCTAAGGTTCGTAATGAAAGTAGGTGATTGGTTTCAAGAGTTGGTGTTAGGAATGAAGTGATTAATTGATGAAATTTTCATTATACTCTTGTTTCTCACACCGAGCATGGATCATGTGGTCTTAGAGTATGTGTTGAGTAAATCCTTGATCACTATCTTAATTACAAGAAGCGAATTCCAATTGAATAAGGAAGGAGATTTAATGAGGTATCAAAATATGAATAATTGTTATGAGAAGAGTTGTCAACAAACCCAAAGGGGGATATTGTTGGGAAAAAATCCATCAATGTGTCCTCTAGGAATTTTTTGGGTGTGATTATTTTTGTTGAAAAATCTATATAACGATGAATGATTTTGTTTGGTGTTTTCCGAAGACATGATTTTAAGGTGACGCAATTTCCCAATGTTTTCCAAATTTTTGGGCCTTAAAATTGGGAGTTTTTTTTTGGAAAAGGTTTTCTTCATAGGATTGAATGGTGTGAATAATGGTGAAAAAAATAGTAAAGGAATATAAACATGGTGCCTAGGACATGGACCGCATACCATGTCTGGGAAGGGTTTGTGGTCGCATACCAGGCAGCAGGAACGGTATGCGGGAGCAGTTTACGAAACCAAAAATGGTTTGCGGCGACGGTTTGTGGTGAAGGGCATGTGTTATGTGGAATTCATGACAGTTCTCTAGATGGAATAATATAATAGTTATGCATAGAAGTAAAGTTAGTACATGGACCACGTATGAAAAATGGTTCGTTGGAAGGCTTGCGGTTCGTGGTGGTAGAAGCGGTACGTAGTGGAGGCTGTACCGAATCAAAGATTTTGTCAATATTGGATTAGCGAGTTTTAAGGATATCTTTTCCTATATAAGAATTGCTAATATCACTGATTAAATAGAGATAAAATATCATTATATAACATCTCTTTTCTCCAAGAATTTGGAGAAGTCCGAAGGAAGTTTGCGAGGGATAATTCCACGAAGGTTGAAGAGGTTCGCGCGGAAGGAATTACACCGAAGGTTTTTGTAAAGAACTCAAACCTAAAAAGGAAGTAGTAAGTAGAGGAGGAATTTTGGTACACATAGAAGGAATTCAAATATGTATAGGAGAGATGGTCTGTATAATTGAAGTTATTCCATGAACATAGAATAGTTTTCATACAAAGGGTGATTCACAGAGGAGGTTCGCGGAGTCGATACACAGAGGCAGTACGCGACAGTGAAGGTAGAGGTAGTTTGTGTAAAAAGGATGGTTTGTGGAAGCAGAATAAATACATAGAGGAGGAATTCCACATACCAAACCTGGTACTTAGTACATAGAAGAAGAAGGTGGTTCACAGTTTTTTCAAGGAGGATTGCAAAAGCTTCAAGTCAGTTTGTGAAATTCATTCCCGTTACCTAACAGTACACAAAAATGTGGATTTTATCTATGGGTGAAAAAGGGACTTCAACAGAGCATATAACTAAATTTGAGGATGCAGGAATTCATGAAAATGAAAGGACCTACATGTCTATAAACTATTTTGGACCTACAAGTCTATAAACTATGAGTGGATTTCTTTCCAAGAGCAATGAGCGAAGGAAAATGAAGATGGTGACCCTTTCCACCAGCGGTGATCCAGAGAAAGAGGCATAGGGAGTAACCCTTGGGAATGTAGTGAGGAGACCCTAAATCTTGTAAAGGCAGTGAGCCTGGGCATAAAAGATCTAGCCCGAACATTCTACTCATTATTGGTAGTGAGCCTTAGTGAATTTGGTACATCAGCACACCACCATTGTATTCTCCTTGGACATAGCCCAGTGAGGGTGAACCAAGTAAAAATTGATGTTTCTCATGCATGATTTAAATTTTTTCCATACTTTTAAATGATAATAAAAGATAAGATATTTTTTTTAACAATGAAACAAGATCTAAACGGGAATAATTTTTAATCTTTCACACCCTGATTCACCCCCCCAGGTTATTCAACCTAGTGGACCTAACACCTATTGATGAAACTTCATATACATATTGATGCTCACCTATTATATCCTACTCCTATTATGGATTGAGTTCATGGTATTTTCATACCTTTCATACACTTTACATATTTACCTATTATATATACAAATGGTTATAGTTTATACACATGGTCTAGATTTGTTATAGACACTGTTGGTGGTGGTGTATTGAGTATTTCTCACACCCTGTTCAGGCTTCTAATTAGTACCCCAACAGACATCATGGATTCAGTTAGGGACTAGGGAAATCACCCAATTTTTTATTCTTTATTTATTTTATCAAGGGATTAGGGGGTATAGGATCGAGCTATGGCTCATGATGTTATTTGGAGATAGAATTTTGGTCTTTTGGTTATTTTGATATACTTGTATGTATGTGTGTCTACTGTCATGTTTTCCTATTCCTTTTTTAGAGACATGAAATTACATCGTTTTTTATATGGTAATAGATGTTATTATTTATGGATTGTTTATTATTATCATTTGGATGTTTTAATTCCACTTTTTATATCCTGTTATCAGTTGGTATTGTGATTTTTCTATTTATCCATTTATTACACCACTATGCTACTCTAATTATGAGGGTATAGTCTTCCCACTATATCACTATGGACCCTCGCTGCTAGTAGGAAGCCTCTAGAATACGGGGAGGCATGATTGAGGACTTGTGAACAACTATCTTAGGGAACTGCTTAGTGGTTTACGGTTCAAGATGTTACACAGATATTCAATATATAGCATGTAATTATGCCACATAATCTTATCCCATGTGATGTTTCATGATTTACATGACTCGTCTACACAATGTGTACTCCAACTACACAATGTGTAATCCCATGTTACCTAAACAAAATATCTAACACATATAGATGGTATCTCTTAATGTTATTTATATATTCTCAACCTATTCTTGTCCATATAAAGGTGAAATAAGATTATATCTATACTTTAATATTAAAGGATGAAATACTGGAAATGAAAAACTAACAATAGATGTGTATATCGATCGATGATTAATAAATAATCATAAATTAATATGTGAATGATGTGATACCACTTAAAGGTTTTAGGGCACAATGGAAGAACATTGGGCTCATGCCCAATAAATATTTTCTACCAAATTCTTTATATAAATCCTTAGAACTAGGAAAAATAAACCTTAGAAGATTCAAAGAGAATATGTTTCACATATAATATAGAATTAATTTATAAGATTAAAAATTACAATAAAATTCAATTCTTTATTCATTGTTGATTCCATTGACCACACATTTTATATCATGGATTCAATAAAGGATTCAATGGTAGAATCCTTCTAGTATTGATCCACACATAGTCCAAGAACCTTGAAATGTTGTCATAGAATCATCAAGTGCTTTCATGAGAAATTCATACAGCTTACATCATTCGTTATTGATCACAATAAGAACATATTTTGAGCTTGAAATCTTATTCTATTTCTCTCTAATAATTGAGAGGGAGGAGGAGAATAAAAAACTCTCTGTTCTTGAGAGTGTTTATGTGGATGTTATCTCTTGGATTGAGAGAATTGTCTAGAGAAATGTCATGCACAACAAATCATCTCTTACCCTAGAAATGATATATTCTTGATTATATAATTAGGTCATAGAATAGGTGATTCCACAAAGTCCCTTGGCCTATCTCTTTATTCTAAGTGAATCCCAAGTTGAATAATAATATTATTATTATTATTTACTTGATGTGAACAACATATAAAAATGATTTTAATTTCATTTATTAAATAAATTAATTAATATTTATTTAAATGATATTAAATATATCATTTCTAACCAGACTCTAAACTTGGTCCATCAATCCTCATTGGTATTTATCAAACCTTAAATAACAACTATTTATTTAATAAATAAATATCATTGTATTATTCATTTAGTAAATAAATAGATATTATATTCTCTAAACTTGTGAATAAATATTTATTAAATATTCAACTCATGTAATATTATTTTGAAAAATGGGTGACTGAATATATGTGATCAACATAACCTGAATATACTATGAACTTGTGAATAATATCTATTCTAATATTAAATTCAAAAGGAATTTAACTAAGGTCTGTGATACACTTAGTGCATAACCCTATAGGCCCATTTCTTAGTGGAATTTGGACAAAATTGACTAAATTCCATGATTAGTATCTAGAAACACATCAATAAACCCATAGAGATAGGTGTTCATGTCATAGTGACAATAAACCTCTATAAACGCTCACTATTTAATATAATCATTTTCCTCAATATCTCATCAAGTAGGTTACATTACTTGTATCATCAAATTATATGATTGATATATCTTTATTTTACTTTTCAAAAATGAACTTACCAATAAAATATCCATGTCCATGGATTTAACTAGGTAGTTCTATTCCCATAAAATGGATTTAAAAATCTAATTCCATTAACTTAGAATAGACAAATTATTTCTTGACTTATTCATTAATTCCATATCATTCATGATGCACCCAATGTATCCCATCTATCCATGAGCATATTTCATCATGGTTTTTATAAATACATCAAATTAAGTGACTCGTGATATGAATTAATAATAATCTCAAGTCTAATGAACAATACACATGTTTGCATATAGAAATATACAATGAAACATATAACATATAAAATTCTAATGGGCTGGTATGTTCTCATAACCTCCTCTCTTAAATATTACTAAGAGAAAACTTCATGAGAATAAGTCTCAATGTATTATGAGCCCCTACCCCTAATATCCCATATCATTCATGTTTCATCAGATTATATCATTCAGTAATAGAAAATATATTTAAGAACATCATCCTAGTACTTCAAGGTTCTCATCGTAGCGGGGAGCTGTTATAACCTTTTAATGCCAAAGATACTCCAAGGATATTATAACATTAATGTAACACATAATAATTCTAATAAATTGATAAGATGATTATTAATATTCAATACTTTGAATATATTAGTAATCAAAAGTAAAAAAATTTAGTTGGTTCTAGGGAACCAACTCCAGCATGCAGACTCTAGTTTAGACCACGTGAGTGGGATCCATATTGAGGATGTTATAAAGAAAAATTAAGGTCCTCACTCCTTGAGAAACAACCTAATATTTTTTACTTTTCTACATTACTTAGTGATTTAAATATTAATTTTATGAGACCTGGAAAAACTTATCAATTATTAAAGGGGATTTTCTTCATCATTAGTGCTTGATTTCATATCCATTATACTAAGTAGAGTATGGGGTGCTTATGAATAGTCAAAAGGTATTGTATTGGGTTTAAGGAAGATACCTACTCATTTTTAATCCCTTTTTGATATGAGTGGATTGTGTGTATCTTAAATGATATCAGGCACACCAAGTATTTAGTCACCCATATTGGGGGAAACCCTTATAAATCATGTATTTACTTACTTAATTTACATTCTTGAAAATGAGTGATGTTATGGGTTAAAAGATAAAGATATAAAATATTAAAATAATTAAATCTCATAAAAATAAATAAATAAAGTACAATGATTCACCCCCTCACCCTCTTAATTTATATCAACACCTATATACTTCATGCATCTCATGAACATTTCATCTAATGTGTTCCTTGTATGTATGCATACTTATAATGATTTAATTTATTTTTTAACCATGTAAATATTTTCTAAGAATAATAATGTATGTTAACTATACAACTAATTATTTGTGTTATGAATTTTTGAATTTATAGTAAAAAATTAATTTTAATACTCAATAATATGAATCACATGAAAATAGCATGGTAAATATGAACTTTTTATATTTATTAAATTACATAATTCATGAAAAATGTGAAATATTCATATAAAATATCTCAACTCATATAAACACTTCATATTTTATAATTTGAACAAATTAAATTATTTAAAATAATATATATTTTAATTTAATTTCATATAATTTATCCAGTTTAGATAAAGATCACATCTCCCAAAACAATTTTGATACATACTAAAGTCACTTGGATTTAGTGAGGGCCCTAGAAACCCACACTAAAAATGTTTTTTATGATAGGGAAATAATATAAAATTTTCATATTTATTTAATTGAATATGAAATTTCCCCAACCTAGCCTACCTAAATAGTAACTGATATGGGTAACTACATGCCTCAGGCACACCTTCATATATTCTAAAGGCTTAAAAATAACATTGATGGTCTAATAAACCACATGGGGGATATTATACCCTTTATTATTATCAAAATCAATAAAAAATAAATAACCAAACATCCATAATTCAACTAAAACATTGGGGTACAATAATGGATTTACACTGGAAATCATACCATAAATAAATAAACAATTCCATGCGGTAACAAAATATACTCATGTAGGTCACATGGCCATGCATCAATGCAAGACCACCTAGTAGTCCAATCATATACAATAATAAATGAGATTGAAAACAAAAGGAGACTCAACCATTGTCCTCAAAATCACCTCATGTTGTCTCTATAACTCCATCAATCTCCTCCATCCCCCATGCCTATGAAAATTTCATCATGTTGACCTTCAAATCAACTATAAGGTATCCATACACACCAAATTTCATGTTCAAGGTGTGATAATAACACTCAATAGGCCACTAAAAGTGGTGTACCTAATAAAAACTAGTTTGTATATATATACATGTATGTAATAAATGAAAAATAAGTTGGAAAAATCACATGAAATGCACCTTTCATACCAAGGGTATAAAATAATCCACCCTAAAAGTTGTCCCAAACCTGCCTCAACTAATATTTGAATGGGGAAAGTACTCCCATGGCCAATTTACAACATGAGAGTGAAAAACTATAAATTCTCATAATAAAAATAACCATGGTGAATTAGATATCACTATACCAATAATAATGGTGAATAAGGAATCACCATCGTGCTAACAAAAATGGTGAATGAGGCATCACCTAGTGAATGATACATCAGTGTACTAACAGTAATGGAAAATGAGGCAATTCACAATGAATGATATATCAAAGAAAAAACAATAAGGGAAAATGGTGTATCACCATGGGGATGATGTGTCAACATAATATTAGAAAAAAAATTGAATGATATATCATCAGGTGTATTATATATCACCATACTCACTATAAATGAAAATGATGTATCACCAAGTGAATGATGTATCATCATACCCACTATAAGTATAAATAATGTATCACTGGGTGAATAATGTGTCTCCATGTAAACTAGAATCGAAAACAATGTATCTTTAAGTGAAAAATTTATCACCTTCATATATTAGGTGAATGATACAGCACCTTTAGTGAATGATATATCACCATATATATAACTCTAGGTGAATGATACATCACCCCATTAAATAACCCAATGAACAGTATATCAGCGACTGATCCAATAAGTTTAATGATACATCAATAACACATTACCTAAGGTGAATGATACATTACCAATATCATTATCCAAGGTATACTAATCACCACAAATATACCAACAAAAATGAACTATACATTATTCTACTAATAGATAGTTGAATGAAATATCGCTAAATAATGTGATTGTAGATAAATGATTTATCAACATAAGAATAAATATAGGTGATTGAGTTATCACCATATGCCTAATAATAATCATTACATAAACATACTCATAGTGAACAAGTTATCACCCTAGATATTGGTTCAATAGGACCCCAAAAACTCAATAGGTTACCCACACCCACTATGTTGTGCACCTAGGACACATGCATCAAGATAAACCTTCCTCAGCACAACTTAGGATCCCGCACAACTTACTTAAATAATAAGAGCTATACTATATTGATAAATTTCTATACCATGGTCACATTACAAGGATAGATCACCACATAGCCTAAACATGAGTTCCCATCATCAAGGAATACTCAAGGACTCAATATGAGACCTAAAACTTAAGTTAAATAATATGGACACCCCTAACAATTTCATTACCTGAGTATCTCACTTCTATCCCAAGGAGACAAATACATCGGTAGCCATGTGTTCAACACACAAGGTTTGGTTGACCTATCACAATTTAGATGGCCCATAACCAATGATTAAAAATAAAGTAAGACATATTTGGTTCCATTCCAAGATGACCTCACATACCCACTTATGCTCTCATACCATGTGGCCAATATCAAGACAATCCATAGGCTCAACCCTATCCATCACTCTAAGTGAGAATCATATATAAAACAAGACCACCCGAGGTTACTAGATCCATTTAAAATGATGTAAACCCTCCCTGAATTCCAAAACTACTTTAATTGAGCCTCATACATTAGTAACATAGCCATCAATGGCTAAGTGATAATTTCATAACACCATTGGTCTCTCTAAGAGTATAACCAAACTCTCTATCCCCACTTCACATAGTGGAACTCATACATGGTTCCATATCAGGTATCTCACACCCACTTACCCACACTTAAAATTCATAGAATATTAGTAAATCCATATAAATATGTAATATCAGGGACCACATACCACAATCATGGAGTTATACCCTCAATAAATGCTTGACCACCATTTTTAAAGATTCTCCAAGATTGAACTGTCCATTCACCATCATCATGGGCCCCTATCTAAAACTAATGACCCCATAATTAATTATAAATAACTTTTAATTAATTTACATAATTAATTCATAATTATTAAATTTATAATAAATGAGGAAATTCTCCCAAATTGGCCTCCCATGGTGGAGACCTCAAGCAATGAGAATTAAACAACTCTAGTTATACCTCTGGCCCCACTACCAATAAGATCCCCAATATTCTGTATTTAATAAAAAACTAATTTCAATGTAATTTGATAAAAAACTAAAATAAATTAAGGTGGTGAGTTATTTACAATTAATAAATGAATTATTATATGAATTATTCTCTCTTGGTCCACCTCTATCCCTAATGAGAAAAATCCTCACCATATCCTAATGATTCCACCATTCTCTAGTGAAATCTTCATTCAATACCTAATTCCAACCCACTAAAATAAAAGAATATGAGAGGAGGAAGAAATCATGTGTTAACCTAGATTATTACTTGAAGTAAATCCCCTAAATTGATCCCCCACCAAGGGGAAGGAGGAAGGGATAAGAGAGGAGAAAGGAGGAAGGGATAATAGAGGAGAAAGGGGTGTACCCCCCCCCCCCCTCATCTCATCCAATTGGAATAAAGAACTCCCAAAGGGATGGATTATAATAGAACCCTAATTGAACATTTTTTCCACCATTTAAAAAAATAGTGTTGGGAAGTATTGGATATCTGATTCAACTTCACTGACCACACAATGGCCCCATCCAAGGGACACCCCCTTAGCATCTCCACTGGTTACTCAGTCCCATCAGACTGGGTACCCAGTGGCTCACTATAACCACCCCCTTGACACTTTTAATATACCAAACACATCATATTTTTATTTAGTCCTTTTACACCCAAGATTATTCCTGTTAAACCTCCTTTTAATCATTTAAAATTCATCTACTAATGAAAATTCTCAATCAAAATCAAAAAATCCAAAACAATTATGGTTCTACTCTCATCAGAACTCAATTTTTCTTCAACTCCATCAAAACATAATGGAGATGGTAATTAAAAAATATTTAATTAATACATAATCATGTGATTTATAAATATTACATATTAAATGATGAATTTTATAAATCCTTCATAAATTAAATAAAAACATTTTATATTTTCAAAAAAAATTAATTTATAAATAATATATAAATTATAATAAATTTTATAAGTATATAAAAAACATGTTTTCCTTACATATCATATTATATGATATGATAATATTGTATAATGTGATAATCATTTCCACTTTATTAATCTATATTATAATACCCTTGGACACTATATATTGTATAATGTATTTTTATCAATTGTAGCCTATGGTGTCTCATATTTTACATTATAATTCAAATGAAAATGTTATTATCATATTGTTCTCCATGACTATTTCCTTATAAAATTTAAAATTACAGCTTATGATATTGATATATTTTATCTTAAAATGTGTCAAAATCAATGGATTTACATTGTGTCATACCATGTGATATTATCATACCACAACATAATTATGATGCTCTATTTTAGGTGTACTTTAATTTAATGAATATTTTTCCTTTAACATAGAATATCATAATATATAATTTATGTCATATCCTATGACATAACTAATCCTACTACATTATTGATCAATCTAATGATCTGCTTTTGGGCATTCCATATTGTATTCTATGGTATATTTATGTTGCAACCTACACCATTATATCATGTAACATGATATTAGATGTCATATATTGTAATATTTATATTATTTATATATTTACATATTTTTTTCAAAAAAACTAAATTTATATTGAACATCATTAAATTTTCTATAATTCTACTAATGGGTTTTGTAGACATAGAATATGACTTAAATTTTTTAGAATACAATAAAACCCTAACCAAGATTTATCATGTGAGGTTTAAGAGAAATAAATAGTAAATTGAGAATATATTTTCTTTAAATGAACCAAATATCCACTTGAAACATATTTTATGAATAAACCTTATAAATATCTAGAAGAATATTTCCTTCACAAGTAGTCCACAGACTATGGATTAATGGATCAAAATCCATAGGATCTCTCTAAACATTAATAATATACTATCACATCCAATGGGTAAATAAACAAAAAGAAGATAAATATTCATTTAATAGAGTCTAAAACTATTAGATATTTTGTGTCATGAACCAACCTAGGATTCCCTGAATCTAAGAACCTGAGTCAGCCTGTGATATGGCCTGAAGGGAGTTCTTGATCCCTGTAACCTAGAAAATAGTGTTGGGTAATCAGGATATAAACAATGGGAATGATTTCACCCAAATTAATAATTCTAAACATGGAACTTCCCCTTATAATTATGGCATGACCAGTTCATACATTATAGATCTATACACATGAGAAAAGGTAGTTTTACAGATAAATAGACCCAAACATAGAATAAGAATAAAATACCACTCGTAACAATAAATGAGATAATAAAAAATTCAATATAAACTGTAATGAATTGTTGATGTGTTATGACATAACATAAATACATAACTCAAATAAAAATAAAACTGATACAAACTATATCTTTTTTCTAAGTGAAACATCTTCATTTAATGACTCCAACATACTTAGAAAAAATCCCCAAGATTGTCTATTTCATCCAAGAAGAACCTATGATAATCCAATAATATGATAAGTGTGGACACAAATTCCTAGTAGGTATCCTCCCCATACCCTATGCATAATATTTAAAAGTAAAAACATTTCATATTAGTTTTGAATACAACTATGAATAAAAGTTATTCATTTTTATTGAAAACCAAAAACAAACATTCGATGTTTTAAAACATTCTCACTTTGGAAATGTGATAGTTACACATTTTAAAATAAATTAACACATTAAAATTTTAAATATAGAAAACCATTTTAAAACCTTTCTTTAAAAACTGTCTATATGTAAATAAACGTAAGGGAGGGTCTCAAAACCTTTATTAAGTACTTTGTTATAAATAGAGAAAAATCACTTGTTCTTTTTGAATAATAAAAACAATGTCAACATGAAACAATAATAATCATAATAGAATCAATGGTAAAATAATGAAAATATAAAATAATCACTAATTAAATGTCACAGAAATAGAGAAAACACCATTACTATGAAATGACCAAGAATCAGAGATCATGGGAACAACTAGTAGATTAGGGGTAAATCTAGAACAATACTAAGACATGATCTATCCCAACAGTGCACCTGATGAAATCTAACCTCCCTAACACTTGTATATGGACTAAACGATGGGGTAATTCCCAAAGTAAGTCAAACACCATACTAAGAGACGTTATCTAGAGCATGATCATAAACTAGTGTTTCATGTTTATCTGGAAATACCAATAGTTACTCTCAGTTCCCCATGATACATATACATGAAATAGAGGTGATCCATCAAGAAATAAGAAATAAAAATGTGTGTGTGCTTTTGTGTGTGTGTGCACTAAATGGAAGCTATAATCACACCCTCACCTCTAAATACCCTTCTTATAAACAACCCCTTTCATCAAGAATAATAATTTACATAAACCATGTCCTATAATAGGTAAGATTCTATCAACTTTAAACAAAAAACACAAACATTCCAAGGGTATGTTTTCATCAATAAAATTATCTTTATAAAGTGCCAACTAGGACTTTGAAACATATATTTGAAACCAAGTTATAAAATCATCTTTATAAAATTAAATCTCATAAACATCATGAACACATATCAAACCATCAAGGAGAACATGAAGTCTTTAAGGAAAACCAATCACAACTTTAATTTTGAAGGTAAAAACTTTGAAAATCAATTTAAATTCTAAAACATATTCTTTTATTTTTAAATCACTTTTGTATAATCCATTAATGAATTTAAAAAATGGTTGGTGTGCAATATATTTTAAAAATATATTTTACCCTTTTTAAAACTTGGATTAGCCCTTTTCATTTGATGAAAAACAAGTCAAAACTAGCTTCCTTATGAAAAGGTTTTATAGTCACACTTAAATCATTCATCGAATATCCTAAACATGAATTTAAAGACATAAAAAGCATATATTTTTTTAAAAGATGAATTCATGGAGAAAACCTACCTAAAACATGATGCTTCTACTAATCACAACATTAATCCACTACAATGAAGAAAGGGAGACCATCGAGAAGTTAAGGAAACCCTAAAATAAATATAACCCCTATAAAAATTCAAGTTTTAGTAAACCCATCAATCCCTAGGTTTTTATGACCATAATAGGGAAAGAGAAAGAGAGGATGAACAAGAAAATAGGTATAAATGAATAATATTGGGTCTTTTCATGAAGAATAATCCTTAAAATCAAAGGGGGTAGTTAAAAGTTAAATGAGGATCAAGGGGAAGGTGATCATAGGGATCCTTCAAATTTCTTTCATAAATGAGGAGAAAAAAGGACCCTAAAGGGTATTTAGCTCAACAAGGGAAAGGCTATGATTTTATAAAATTAAAATCCAACCTAGGGAATTTCATGGAATTATAACCTTTAAACCCCACACAGCCATGGTGGTGATGCCTATGTCATGGCCATGATGCCTATTGTAGACCCAGGCACCCAAATACCCCTAACACTTAGTCACAGAATGACCTAACTTGGTCAATGTGTGACCCATCACCCTAAAATATAAGAATAAATCCAAGATCTCTGCCTATGATGAGTCATTATGTGACCCATCGCTAGTGAGAAGATCTAAGGAAAATAACAGAGTTATTCATGGTATAACCACCCTATATCACAGTGTGACCTGCTGCAGACTGAACTTTATATTTCCTAGGACCCCCAAATACTCTTTAAAGACTAATAAAGGAATAAATAAAAGTTAAAAACCAAGAAATAAATTAAATACTCAATAGGGTAAGGTTGGAGCATGAAAATTCCCCCCACTATATGACTTTCGAACTCCATAAATTAGAGTAGAAAAGTTTGATCAAGGAAAGGATGGGGTTCAACCTCCTCATTAACTTATTGATTTTAAAACCCAAGGTACACCAAAATATCTCTAAGACAAGTCCCTTGACACCAAACAATAATAATAATACAATCAAACACAATTACATTTCTTGAAAAACCCCAAAATTATAATCATAAATTAAGAATTTTACTACCATCATAGATGTTGAGATTGCTACAACTGCCTGAATTTGTTACACAAGGGAAACTATGAAAGAATCCAAATCGTATTATCTAAAGGAATCAAATTCAAAAAAATTACAACCCATCATAGGGTAGGGTAGGGTCGGATAAACTAAACACTTCACTAGTAATTCTTACACCATTTCCTCCAAAGAATGGGTAAGGACTCGACATAGAAGATAGAATCCCTTATGGTATCCCTAGAATTTTAGAACTCATTTAAAAATGGTGAGATGAGAGATAGACACACCCATTATAAGGTTATTTACATAGTCAATAATGTTTCCACAAATTACTTAGGGGAATAATATTAACCCTCTAATAAATTGGAATGGAATTATATATGAAAATATAACCCAAAATAATATCCACATGGAAATTAGATAATAAACCCTAAATGAATAGATACCTTGAGAAAAACATACCTCAAAAAGAACAATATGGGTTTTATCCTTAGGTCATGGGTGTAATGAAGAGAAACCTGGTACTTCACTCTCAAAACACTAGCTCACATTGAACCTGAAAAAAAAACAAAACACCAACCAAATCACAATCTTCATTGGTGGTATCACTCATCCCAGTTACCCAAGAACTCACCCAAGAATTCCTATGTACAACCCCTCAAAAGAAAAACCTCACTGTGAGGATAAAATCACTTCAAGACCAAAAAGGTTGAAATCAATCACTGTGGCATAAACGTCGCCAAAACAATCAATGTTATATAAGTAATAATCAAGGGGTTAACCAATGAAATACATCAAATAAGAATTACTTAAAAGAACAATATGGGTTTTATCCTTAGGTCATGGGTGTAATGAAGAGAAACCTAGGACTTCACTCTCAGAACACTAGCTCACATTGAACCTGAAAAAACAAAAAAAACACCAACCAAATCACAATCTACATTGGTGGTATCACTCATCCCAATTACCCAAGAACTCACCCAAGAATTCCTATGTACAACCCCTCAAAATAAAAACCTCACTGTGAGGATAAAATCACTTCAAGACCAAAAAGGTTGAAATCAATCACTGTGGCATAAACGTCACCAAAACAATCAATGTTATATAAGTAATAATCAAGGGGTTAACCAATGAAATACATCAAATAAGAATTACTTAAATCATTAATTTGATATAGACACAATAGGCATAATAAAAAAATACATAATACTCACGAAACCAATTTAGGTCACACCAAGGACTTATTCTTCTTCTAATAATCTATTTTAATAAACTAATATAGATCATGCCTAAACTAAAAAAGAAATAACCCTAAGTATTATGACAACCCATATCTTTAGTACACTTTATTTAATGATTTATTACATAAAGGTACACATAATAAAATCCTAAAAGATCATGAATCCTGGTTTATTTGGTAAATTAGGTATATATAAAATCAACTTGGTAAATGTATAAAACAACATTATTTAAAATTTCCTTAACATGCTTATAAAATTATATTACTCTTTTAAAACTGCACGGGATAACCTAGGGATATACATAATAAAGGGGTGAGATATAAAGACTAGTAAGGGAATAAAAAATCATAACATAAGGTAAAGTAGTAAATATGATCCAAGAGTCATATAAAGGTAACATACGAGGGGTGAGAATCATAATCTTGAAAAATGAGGCATTATATAACATGATAACATATAGGCAACATAGGAATGTGGTAACAACATTAAACATTACATCATAAACATAGGTCAAGTCTAACTTCCAGGAAAATATAACATGGTGGAAAAGTATTATAATGGATTAGGTTTATTCTCTAATCCCATACATGACATGTCATGAGACTAAAATATTACCCAATGCATTAGAGTGATATCTAGGTGCACCCATCATTTTCATATCATGTACTTGCATAAGTGTGCCATGTGAATCATACAACATAAAGATGCATTTCATAAATTTTAATCCCAAATTAAATGAGTGTGGGTTATATACATGGAATTACCCGATCAATGAAGTATAGGTATATCTTATTGAATACTCTTTCATGGAAATAAGGATGGTTATTCATAAAAAAAATGTTTGGCATGGAACAATCACAAGATAATTTTGGTAGCATAACGGGGGTATGTAAAGGTTCATTAGAGGGATTAATGAGACTGAAAGGGTTATATAATTACTTGGAAAACAAAATTTAATTAATAGGGATGTGTAAAATCATATCACAATATGAAAAATTGGAAAAAATGGCATAATATAAAGGAGGTGTTTGTGTCACGACCCAACCCTACCTGGGCTTGAGCCGCAACTACCCCAAGCCCGCCTCCATAGGCCAGGGGCTGGCGACCAGCGCCGAAGGCACAATAACTCGGGGAGGCCTTTGCCTAAGTACCTGGAAGAAACTCCATCGATGCCCAGTATCCCACAAGTCTACTTCGAACTGCAATCCAAAGGGGCTCAATCACCGCACCTCGACACTATCCTCTTTGGGCGGCACTGACTCGCCCGCACGGTTTTAGATCGCATTACAAGAACGCGTCTCGGTGGGGAATGAGCCCCTCATACTTGAGAGTTCTAGGGAAAGTCAAACCCCACCTCGTCACTACCCTGTAGTCGAGAGGTCTCCTCAAAGTCAAGTCGTTCCATCACCGACCCGTACAACCAAGGGTCCCGCTCCGGTAATCACGGAGGTAAGCCACAAACTAGCCTAGTCGAGAGGACTGAGTTTGGAATGCTAACAGGTGTCCCACTGCCCAGCCCCACTGGAGAGTAATTCATAACCAAATATCAGGTGACCCACTGCCCAGCCCTGCTGGAGGTTAAACCCTAATACATCAACCGGTGACCCACTGCCTAGCCCCGCTGGAGGGTAGACCATAAGACGTCATCAGGCGACCCACTGCCCAGCCCCGCTGGAGGGTAGACCATAACACATCATCAGGTGACCCACTGCCCAGCCCCGCTGGAGGGTAGACCTGGAATAAGTCGACAGGCGACCCACTGCCCAGCCGTGATGGAGGGTAGACCTGGAACTAGATGACGGGCGACCCACTGCCCAACCCCGCTGGAGGGTAAACCCTAAGAGGTCATCGGGTGACCCACTGCCTAGTCTCTGCTGGAGGGTAGACCCTAGTAGCATCAGGTGACCCACTGCCCAGTCTCTGCTGGAGGGTAGACCCTAGTAGCGTCGGGTGACCCACTGCCCAGTCTCTACTAGAGGGTAAACCCTAGAAGTCAGTGAGCAACCCACTACCCAGCCCTGCTGGAGGGTAAGCCCGAGGAAGTCGATGAGTAACCCACTGCCCAGCCCTGCTGGAGGGTAAAACTCAGATTTTCTCTAGCCATCTCTACAGGAGGGTACAACACTGGCCAACCGAACACGGAGTGGGTGTCGCGCAACCACCCAACTCCAGAACAACTCTCCCAAAAGAGGTATAGCATCTGCTCCAGCACTAGGTGTCACTAGCACCGCTACCGGACAATCCATCGAGAATGAAACCAGGGGGAGACCACTCAACCCTGCTGGTCAACAAACACACAGAGGGACCCTCTACATCACGAGAGGTCAAAGTACGCAAAGCAGATCATGGCACGCACGTGGGTCCCACACGACGTGTGGCCCCAAGTCAACCCCAACTGAGCGCACAAACATTCTCAGGTACAAACCCTACGTACCTCCAAGCGCTTTCGTATACTCCCAGAGTATACCACGTCTCCAGCCCAAGGGCTATCGTGCACACGGCACCCAACATCAACGCGAAGGTGTGACGTATCAACTCCACCTCAAAGGCCCAGGCACGGCCAACCACATCACTTCAAGAATTTACATCACTCACACGGGAGTGTACGCGATCACTCGCCAAAGGTCCGCTACAAACACGGTAGGGCGAACCACCGCTAGAGCACCTTCCATGCTTCAAAATTTCCCAAGATCTCTCAAGAGGCTCTGCATAGCCAAATGGATCACACTGTTGTAATCCTCGTGGAAAAACACGCGATATCGACTACTTACTCACCTCCAATGGATATCCGACGGAAAAGTCACCAACACCGCCTCACGCCCGAACGGTGTCCCGTGATCCCGAGCCTCGGCCCCGAAAACAGTCGGGCGCATCGCACCATTGTGATCCCCTCAGGAAAACACGTCAAAAGCACTACTCATTTGAGTGCAACGGATATCCGGAGAAAAAGATGCATTCCGGCGCACCGCACACGAGCGGTGCCACGTGGGACCCGTAACCCGGCCCCGAAACTCCACGAACGGATCGCACCGTTGCGATCCTCTCAAAAAAGCACACAAGATGGACTACTCACTTCTCCAAAACGGTCGCCCGGTGATAAAGATGGAAAAAAACACCATCGACTCCCAAACGACCCTTGTGGGCCCCGCACCATAACGCCGAATTAGGGCGGGCGGATTGCACCATTGAAATCCCCTCAGAAAAACACCCAACATCGACTACTCGCATGCCCCGAACGGACGTCCGATGAAAAAGTCGTGAAACGCTACACGCAGCTCAAGAGACGGGCCGTGGGGCCCGCGCCTCAACTTCAGCCTCAACGCCTGGAACCACCCTGGAAACTTTCTCCCTTGCGCCAGGGTCCCAATGCAACTGACGAAACTCAAAGCGGATGTCGCATGCGTCCGCGCCGTCCAAAACAAGAAACTCGGTGAAAATGCTCGCCCACTTAAAGATGTGTCGCGCCTCCGCGGCCCCTCGTTTCAGGAATTAAAAATTCCCGAAACCATCTCAAAACGTTCCCCCCGACGCAAGGTCTGCGCTGCCGCTGACGGCGCGCAAAACGGACGCCCATAACTTTCGTTACGGGCGTCGGAAATTCAAAGAGGGGGGGGGGCACTCCCCAGGCCCGGACCGGCCCGGTCCGGCCGGTCCGCCCTCAGCCGGCCCGCGGCCCCGGTTCAGTCCGCCGCGGCCAGCTCCCTCGACCGGCCGTCAAGGCCGGTCTGCTTTCCCCCAGCAGCGACCCGCGACATGCGGGTCGCGGTCGCGCCGCACGCGGGGTCGCGCACCCCGCGTCCTCCTCTGCCCTACGCCAAAGCCGCCCGGCCGCCTCCGCCTGCCGCTTGCCGCCTGCTGAAGTCGGCCCGCCGTCTGCCGCCTGCCGCCTGCCGAAGCCGGCCCGCCGTCGCCCTCGCACACCCGACCGCCTCCAACCGCCAGCGCCGGAAAGCGCCGCCGCCAGCCGAGGCCCCTGCCGTCGTCCCGGAACCGCCGTCCGCCGCCTCTGACCGAAGTCGCGCTGCCCTGGGAACCCGCTGGACTGCCGGAAATCGCCGGGACAACCCAGAATTCCCACAACCTTTGACGATCAACCCCGAACTCATCCGACCTCGGATTTTGATTCCGAAATATGCGTTGGAAAGATAAAAAAGTATACTACGCATCTATGGGATTTATTTAAAGGTTTAACATCAAATCGACACATAAAATCGAACTCAAAGGGGGTTCGGAAATGAAAACGCAACGAAACCTCCTACCTCGCTGGGCTTCGCCCGGAGCTTCGCGTCGATCCGCCGGCACCACCGCACCTTGCCGGAGTCGCCTCGCCGGATCTCGCCTCACCGGAGCTGCCTCACCGGAGGTGGAGGGGGGGAGGAGGGTTTGAGGAAGAAGAAGAAGAAGAAGAAGAAGGGGGGGTGGGGGTGTTTAAGTACAAATCACTTAAACGCCCGCCCGACAGCCCCGAACTCGAACTCCCGACGGGGTCGGGATTTAGCCTCCCCTAGGCTAAGAACCACGCTCTGAGCGCAAAGGCGATCTCAAAATTTTATTCTGAGACTCCGTTCAAAAGTTATTAAACTTAGCGCCCGAGGCCGCCAAATTACGAAAACACCCCTGGGGCCATTTTTCACAAACGGCTCGCGCCCGCAAAACTTATACCCCTCCTAGGGTAAATGGCACGCTCCGAACTCAACAGTGCCCTCGGTTTTCCAATCTGAGCTACTGTTCAAGAGATACTAGTGTTTCACCATTAAACGAATTAATTAATTAATTAATTAATCCGTTTAACGTTCCAAAAGCGGGTGAGGGGTCCAAACATCCCGCACCGATAAGTTTTATGTCGTTACTAGGGTAAACACCCCATTATGGACCCATCTGTACACTCGGATCTCTGATCCGGAACTCCGTTTAGGATTTATCCCATTTATTTGGCGTTTCCAGTGTGAACGCACTGAAAATTTAATTCCGGCCACTCCGGGGCTCGGAATCGCACGTCGTCTGAAGGCACTGCTCTGGAATATTATAAAGAATATTCCAAAGTCTTTCTCAGCAAAAACTGGGTTCTTACATCATTCCCTCCTTCAAGATTTTCATCCCTGAAAAGCAAAAACTAGGGAGCAACACAGGGTACTAAACCCACACCTGGTTTTCCCATGCCCAGAAGAACCCACGCACAGCTCTGTGTCACCGCACACAGACCAATGGATTGATATGTTCATGCTAGGTCGGCCCTTTCCGACGTCGTGGACCCACTCCAGACTTTGGGGTTAGGGAAAGGCGGTAGGGAACCTCTCCATCCCTTTGCACAGTCTCAAACGGCCCGAAGGCTCTCGGGGGTAGCTCACCTCCCCGGTCAAACCTCTACGTCGCACGCCGCGACTGGAATCACCACCCGCACCTGAAACAAGGCCCAGTGATTCCCTCCTTCAGAATATCCATATGGTGAAACACCCAAGGATATCTGGTCACGTAAGATTCCACAGTCGGTGCTCTCTTACACGCTCAACAGGCGAAGGAGCCAACACCATCAACTAAAGGAAAAGGTCTCACGCCTTTTTCCTTACCAACACAGGGTTATACCCGACGCCCTGCATCACCCTGGTAACACCTCAAACAAGGAGCAGGGAGAAAAGCTTTTCCCACGTAGAGCCTAACAATTATACTACAAAAAGTAGAAGAGCTGTAGAGCCTACCTCTTATCACCTCATGCACTGTAGGATAATAGACATCCAAAGCTCGCGGCTGCCCGCGGTCCCAACAGTCAACTCCTGGAGCCTGACATGGACTGCCTAGTGGTGATGGGGAGATCTCGTAACGTCATCCCCCACCTCCAGCTCCTCCCGCTTCTCTGCCAGCACCACCTCTCTGGGTACTACTCCGATCACGGCGCTGCCTCTGTCGTGGTGGTGCACCTACTGCCTGCCCGAAGCTCTTAGAAACTAGGGTTAGGTAGTCTCGTGCCAAGTGACCTTGCCCGTCACAAGCATAGCACCGGCGCTCTCTGGGATGCCCTGGTGCCCTCCGGCGCCACTGTGGTGTACGACCACGGCCCGGGATCCACTCACGGAAGGGCATCCTCGGCTGAGGCCCTGCGCCTTTTCGCCACAGTGGTATACGACCACGTCTCCGAAACCGACAGTGGGAAGGCCACCTGCATCGAGATCCTGTCCTCCGGCACCTGCTAGTTGTGGCAGACGTCCCGGCTCTGTCGCGCCCACTGCCACTACCAACCGCAAAACATGACAGGAATCCCTCTGTCACCAGCGCCTGCTCTAGCACCCCAGCATATGTGGAAATGCCCAAGGGTACTCTGACAGCACAAATCTCTCGGCGGAGACCCTTATTAAACTTCCGCGCTCGGAAGTTATCATCATGGACCAAGTCCGGGTAAAAGCGTGCACGGTCTGCAAAACTAGCCGCATACTCGGTCGCCGCCATCCCTCCCTGCTGAAACTGCAGGAGATCCTGAATCCGAACGGAGCGCAAGCAGGAGGGGAAAAACTCCTCACGAAACAATAACTGAAATTTATCCAACGAAAGCGACGACTCGCCAAGAAACTGAGTCACCAGACTCCACCAACGCCAAGCTACTCCACGAAAAAGGGTGGCTGCCAAAGCCACTCCCTGACCTGTCGGCGTATGCACAAGCCTGAAAAGGCTAACCACTGCCTCGAGCCAAACCTATACTGCCTGAGGGTCTGGATCACCACTGAACCTCAGCGGTCTCTGCCACTGGAACTCACAGAGCGAGCTCAACCTACGCTCAGGCTCAGCCTGCTCTGCTGAAACTGTCTGCTGCTCAACAGGTGGGGGTACTACTACCATCCCACCTGGAGAAAGGGGCTCGCATGATGGGTCCTGGACTGTGGCCTCATAGCTCACAGGGTCATCATCACACACCCAAAGCTGGTATCTGGGTTGGCTGTCTTCACGGAGACATCCTGAATATTATCAAGGAGTATCGTGGTCAGATGAGCATATATGTATATACCACAACAACAACGATGGGGAGCTGACTCAAGAAGGACAGTCAAAGACTCGGTCCTATGTGATGCACAAACCAATTTTCCATGCAACAAGTGTCTCATCATGCCGAGTCGACAAGCGGGTTATCAAGGTCCTGGTGAATGGATATGTCGGCCGCCGCACCATCACTGGACTCCCTGGCCTGAGAGCCGCTCTCGAGACACGTTAACACTGCTGCCCTAAATCCCAACCAATTCCTTTTTATTTTAGCGACGTCCGAACAGCATCCCAAGGAACAAACCTGGCTCTGATACCACTTTGTCATGACCCGACCCTACCCGGGCTCGAGTCGCAACTACCCCAAGCCTGCCTCCATAGGCCAGGGGCTGGCGACCAGTGCCAAAGGCACAATAACTCGGGGAGTCCTTTGCCTAAGTACCTAGAAGAAACTCCATCGATGCCCAGTATCCCGCACGTCTACCCCGAACTGCAAGCCAAAGGGTCTCAATCACCGCACCTCGACACTATCCACTTTGGGCGGCATTGACTCGCTCGCACGGTTTTAGATCACGTCACAAGAACGCGTCTCAATGGGGAATGCGCCCCTCGTACTTGAGAGTTATAGGGAAAGTCAAACCCCACCTCGTCACTGCCCTGTAGTCGAGAGGTCTCCTCAAAGTCAAGTCGTTCCATCACCAACCAGTACAACCAAGGGTCCCGCTCTGGTAATCACGGAGGTAAGCCACAGACTATCCTAGTAGAGAGGTCTGAGTCTGGAATGCTAATAGGTGTCCCACTGCCCAGCCCCGTTGGAGGGTAATTCATAACCAAATATCAGGTGACCCACTGCCCAGCCCTGCTGTAGGCTAAACCCTAATACATCAACCGGCGACCCACTGCCCAGCCCCGCTGGAGGGTAGACCATAAGACGTCATCAGGCGACCCACTGCCCAACCCCGCTAAAGGGTAGACCATAACACATCATCAGGCGACCCACTGCCTAGCCCCGCTGGAGGGTAGACCTGGAATAAGTCGACAGGCGACCCACTACCCAGCCGTGCTAGAGGGTAGACCTGGAACTAGATGACGGGCGACCCACTGCCCAGCCCCGCTGGAGGGTAGACCCTAAGAGGTCGTCGGGTGACCCACTACCCAGTCTCTGCTGGAGGGTAGACCCTAGTAGCGTCGGGTGACCCACTGCCCAGTCTCTGCTGGAGGGTAGATACTGGTAGCGTCGGGTGACCCACTGCCCAGTCTCTGCTGGAAGGTAAACCCTAGAAGTCAGTGAGCAACCCACTACCCAGCCCTGCTGGAGGGTATGCCCAAGGAAGTCGATGAGTGACCCACTACCCAGCCCCGCTGGAGGGTAAAACTCAGAACTGCTCTGGCCATCTCTACAGGAGGGTACAACACTGGCCAACCGAACACGGAGTGGGTGTCGCGCAACCACTCAACTCCAGAACAACTCTCCCAAAAGAGGTGCAGCGTCTACTCCAGCACTGGGTGTCACTAGCACCGCTACTGTCCAATCCATCGAGAACGAAACCAGGGGGAGACCACTCAACCCTGCTGGTCAACAAACACACAGAGGGACCCTCTACATCACGAGAGGTCAAAGTACGCAAATCAAATCATGGAACGCACGTGGGGCCCACACGACGTGTGGCCCCAAGTCAACCCCAACTGAGCGCACAAACATTCTCAGGTAAAAACCCTACGTACCTCCAAGTGCTTTCGTATACTCCCAGAGTATACCATGTCTCCAGACCAAGGGCTATCGTGCACACGGCCCCCAACGTCAACGCGAACGTGTGACATATCAACTCCACCTCAAAGTCCCAGGCACGGCCAACCACATCACTTCAAGCATTTACATCACTCACACGGGAGTGTACGCGATCACTCGCCAATGGTCCGCTACAAACACGGTAGGGCGAACCACCGCTAGACCACCTTCCATGCTTCCACATTTCCCAAGATCGCGCAAGAGGCTCCGCATAGCCAAACGGATCACACCGTTGTAATCCTCGCGGAAAAACACGCGAGATCGACTACTTACTCGCCTCCAACGGATATCCGACGGAAAAGTCACCAACACCGCCTCACGCCCGAACGGCGTCCCGTGATCCCAAGCCTCGGCCCCGAAAATAGTCGGGCGCATCGCACAATTGCGATCCCCTCAGGAAAACATGTCAAAAGCACTACTCATTTGAGTCCAATGGATATCCGGAGAAAAAGATGCATTCCGGCGCACCGCACACGAGCAGTGCCACGTGGGACTCGCAACCCAGCCCTGAAACTCCACGAACGGATTGCACCATTGCGATCCTATCAAAAAAGCACACAAGATGGACTACTCACTTGTCCAAAACGGTCGCCCGGTGATAATGACGGAAAAAAACACCGTCGACTCCCAAACGGCCCTCGTGGGCCCCGCACCATCGCACCGAATTAGGGCGGGCGGATTGCACCATTGCAATCCCCTTGGAAAAACACCCAACATCGACTGCTCGGATGCCCCGAATGGACGTCCGATGAAAAAGTCGTGAAACGCTACACGCAGCTCAATAGACGGGTCGTGGGGCCCGTGCCTCAACTTTAGCCTCAACGCCTGGAACCGCCCTGGAAACTTTCGCCCCTGCGCCAGGGTCCCAACGCAACTGACGGCACTCAAAGCGGACGTCGCATGCGTCCGCGCCGTCCAAAACAAGAAACTCGGGGAAAATGCTCGCCCACTTAATGATGTGTCGCGCCTCCGCAGCCCCTCGTTTTGGGAATTAAAAATTCCCGAAACCATCTCAAAACGTTCCCCCCGATGCAAGGTCTGCACTGCCGCTGACGGCGCGCAAAATGGACGCCCGTAACGAAAGTTACGGGCGTCAGAATTTCAAAGGGGGGGGGGGGCACTCCCTAGGCCCGGACCGGCCCGGTCTGGCCAGTCCGCCCTCAGCCGGCCCGCGGCCCTGCCGCGGGCCCGGTTCAGTCCGCCGCGGCCAGCTCCCTCGACCGGCCGTCAAGGCCGGTCTGCTTTCCCCCAGCAGCGACCCGCGACATGCGGGTCGCGGTCGCGCCGCACGCGGGGTCGCGCACCCCGCGTCCTCCTCTGCCCTACGTCGGAGTCGCCCGGCCGCCTCCGCCTGCCGCCTGCCGCCTGCCGAAGCCGGCCCGCCGTCTGCCGCCTGCCACCTGCCAAATCCGGCCTGTCGTCGCCCTCGCACACCCGGCCGCCTCCAACCGCCAGCCCCGGAAAGCACCGCCGCCAGCTGAGGCCCCTGCCGCCGTCCCGGAACCGCCGTCCACCGCCTCGGACCGAAGCCGCGCTGCCCTGGGAACCCGCCGGACCGCCGGAAATCACCGGGACTACCCAGAATTCCCGCAACCTTCGAGGATCAACCCCGAACTCATCCGACCTCGGATTTTGATTCCGAAATATGCGTTGGAAAGATAAAAAAGTATACTACGCATCTATAGGATTTATTTGAAGGTTCAACATCAAATCGACACATAAAATCGAACTCAAAGGGGGGTTCGGAAATGAAAACGCAACGAAACCTCCTACCTTGCTGGGCTTCGCCCAGAGCTTCGCGTCGATTCGCCGGCACCACCGCACCTTGCCGGAGTCGCCTCGCCGGAGCTCGCCTCGCCGGAGGTGGAGGGGGGGAGGAGGGTTTGAGGAAGAAGAAGAAGAAGAAGGGGGGTGGGGTGTTTAAGTACAAATCACTTAAACGCCCGCCCGACAGCCCCGAACTCGAACTCCCGACGGGGTCGGGATTTAGCCTCCCATATGCTAAGAACCACGCTCTGAGCGCAACGGCGGTCTCTGAATTTTATTCCGAGACCCCGTTCAAAAGTTATTAAACTTAGCGCCCGAGGCCGCCAAATTATGAAAACGCCCCTGGGGCCATTTTTCACAAACGGCCCGCGCCCGAAAAACTTATACCCCTCCTAGGGTAAACGGCATGATCCGAACTCAACAGTGCCCTCGGTTTTCCAATCCGAGCCACCGTTCAAGAGATACTAGTGTTTCGCCATTAAACGAATTAATTAATTAATTAATTAATCCGTTTAACGTTCCAGAAGTGGGCGAGGGGTCCAAACATCCCGCGCCGACAAGTTTTATGTCGTTCCTAGGGTAAAAACCTCATTCTGGACCCATACATATACTCAGATCTCTGATTCAGAACTCCGTTTAGGAGTTATCCCATTTATTTGGCGTTTCCAGTGTGAACGCACTGAAAATTTAATTCCGGCCACTCCGGGGCTCGGAATCGCACGTCGTCTGAAGGCACTGCTCTAGAATATTATCAAGAATATTCCAAAGTCTTTCTCAACAAAAACTGGGTTCTTACAGTTTGAATAAAGCGGAGAAGGAGAGGATACCTTACTTTAGTGTAATAACGACTTAGGTAATGGTTATAACAAGAGGGGATAAATGATCTATAATTGTTAGAAAATAAATTATACATTAAATGGGTATTTATAAATGCATGAAAACACAATAAATTTAGATTAAAATGGATAAATATAAATAATGTTCTTGAATGGAAAAAAAGAGAGAGATATCCCTTACCTTGAGAGGGTGTTTCCAAAAGCTTGGGAGGATATTATTAGGAGATTAGGGACACCTTGGGAGGGATATAGAGAGGGAAGGTAAGAATAATTTCATGCTCCAATGGTTTTAAGTGAATATAAATGAGATTTTTTATGGGTTTATATAGAAAAAAGGGGGAGTTCTCTTTATTAATTTACAAACTTAGGTTTTGGACTCTATATGATAAAGTAATAAAAAACACAAACCATACCATGTTTTTTTCCCATGTTTTATACAAAATTGGAGTTTTTTCATTATTTTTCATGTTTGAGAACTGATATCATTAAAATAATACCCTTGGTGAAGTCAAAGTGATTCATGTTTACAAATATTTTATTTTAAAACCTTAAAATATAATATAGGTTTTTTAGGATCTATTAAGGGTTTACAAAATTAATAAAATAACCTCAAAAAAACATTATTTTAAAGGGTAAATGTATATTTGGTCTTGGATATATTTTTTTGAATATATTGAATCACTTTTGGGCCATTATGATGTCATAATATGTATCGTATATTTATACCATATTTAATTTTGACATAAAAATTTGACTATCTCTAAAAATTATGAAAAAAATAACCATTGGATAATTTAGAAATGATGATTTCAAAAAAATATTTTATTTAAATAATTCTATAAATATGATAATTTATGCTTTTAAATCAAAAAACCATATTTATTGAAAAATACTGGTTTTTTACAATAATAGTTTTCTAACCCTTATAAAAATTATTTTTTAACTTCATAAAATTATATTATGATTTATAATTAATAAAAATTATTTAATAATAATATTTTATTGAAATATGATTTATTTTAAAAATTATTTAATTTTTCAAAAATAGTGTCTTGGTTGAAACAATATATTTCCCAAAAAAATACATTTTGTGTTTCATTGTATCAGAATATAAGTTTTATCAGACTCATTATTTATTCATTTAAAAAATAATATTAAAAAGGGATAAATATTATCATTATTTTATTAAAATAAAAATATAAAAATTCATATTGTTATAGTCTAGATACATAGCCCTTTATTACACCAGTGAATTATCTAAGGGTAAGGTGTGCAATGGTGAAATTTTCTTTGGGTGGTTCAACATACATAGTTTGGATCGTGATCTTAAAGAGCTTGAAATTATCCCATAAAAATCTTTTTTCATACTTATTTTTTTGAATATTAGCTTGGTATTGATCAAAGGAAAATCCCAGTGATTCTATCTCCCACAAAATATCTAATAAAGTGGGTTCATAGGGTACGATCCTACTAGTCAAGTTCATCGCTTCTTTCATCTATATCAATTGAATTTTATCATAACACTTAATACATAGTAGTCATAAAATCATTTTTCAATGGCTATATTATCAAAAATTATTATTCTTAACATTTTTTAAATATTATAGTATATAACGTTTCAAAATAACCAAATTAGTGCATGTTTTTTCTATAACTTAATTACTTAATAAGGCATTTATTTATTCAAAATGGGAATTTCATTTATAAAATTTCAGGACATTTCATTCTTCCACCCTTCATAAATTTCACCCTAAGAATTTTCATTTCCTATACTAAAAAATATTAGGGTACTTGTGTTTTATCACTTATTTTGATTTCCACATCACTTCCTCAAACTTGTGGTTCCACCAAAACACTTTCACTAGGTGATTTTTATTATTTTTTAGAAATTTTTCTCTATGATCTAAGATCTTAATCAGATTATCCTCATATAAAATATCATTTTACAATATTACCACATTTGTATTTAGTACATGTGAGGGTTTTAGTATGTTCTTCCTCAATATGGATACATTAAACCCATCATATACTTAAGATAGGTTCGGTGGGAGTTCTAGTTGATAGGCCACCTCTCTTATATGATCAGGGATCTCAAAGGGGTAGATTTATCTAGGAATAAGCTTTGCCTTCTTCCTAAACCTCGTCATTTTATTCCATAGTGATATACAAATGATCACTTTATCTCTGACCTCAAACTATAGATCCTGTCGATGATTTTATGCATATATTTTTTGTCAACTTTGTGAAGATTTCATATGATGTTGAATGGTTTGAACCTTATCTATCATTTCTTGGATAATATTATCTCCCATCAGCTTTATCTCTCCAACTTCATACTAATATATCAGAGTTTTTATATGAGAAATCTTTAAGGGGAAGGTTTTGGTCCCAATATCCTTGGAAATCCATTGAAAATTATCTTAGAATATCCTCTAAAATTTGAATGGTCCTTTCAAATGGCTGATCTATCTGAGGGTGATAAGCGGTGCTGAAGCTTGGTTCTATATCCAATTCTTGTTTAAGACTTCTCTAAAACCTCAAGGTAAAACTCAAATATCAATGATATATAATAGATAGTGTAAATCCATTTAGTCTTACCACTTATATTATATATATCTTGTAAATTTAGTCAATAGATAAATATTCCTTGATATAAATGAAATGAGCTTACTTAGTGAGGGGATCAACTACCACCCATATAGCATTATTACCTTTAGGTGTCTTGGGGAGTCCTATGAAAAAATCCATGGTTATTTTTTCCCATTTTCATAATAGCATGGGAAATTTTTGTATCATACCCTTGGACTTTTTCATTTTGCCTTGATTTGTTGGCATACCAAGCATCAAGATACTAACTCCTCAATATCCCACTTCATATTATCCCACTACAAGTTTTTCTTCAAATATATATACATATTAGTTATTCCTAGATAAATAGAGGAGGATGAGTTATGCACATCATCCAGAAGTTCCCACTTAAGTTTAGGTTTTTATGGGACACATATTTGGGTTCCAAACCCTCCATCTTTAGTAAAGTTAAACTATAGAATATTTTTTAACTTCTTATGTAGCACCTCATAATATTTCTAAACCTTCTTGACCCTCTCGAGAATGGATAGTTTGGAAGTTATTTGAGAAAGGTGGGATAAATATCCTTTTATTATTTCCATGTTCATCCTTTACATGTACATGGAGATTGGATCCATTACAATCCTTATCATGGATAGGGTTGTGGGATCTTTTATACTTAGAGCATCTGCCACTTTGTTTACTTTCCTAGGATAGTAATGGATTGAATGATCATAATACTTGATCAGATATAACCACCTTCATTAGTGTATATTAATCTCATTTTGTTTTAATATATAATTGAGGCTTTTATGATCCATATATATGTCTCACTTTTATCTATAGAGGTGATGTTTCCATATCTATAATGTGAAGATCATTTCAGCCAATTATAGATCATGATTTTGGTATTTATTCTCATGGATCTTTAGTTGGAAGGAGTTATATGCTATCAATTTTTCAACATTCATGAGTACAAGACCCAATACCTTTTTGGTTTCATCGCTTTAGATCATTAATCCTTCACCACTAGTGGGTAATGTGAGAATAAATGTAGTTATTAGCCTCTTCTTAATATATTTAAAACTTTATTTTCATTCATAAATCTAGAAAAAATTGACTCCTTCCAAGTAATCTTGGTTAATGGTCTTGATAACCATGATAAGTTTATTATAAATTTATGATAGTAACCAGATAATCCAAGGAAACTTTAGATTTTCATCACAGATGTTGTCCTTGACCATCCTTTAATTGCCTCAATTTTTGAAGGATCCATATATATCACTTTACTGGTGATAACATGTCCTAATAAAGTTTTTTACTTTAACCAAAAATCACATTTAATTTACTTTTCAAATAAATTTTCCTTTAAAAAATTCTTCAGTTCAGAATGCAAATACTCCCCATGTTCCCCCTTTCTTTTGGAGTATATGAGAATATTATCTTTAAAGACTACCAAAAATTTATTTATTTAATATATAAAGACTCTATTCATTAATTCCATTAATATTTTTGTATCATTAGTGAGTCAAATAAAATCACTATGAACTTTTAGTGCTCGTACCTTGTATGAAAAGAAGTATTGGGGATATCCACCTTCTTCACCTTTACTTGATAATATCCTAATTGAAGATCCACCTTAGAGAAATATTGGGCTCCACGTAGCTGATTAAACAAGTCATCAATATGTTGAAGATGATACTTTATATTTATTTTGATATTATTGATCTCATGATAATCAATGTAGAGGTGCATTGAACCATCCTTATTCTTGGTAAAGAGGACTGGTTCACCCCACAGCGAAGCACTTGGAAGTATGAATCCTTTATCTAGATTATATTGTAGTTGATTCTTCAGCTCCTCAAGTTCAACAACATCCATTCTATATAGAGTCTTTGATATTGGTAAATATATGGGTATAATCTTGATTTAAAATCAAACCTCTCGTCTGAGAGGAAGACTGAGAAATTATTCAAGAAACAAATCATCATATTCCATCACAATGGGCATGTCTTCAATGATGATATTTTCTTTAGTCTTGATCATTTAAGCTATATATGCTTTATCACAAGGTAATAATATCCATTATTTATATATTAGTACCAAATCAGATTCATCCTACTCCTTTAACTTATATATAATCAGAGGGAAATTCATGATATAGAGGGTGATTTCCTTCTCTCAACAATTTATGTTGGCTCTATATATAAGGAAAGTCAATCCATGCCAAGGATAGCATCGAATTACACCAAAATAAGTATCACAAGGTTCACTGGGAAGTTCATCCCAAAAATATGGATAGGGGTGAATTATATTCTTGGGATGTGACAATTGAACTATTCTTTTTCTTCACTGATAACTCAAATTCCATGTTTTGAGGTGGTTTTTGAATAGTTCTACTAAACTTTTGTGATATTAAAGAATGCACAAAACTAGAATCAAAAATTATGTTTGATATTCTTGAATGAATAACTATTTTACCTATCACAACTTCATTTTTGGGATCCACCTCAGCATTTTTTATGAAATAATCTCACTCTTGCTGCCTTGGAGGTTGTTGTCATTAATTGTATATAAAAAACATTAGCTTAGGGAATTGGATTGCATGATTCCCATGTTCCTTACAATTGAAATACTATATTTCTAAGGGTTGACTGGATTATTCCTTTCTTCCATCACTTTGGTGGTTTCTTACCAGTGATAATTGCTACCTAGGTGGCCTTCCTTCCCACACCTAAATAATTTCCTCATCCCCCTTAGGAAATTTTCTGGATACTTCTTTCTATACTTTTGACAAGTGGGATGTTGGTATTTCTTTCCATCGTTAGATTTATCCATCATACTGCTAGAATGAAACTCTATCTTTCACTTCTTATCCCCATGAAAACCTTAAGATTCATTGATCTCTATTTTTAATTTGAGGTCACATAAGAGAATTTACTCATTGTTTTCAAAGTCCTAAATGTATAAGGCTTTTCATAGACACAGTTTCAACCCACAAAATAAGCAGTCAACTTTACTTTTTGGGGTAATAAAAAATATAGATTCATATCATACAAGTCTTATAAAGTTTTACTCATACACCCAGATGGATTCATCATCCTTTTTTGAGTTTAAGTAAGTCCCTCTCTATTTTCAATCTAAGAGTGTGAGGAAAATATTTTTTGAAAAACATTTTCTAGAATTACTTCTACTTCATCGCTTTGATATCCTCCTCGGGCTAGGTATTTTTGACCAATTCCCACCATTGATCAAATTCTCCTTTCATATGATAAAAAACTAGAACAGACTTATTTTTCTTGGAGAATTGAAGGATAGAGAAGATATTTTAAATGGAGTTGATCCATTATTCTGTGATTAAGGGATCAAAAGATCAACTAAAATTTGGAGGCCTTTTTTGTATAAAGGTATTAATTGAAACTTGATCTTTCTTAGGGGTATTTGGGACTTAATACTGATTCAGGTTTCTATTTAAACCCTAATTTAGTTTTGAAAGTATTTTTATGAATT
This sequence comes from Viscum album, assembly GCA_963277665.1. Lineage (NCBI taxonomy): Eukaryota > Viridiplantae > Streptophyta > Magnoliopsida > Santalales > Viscaceae > Viscum > Viscum album. The sequence continues at coordinate 1,307,884,478 of OY728160.1, read as the reverse complement.
TATTGACTCTTTCTCCCATCAAGTTGGTCATCTCATTTGGGTATCCATTATAATTCTCATCACATTGGTTGTTGACTCAGTTTCTCCTATTCTAGCCATTGACTATAATGAAGGGAAAATTAGGGATGATAATTTTTAAATTATTAAACACATAAAAGGGAAAATATGAATATTAAATGGATAACTCATAAATGACATATATTCCTTAACCTATTCATTTCTAGGTTTCAATCAAAGTTTTCCATGATCTATTTCCTAACATAAAATATTATGGGAATTTGTGTTCCCTTGATAATGGTTCATAAGAATCTTGTGAATTTACCAAATAATATCCCCTAAGAGTGTAAAACTAGGTGTGAAGAAAGTCTTGTTGTTGTTCACCAGGTAATGATTGAGTCCATCTCAATTCACCCTTTGTAGGGTTATTAACCCTATATACATTTCTGTCAGATCCACATCCACTTATAGTATTCAGATAGGGATGTATTTTCTTATAATCCACTTAATATATACTTTCCCAAAATTTAGGTATGTTATCCTATGTTTAGTCTTATCCCTAATACTTTTACTATATTTTTCTAATCCTTATCCCAAAAGTAATTATACTTTTCTATAATACTAACTATGAAAAACCATATCTTTAGTACATTTTATTTCATGATTTATTACATGAAGGTACACATAATAAAATCCCAGAATAACATGAAGCCTAGTGTATTTGGGAAATTAGGTACATAAAAAATTAACTTGATACATGGATAAAACAACATTATTGAAAATTTTCTTAACATGCTCCTAAAAATCCATTTCTCTTTTAAAACTACACAGGATAACCTGGGGACATACATAAGAAGTGGTGAGTTATAAATCCCGGTAAGGGAATAAGAAAAGAATAGTATAAGGTAAATAAGTACATGTGATGAAAGAGGTATATCAAGGTAACATAAGAGGGGTGATAATCATAATATTGTACAATGAGGCATAATATAACATGATAACATAAAGGTAACATAGGAATATGGAAACAACATTAAACATGACATCATAAACATAGGTTAAGGATAACTACCAATACATAATGACATGGTGGAAGAAGTCCCATAATAGATTAGTTTTACCCCATTATCCCATACATGAAATCTCATGGGACTAAAACATTACCCAATGCATTGAAGCGTTATCTGGGTGCACCCATCATTTTCATATCATGTACATTCATAAGTTTTTCACATTAATCATACAACATAAAGATGAATTTCATAAATTTTAATCCCATGATCAAGGAGTGTGGTTTATATGCATGTAATTCCCCAATAAATAAATGATATGTACATCTAGGTGAATACTCTTAAGTGGAAATAAGGATGGGTATTCACAGACACAACTGTTTGGCATGGAAAAGTCATAGGATAATTTTGGTAGTATCACAGGGGTACATAAAGGTTAATGGGAGGGATTAATGAGAGTGAAAGGGTTCTATAATAACTTTTAAATCATGCATATATTAATAGGGATGTTTGAAATCATATCCCATAATGAAAAATTGGAAAACATCAGGCATAATATAAAGGATTTTCTTGAATAAAGATGAGAAGAAGGCGATCCCTTACTTTGGAATAATAATGGATTAGGTAAAGGTTATAACGATATTGAATAAATGATATCACATTTTTAGAACATAAATTACATATTAAAGGGGTATTTATAAATTAATTACAATATAATAAATTTACATTCAAAAGGCTAAACATAAAGAATGTTTCTTGAATGGAAAAGAAGAGAGAGAGATCCCTTACCTTGATAAGGTGTTTCTAAAATCTTGGGATGAGATTATTAAGAGCTTGGGGAGACATTGGGAGGGATATATAGAGGTAAGTGAAGAGTAATTTCATTATAAAAGGGTTTTTAGTGAAGAAAAATTATATTTTGTGTGGGTTTATAAAAGAAAAGGGAGGAGAGTTCTTTATTAATTTCCAAACTTTAGTTTTGGACTCTATATGATAAAGTAATCAAAACCACAAACCATCCCATAGTTTTTGTCAATTTTTTCTACTAAATTGGAGTGATTTTCATTATTTTACATGTTTAATAATTTATCTCATTTAAATAATACATTTTTTTATGTGTAAGTGAGTTATGTTTACAAAGAATTGATTTTAAAACCTTAAAATATAATATAGGTTTTGGAGGATTCATTAAGGGTTTTTAAAATTAATAAAATAACCTAAAAAACACATTATTTTAAATTTTAAATATATATTTGGTCATGGATACCTTTTATGACATATATTACATCACTTTGGGTCATTATGATGTCATAATACACACTATATATTTATACAATATTAAATTTTGACCTAAAAAATTGACTGTCTCCAAAAATTTTGAAAAAATAACTATTGGATAATTTCGATGTAATTATTTCAAAAATAATATTTATTTTATCCAAATAGTCTGATAAGTATGTTAATTTTCAATTTTAAATTAAAAATCCACATTTATTGAAAAATACTTGTTTTTTGACAATAACGATTTTCTGACCCTTATAAAAATTATTTTTTGACTTCATAAAATTATATTATAATTTATATAAAATAAAAATTATTTAATAATAACATTTTATTAAAATATCATTTTTTTCAAAAATTCTTGAATTCAGCCAAAAGAGTATCTTGATTGAAACTAGATATTTCCCAAAAAATACAATTTGTGTTTCATAATATCATAATCTAAGTTTTATCAAAATTATTATTTAATAATTTTAAAATTAATATTAAAAAGGGAAAATATAATCATTATTTTATTAAAATAAAAACATATAAATTCATATTGTTAGGGTTTAGATACATATCCCTTTATTACACCAGCGAATTCTATAATGGTAAAGTGTGTTATGGTGATATTTTCTTGGGGTGGTTTAATGTACATGGTTTGGGTCGTGATGTTGATGATCTTAAACTTATCATGTGAATGGTTTCATTCATGATTTAGTTATTTAATCTCATATTATGATTTATCAAAGGCAAAGGCCAGTGATGATATCTCTCTTATAAGCTCTAATAAATTGGCTTCATGGGATGCAATCCTATTAGTTGAGGTTATCGCTTCTGTCATCTCTATCAATTGGCCTTTATCATAACCCTTAATATATAATAGTCATACGGTCACTATTAAATGTCTATATTATCAATGGTTATGATGATTAATGGTATTTTAAATCTGACAGGATATAATGTACCAAAATAACCAAAGAAGTGTATGTATTTTCTATAACTTCATTACTTAATAAGGAATTTATTTATTCAAAAAGGGAGTTTCAATTATAAAAGTTTAGGTAATTACAAGGATTATCCCTAAGGATAGAATTTCTAACTATCATTGAGGAATTTATTATAGTAATAATTTAAATAACTTAAAACATGAACTCAATCAATTCATGTTTACCAATTAAAACAAAATAATCCCAATATAAACCATTAGACAAATCCAAATGCATAAATCTACCAAAATTAATACACTACAATACCGCCTTTTTTTGAAAACCACCAACATGAAATTAAGAGTCTAAATATCTATTCATGAAATAAAGTATGCTTTAAAAACATTTATCCCCATTTAAAAAAATATCCCTTGAAAATACTTTATCTTATTTAGAAAACTAAACAAAAATACACTTCCCTTTCAAAACATTTTCTAAGTCCCATAATGAGACCAACCACTTTACAAAACAACTCATGAAAAAAATCATTTTTAAAAACATTTTCCAAACCAACACTCATAATTACTCAAACCCCCAAGTACAAAATAAATTTCATTCCATTTATAAATAGCCCTTGATTAATTTTCCAAAATTTTACCTTTATTGTTAAAACTAGTTTTTCACCACAAAACTATAAATCAAATCACTTTCTACTTAAAAAACATTTGGAAATAAAATTAAGAATAACACACAAACAAGTATTAGAATAATAAAACACCACATAAAAACCAATTCAATATTTTAAAAAACCTTCATTGAAACCATTTTTAAAATCCAAACATCAATTTTTTCATGAACCATCTTAGAAAAATCATTTATTAATTTCAAACCAAGCCTTTACTATTTGAACCAAGTTTTTAACATTTAAAACCATTTTTCACCCAAATAGAATGAAAACATAATAAAAACTAATGTTAATTCACCCTAAACTATAATCATACATAATTAAAACAAAATAGAAACAAAATAGGTCTAACACAAAATTACAGGGGTTAGCGGTTGTGCACAACTTGGCCACATGGATTGGTGGACCATGAACTAACTACACAACCACCACAGAGAGCTTCTCAAAACCATGAACATGATATCCACATGGATTTCTATTCCTTGTTAGCTAACTTTGTGTGACCATAAATTCTCCCATTTTCATCCCAAAATATGGAAACCCTCAAAATACCAACAATCCAAATCAAAATACATTAAAAATAAATTAAGAACAAATTAAAAATATAATACTCACAACCCAACTTTCTTACTCCGATATACCACTACTCCCCAAATAAAAAGGGTGCACTTATATTATTTTTTAATGAACCAACCCAAGTTAACCTTGATTTAGTTACCTAAGTCAGCCTATGACATGGCTCTAAGGGTGTTCCTAATCCCCATGAGCTGGAAACTAGTTTCAGGAAATCATGATATACTCAATGGAAAATGTTTCGCCCAAATAAAAAATATTAAACATGGAAATTCCCCTTGTAATTCCAACATGATTGATCCATATTTTGGATATCCATGCACATGGGAAAAGGTAGTTTTATATATAAATAGATCCAAACATAGTATAAGTATAAAATATTACCCATAACAATAAATGATCTAATAAACAATCCAATATAAACTAGAAAGAAGTATTGATGTGGAATTATACAATAGAAATATAGAATTTAAATAAAAATAAAATTAATACCAACCATATCTATACACTAAGTGAAATATCTTCATTTATCACCCCCATAAAACCTGAACAGAATCCCAAAGATCATCAATTTCATCCAATCAAAACTTGTTCTAAACATATAATATGATAGACATGAGCACAAATTCCCAGTAGGTTTCCTTCACACACCTCATGAATAATATTTAAAAGTAAAATCATTTAATTATAGTTTTAAATAAAACTATGAATATGAGTTATTAAATTTTATTGAACACCAATAAAAAACTTTCAATGTTTTAAAACACGCTCCCTTTGAAAACTTTTTGGTTTCACATTTTAAATTAAAGTGATAAATTAAACTTTTAAAGAGATAAATTCATTTTAAAACCTTTCTTTAAAATATATCCATAAGTAAAGAAAGGGAGGGTCCCAAAACCTTAATTAAGTACTTTTTTTAACTAAAGAAAATCCACTTGTTCTTGTTAAAGAATAAAAACATGGAAAACAAAACAGTAATAATAAAAATAGAATAAATGTTAATATAAAGACAATATAAAATAATCACTAATCAAATATCACATAAATAGAGAAAACACTAATATCATGACATGGCCAAGATTTAAAGATCATGGGAACACCTAGGAGCTCATAGGGGAAATAACAAACTATAATAAAACTTGATTTGTCCTATCAACATGCCTGGTGGAATTCAAACCCCCTTAAATATTGGTCTTACTTTATTTGGACTAGCTAAGGGGAAAATTCCTAAGTAGTTTGAACATTATACTAAGGTCCACTAGCTAGATCATAACCATAAACTAGTGCAGCATGTGTAACCAAATAATTCAATCAAATTTAAACAAAAAAGCAAGGGTCGCATTCCATGGGTATGTTTTCATCATTAAAATTATCTTTATAAATTTCCAAACAGGCCTCTAAAACATCTATCTGAAACCAAGTTATGAAATACAACAAACCCTTTCATCAAGAATAATAATTTATATAAACCATTTCCTATAAGAGGGATAATTCTACCAAATTTAAACAATAACATAAGGGGAACATTCCAAGGGTATGTTTTCATCAATAAAACTGTCTTTATAAAGTTCCAATCATACCTTTGAAATTTCTATTAGAAAACAAGTTATGAAATACTCTTTATAAAATCAAATCACATAAACACCATGAACACATCTCAAACCATCAAGTAGAATGAAAAGGCTTTAAAAAAACCAAACACACCTTTAATTTTAAAGTAAAAAACTTTTAAAGTCAATTTAAAGGATAAAACGTCTTATTTTATTTTTAAAACCATTTTTATGAGCCATTCGGTCATTTTAAAAAATGATCAGTGTGAAATATTATTTAAAAATATATTTGAACTTTTTAAAACTTGAAGGAACCCTTCGCATTTGATAAAATCTAATTCAAAACTAACTTCCTTTTAAAAAGTGTCTATATATACACTTAATATGATTATATAATATCCAAAATATATATTTAAAGATACATGAAATCCTAGTTTTAAGTTTAAAGAAAAATTCTTGGAGAAAAACCTACCTCAAACACGGTGCTTTTATTAAACATGACACTAATTCACCACAATGAAGCAAGTGAGACCTTCAAGAAGTTAAGTAAACCCTAAAACAAATATTACCCCCATGAAAATTCAAGTGTAAGAAAACTCTAAGTCTCTATAACCGTCATAGATCCTGATAAATAGTGGAGAAACCATAAAATAAGGATAAATGGAAGAAAATAGGGTCTTGCCTTGAAGAATCTACCTTAAAATCGAAGTTGGGGATGAAATCAAAGGAGGGGTAAGTGGGAAGTTGGGGATCTTATGAATGTATCACATGAATGAGGGGGAAAAGGACCCTAAATGGGATTTATCTCAAAAATATAAAGGTTGGAATTTCATAAAATTTAAATTCTTCCTAGGACATTTTGTGGTGTTATTTCATACATCATGGTGTGATAGCCTTCAGACCCCGAATGGTTGTGATAGTGATGCCTATGTCACCAGCGTGATTCATGTTGTAGGCCTAATAACCCACATGCCCCACACACATAGTCATGGCATGACTCATCACCCCTAAAGAAAATCATATCAATGGGCTCTCTTCCCAGGGTGAGTCATGATGTGATGCTCACTTCACAACATGACCCGTCCCTAGCTAGAATCCCAAAGGAAAATAAAAATTATGTTCATGGTGAAACCTCCCTAGTTTAGGGCATGACTTGCTGCAGACTGGATTTTAGATCACTCAGGACCCCCAAAAACTCTCAAAAAACCAATAAAGGAAGAAATCGAAGTAAAAAAAATTAAGAAATAAATAAAATAATCAAAAGGGTAAGGTCGGGGTGTGACATATTTAAATTACTTTTGGGTTTTTTTATATCTATACTTTATTAAATAAATAAGTCTACAAGCATTTAAAAAATACTAAGTTGAAATTCATCCAAATAATTTCCATATGTTATAACTTTTATGGTGTATACTTACATTTAAATTTAATGTTTTAGAAAATAATTCATCATGTTAGAACTCTGTGAAATATGTCTATAATGATGTAGTTTCTATATTAATTATACCTCAATATAATAAAAGAGAATCCCATTATAATAATCACATTTATCTAATTGTAATGTAATTATTTCACATTGTAATGTATGATATGCAATGTGTATGGAATATAATAAAACCACCCAAATATTATAAAATATGATATATATATATATATATAGGCTTTATATAATGTATCCTATAGGTTTGATGTGATAAATTTTGATAAAATAGATTAGTTTTTCATGGTTTCTTGTTTATAAAAATAGTAATTTGAAATGATAACATTAATTTTTTTAAATATTATTCATTTAAACTTAATAATGTTTAAGTAACATGTACTTTGATGTTTACTCTTATTATAAATTTAATCCTTTGATTTGATTTTTTAGATCTTTGGTTGAGGTTAATTAAATGTTTAAGCACATGATAATTTGATATATTCATTTTATCAACATGTTTTATATAGTTTTCATACTTTGAATTTGATTAATTTGGTTTTATTTTGACATAAATGAGATTTATTTCTTGCATGATATATGATATTTAGATATTTCAAGTGAAAAAGAGTTTGGAATAATTTTTTATATTAAACATTGAAGGACAAAATAAAAAATAATGGTTTATACCTTGGACACACCATCTTTATATTAATTAGGATAAGTGAAAATGAGTATGAACATCATGATGTCATGTTAGCATCCCATATTCAATTATAATCGATTTTGGGTGTGAATTACTAATGGAAAAAAAATTTATTTCACATGAACATGTAGTAACTCTCATAAAAGGTCACCCCAATAAAGGTGTTGTCATGTTGTATCCATTTGGTTAAAAAATCAATCAACATAATAACGTTTCTCATCATGTTATTATCTTTAAAAAGGTTTCTATCCACGGATGTTTAAGATATAGTATGAGATTACTTTTGAAATATTTATACTCATGGAAGATGTTATAAATGGGTTGGGTCCCTTTTCAACATGATTTATTGGTCCATAGATATAATTCACTAATTAAATGAACTATAAAGGGTAAATTCTTACATGCCATGTTGAATTAAATTTCTATTTAAGGGTGGATCTATTATATTTCAATAACTTCAACATGTTGTACATGATAGTGACATGTCATTCCCATATACTTGAATAAATTGAGATATAAGGAGATATATGGTGTTTCACTTAACTATGTCAATATAGAGATATCTTTTCACCAAAAGGTTTGACATGCCATCTAGAGATATGAAGATGGATATTTCTCATAAATACAATGTAATAAACACTATGATGGTGACTAATATATTTGTTCCACTTAAAGTTTTATATTTTATAGAATTTTACTTTTCATGATTCTATTCTTCATAAAGGCAACTTTAATCATGAATAAATTTCAAAGAAGACTAAAATACTATAGAAAATTATAAAGGAAAAAAGGAACTCTAGAAATCTTTGGTTATATTCAAAGAGGCTACGATAGTGTTCACAAGGTAGAATCATTCTTCATTTTTCAACTTTTTATTCATCCTTATGTTAGTGTGTATAATTCTTTTAAAATTTTACATTTCCAAGAGTTGATGAGTTTCTAAACCTCCATATTCCAAGGTTATAAACTAGTAATGATAAAAATATAGATTATTTATTGTATCAATTAATTATATTTAATATAGTTATGTTTAGTGGTGGATTAATTACTTTTCAAAATTTGGTGATAATGTGAATTGGTTTAAAATTTTTATTCCTTATAAAATCATTAATAGCTAGGGTTTCTTAGTTTATTCATGAATATTAGATTATTAAGGAATTTTATGATTATTTTTGTTTAAAATATTTTATTCTTGATTTAATATTTTTATGGGATAAAATAGTTTATATTAGGTTGAAATATTAGTCTTATAAAGAGGGATAGTCTCAACCTCAACTTTGTTTCAATGATCTCAATTAAAATAATCAAGCATGTATTTTTCTATTATTTAATTAATTTAAAACATTAATTTTACAATATTAACATTTATTTTTTTAAATTACTTTAAAATATATTGTGTTTAAAAAATTTAGGATTTAGCACACCTAAATTTGATATGTTCAAAATATTTGAATCTAATCCATTATTTTAAGCTTCTATGATTTTTTATGGGGTCTACTCTTACTATATATTTAGTTGGTTTAACAAAAATACTAGTTTTTTAGATTAATTTTTTTTTACATTTAAAAAAATATTTTACAAATCAATTTTTGAAACATTTTTGAGTGTGTTTACCCAACTATTATCTTCTTCATAGTTGGAATTATATGACTTTCACCTAAGGATGTGGTGACTACCAACAAGATTTTTGGTTCTATTAATATCCAAAAGTTTGTGTGTTGGAATAATATCTACCTATGAATGAGATTTATGGGTTCTCTAGGCATATAGAGGATAATGATTCATGTTTACTTAGACAATTAAAACAATAGTCTGAGACTATTATGTTGGTTAGGTAAGGAAAATTTGAGTAATGTTTTTTATGGTTGTATGAGTTTATTTTTTAATTTAGATTCTTTGTTTTTTCATCACTAAAAATTTATTTTTGTTGTTTTTTTTTGTTTTTATTATTATTATTATTATGTTGTGGACAAAAAATAATGTAGCTAGCTAGTTTTATCATTAAATATTATTAATATATTTTTTTATTACATTTGGATGTGTGTTATTGTCAGTATGTTTTATTATTATAAATTTAGAGTATTTTTTTGTGGGATATGTTATTATTTTTAAGATTAATGACCAACTTTCTTTATTGTATTATTTTTTATTTATTTTTAGGGTCCATGGTTCTACTCAGTCTAGGATCTTGGGTCAATCCAATGTTGATCTCCATACAAATCTAATTTAACACATTATCATATTAGATTAAGTTAGGGTTGAAATGGTCTTGGATTTTGGACTCTTTTAAAAAATAAAAAAAAATATATCAAAAATTAAATGATGGGTATATATATATTTGGGTCAGGTTTTTGAGACCAAACAATAAAAACTCAACTCATTTAAAATTTTATGTTGTGTCATTTAAGACTTGGTACAATTATTATTAAACAAATGATAGATAATAACCATGAACAAATCATGCAATGGAGACATAAAATAAAATGAAGCACATAAATTTATGTGGTTTATGAAAATCCCACATCAATGGAGAATTGTAACAAAATCTATTATCTCCAAGAGCACACAATTACAATGAAAATATAGTATGTATCAAGGAATACAAAAAACCTTCCTCAAAGATAAATTAATGATTAAGATTGAGTTGTTATAATTCCCAAATATGAATAGTGCTTCATAATTTTATAGTACCTACATTGATGCATTAGAGGTCAACTCTTCTAAAGTTCCCTGAAAATTTGGTTGGTACCCTTCAAAACCCAGATCCCCAAATTAGGAGGTGCTGCCCCCATGCAACCCCTACAAACCTCACTACAAAGGAGAATCCTTGAAGGTTTTGGGGCATTTTTACACATGGAGCTTGATCTAATTATCTAAATCCAACACAATAATCATCCTTGGAAATATAAATAGTTTAATAGTAACTTATTTTTTGAAAAATAAAAAATAATCACATTCCTAAATTATTTTCATTTATTTCTATAACATGAAATAAAAATAACTTTTAAATAAACACATATCATGAAATAGTTTCTTTTTTATACTATTTTAAAAACAAAAAAATAAATAATAAATAACCCCATAAATTTTAAAAAAACTAGTCCATGATAGTTATTCATTATACATAAAGTAATTTTATCCTTATTTAAAATAATAATAAAGATTGATAATAATTTTTTCCATCCTATAATTTAAAAGAAAGTTTTTATTTTTCTTAAAAATTTAATGATTGACAGAACCCATGGATTTGAGTTTTGTTTGATTTATTTTTAACCAATGATAGATAAGAATTATACATGAATAGAATTTCATGTAATATATTGAATATTAAATAGATCCTTTGGATAATTTTTATGGGTAGGGGGTTAATTGTATGTGATTCTAAGATATGCACTGGAATCATATTATATATCAGTAGACAACATGTAGTTGGGCATGAAAAAGAATCATAATATAGGTGATGGTTGGATGCATGGATTGAGACTCGCATTGAACCACATTTCACATATGTTTAGGATAATTAATTATACCTTAGAGGCATAAATAATAAGATTATAGGTATCTTGGAAGGATCTTGGAGTTTTTGGGATTTATTGATGAGGATCATGGCACACATGGGAATCACAGGGTTGGAGGTGGACTTGATGAGGAGGGCGGAATGCACACAAGTGGACAAGACCCATTGCGTGGAATCGGAGGCCCAATGACAAGGGAGCAGACCAAGAGAATGAAGGAGGCCTTAAATGGGTTAATCATGGAATTCCATGAGGAGGCCCAACACCCTTGCTTGAGGGAAGCATCCAGGCCTATAATTACATTAATTAAGGCCCAAACATGCTTTTAAAAATCCAACCCAAGTGGTGCTACGAATTTTCAAGCCCACCCCACCATGGAATATTCAAAGTCAAAAGGTGGTGGGCTAATTGTCTTTAATTTTTCAAAAGGTTGTGATACTTGTCTCCTAAATTAATGGGCAAGTGACAAAGTTGTCAAAGTCATCATTTAGGCTTTTTGACTTATGGAAACTAGGCATTAGACTATTGTAAAGAGCCACCCAATATGTGATTTGAATTTCAAGTTTCTTTGGCTATAAATAGCCACCCCCTTGTACTCTTTGGACATCATGAATGAAGGTAATGTTATTATGGTGAGTTTTGCTTGAAACCTTTTTTTTCTTGCTTAATTCTTGACTTATCAAAGGATTGGTCATCCTTTGTGGCGTCTTGTGGCTAGAGTTCTTAGAGACAAGTTCTCTTTGGGTTCTACCTTGACCATTCCCCCCCTACCCTCTCATTTTCATTATCCGCACACCACATTCACTTGTTTTCTTGCGGCGATCCGGGTTCTCAATGCGCGAACATTATACAAGGTTCCTAGGAAACTTCCTAGTGGGTCTTGCATCACATATAATTTGGTATCAGATCCCATTTGGAAGAAATCAGGTTCTTTCTTTCTTATCATTTCTTCCATTTTCATTTCTTTTCAAATCAGGCCAACATCAATTCTGTTCCATTTTATTCTTCCCCTACAGATGTCATTTCTTCTTCTTTTCGGATGTACAGTATATCATTCGTGTAGTTGAGAAGCTCATCTTTCTTATCCATTTGGAATCATCAAAATCAGAGCTATACATAGCGAGATACAGCGGGTTCAAATTTTGCGACAAATTCTGCAATTTTAAAACCACGCAAATCTCATGTCGATTCTATTTGATGTTACAAATTATTGCTTCTCATTCATTTAAATATTGAAAAATTCATCTTGTTTCTGCTGCATCTATAAAAAAATAGCCAAAAAATAGAAAAAAAAATAAAGGCTCAAAAAAAATTGCAACATTTCGAATTCTACGTCCCATTTTTATTCTTCTACTTCCATTTTTCTTCCTCTTCCCAAATTTTTCATCTTGAATCCAATTTTAATTTTATCTTTGAATTCTATTTCTAGATTTTCACATTTCAAATTTCCTTTCGATTTGTTGAAATTGTCTAAGAACGCTATAGGAAGAAAGTTGAGTGGTACAAGGCAAGAGTGTTGCATTTTGATAAAATCCAAAATTGAGTGAATCACGAGCGAACATATTATTTTTTAGTGTAAACATGTAAGGGATTGTGTGAGGTCCATTTTCCTTTCTCTTCATTTTTTTTACAGGATCCCTAAATGGGGGAGTCAAGTAATACCAATGAAGCAGACATTAAGATGTTCATGAGGGCTGTACAAGAACAATTCCAAAGGTTGAATGCGAGGATGGATGAAAATCAATCCCCTTCCAATTCTAGATCACCACCAAGGAGGCGGGTTGTTGAAGAAGAGGAGGAGTTGTCCGATTTTCACGAGTCAACAATTCGGAAAAATCAACCACCATGGATGCAAGCCAACGATCTTGGAGGAGTAAAGTTGAGGATCCCTTCATTCCAAGGTAAGAATGATCCTGAAACTTACTTGGAATGGGAAAGAAAGATCAAACATGTTTTTGGTTTTCACACCTATTCTGAGGAAAACAAAGTGAAGTTGGAGGTCGTGGAGTTCACCGATTATGCTAGTATTTGGTGGGACCAACTACAAGTGAGTCGACGGCGAAGTGGAGAAAGACCCATCCACACTTGGGAGGAGATGAAAGTTTTAATGCATAAGAGGTTCATTTCTAGACACTATTATCGTGATTTGTTCCTCAAGTTGCAGGGTTTGAAACAAGGGGCTATGAGTGTTGAGTAGTATCACAAAGAGATGGAGATCATCATGATTCGGAAAAATATTGATGAGGAGCGAGGGGCCACCATGGAAAGATTTGTGAACGGTCTCAACCATGACATTCGGGACATAGTGGACATGCACCACTACTTGGACATGGAGGATCTACTTCACATGGCTACCAAAGAGGATAGGAAAGTAAAGGAAAGAAGTATGCGCCCTACATCTTATGGTAAGGATTCTAGACCTTTAAAATTTAAGGATTCCAAACCACAAGAGCATGTAAGGGAACACAAAACTGATTCAAAGGAGTTGCCCAAACCAAAACCATTCTTTCCGGAATCCAAAGGTAAAATGGAGGGTAAGGTTGTTTCCAAATCACGAGATATCAAATGTTTTAAATGTCAAGGATTTGGACATATTGATTCACAATTCCCAAACAATAGAACCATGATTATTTTGGATGATGGAGATGTTCTTAGTGCTAGATCAAGCGAAGATGAAATTCCATCACTTGAGGATGATTCGAAGATGGAAGTGGAAATCCCCATACATGGAGAAATGCTTGTGGCAAGGCGTTCTTTGAGTGCTCAACCTGATGGAGAACATGATCAAGAGAAAAGGGAGCACATTTTTCATACTAGATTCCTCTTCAAAGATAATGTATGTAGTATGATTATTGATGGGGGTAGTTGTACAAATGTATCAAGTGGTTTGATGGTTGATAAATTGGGATTGGCTATAACTAGACATCCTAGGCCTTATAGATTGCAATGGTTAAATAATAGTGGGGATGTCAAAGTGACTAAGCAAGCACAAGTTCCATTTTTTATTGGGAAGTACGAAGATAAGTTGATGTGTGATGTTGTTACAATGCATTCTAGTCACATTTTATTGGGAAGACCTTGGAAATTTGATAGGAGGGTCACACATGATGGATACACCAACCGCTATTCTTTTGACTACAATGGGAGGACGGTCATTCTTACACCATTGAGGCCTTTGAAAGCTTATGAAGACCAAGTGAGGATTGAGAGAGATTGTGAGAAGAGAGAAAAGGAAAAGAGAGAAAAAAATAGATAGAATGAGAAGAGTAGAAAAATCAAGAGTGAAAAAGGAGTTTTGAGTGAAAGCAAAAAAAAATGAGGGAAATAAAAGAGTTGAAAACAAGAGTGAAAATAAGAGTGAAAACAAGAGTTTTGAGGGAAAAGTGAGATTATTTTCCAGAAAAACAGAGATAGAGAGAGATTTAGAGGGGGAGGAAACTCTTGTGATTCTATGCAAGGGAGAATTTTTTACCACTAACTCTCCTAACCTTTCAATGCCTTCTAGTGTTATGTCTATTTTGCAGGACTTTGGTGACGTGTTCCCAGAAGAAATTCCCGATGGCTTACCTCCCTTGCGGGGTATCGAGCACCACATCGACTTCCTCCCCGGAGCAACACTTCCAAATCGACTGACTAATCGGGCTAACCCATAGGAGACTCGATAAATCCAATGACAAGTGGAAGAATTGCTAAGGAAGGGATTTGTTCGAGAGAGCTTGAGTCCGTGTGCGGTACCGGTAATCTTTGTCCCAAAAAAAGATGGTAAGTGGAGAATGTGTGTTAATTGTCGAGCTATCAACAAAATCATGGTAAAGTATCTATATACCA
The DNA here is from genome assembly GCA_963277665.1 of Viscum album. Classification (NCBI taxonomy): domain Eukaryota; kingdom Viridiplantae; phylum Streptophyta; class Magnoliopsida; order Santalales; family Viscaceae; genus Viscum; species Viscum album. The sequence goes on along the minus strand of OY728160.1, from coordinate 1,307,869,005 downwards.
TACCTCGTTTGGATGATATGCTTGATGAACTCCATGTTGCATGCTTGTTTACTAAAACTGACCTAAGGAGTGGATACCATAAAATTAGAATGAAAGATGGATATGAATGGAAAACCACATTTAAAACTAAGTTTGGATTGTATGAATGGCTAGTTATGCCTTTTGGACTAACTAATGCCCCTAGTACATTCATGAACTTAATGAATCATGTTTTCCATCCATTCATTTGGAAATTTGTGGTTGTTTATTTTGATGAAATCCTTGTTTATTCTAAGAGCCTTGATGAACATCATGAATATTTGAAACATGTTTTTGAAACTCTTAGGAAAAATAGGTTGTTTGAAAACTTGGAAAAGTGTACATTTTGTTTAAATTCGGTTGTTTTCCTTGGTTTTGTGGTAGGAGATGATGGCATGGGGGTTGATGAAGAGAAGGTGAAGGCGATTTGGGACTGGCTAACACCAAAAAATGTCAATGAGGTGAGGAGCTTCCATGGACTTGCAAGTTTTTACCGAAGGTTCGTGAGGGACTTTTCTACCATTGCGGCAGCATTTAATGAGTTGGTCAAGAAAGGGGTGAGCTTCAAGTGGGGAAAAGCTCAAGAATATGTCTTCTCCACACTCAAAGGTAAGTTGAACAATTCACCTCTCTTAATTCTGTCCGACTTTTCTAAAGTTTTTGAGGTTGAGTGTGATGCCTCTAGAATAGAAATTGGGGTTGTTTTAACGCAAGACTCTAAGCCTATCGCATACTTTAGTGAGAAGCTTAATGGGGCTGCATTGAACTACTCTACCTATGACAAGGAATTGTATGCTCTCAAAATAACTTTAGAACATTGGAAACATTACTTGTGGCCAAGGGAATTTGTGATTCATTCGGATCATGAAAGCCTAAAATTTCTTAAGTCACAAGGAAAGTTGAATAGGCGGCATGCAAGATGGCTTTAATTCATTTAAACATTTCCTTACATAATTAAGCATAAAAAAGGAAAAGAAAATGTTGTTGTTGATGCTTTGTCTAGGAGATACTCTCTTATCACTTCTATGCATGCTAAAATACTTGGTTTTGAAATGTTGAAAAGCATGTATGAGAATGACGTGGAATTTTCTGAAATTTGGAAGTTATGTGAAAAACATGGAAAAAGTGATTTTTACAAACATGATGGATTTCTTTTTTGGAAAAATAAATTGTGTGTTCCATCTTGTTCCATGCGTGAATTGCTTGTTAGAGAAACACATGGTGGTGGATTAATGGGGCATTTTGGGGTTGAGAAAACATTGTCCTTATTGAGTGAACATTTTTATTGGCCTCACATGCGTAGGGATGTGGTAAGTGTTTGTGGAAATTTTAATGTGTGTAAACATGAAAAGTCAAAAGTTCTTTCACATGGATTATCCACCCCTTTGCATGTTTCTTCTCATCCTTCGGTTGACATTTCAATGGATTTTGTCCTCAGCTTTCCAAGATCACAATCAGGTAAGGATAGCATCTTTGTGGTGGTAGGCGGGTTTAGTAAAATGGCTCATTTTATTGCTTGTTCTAAAACCAATGATGCAACTCATATCGCTGATTTGTTTTTCAGGGAAATTGTTAGGTTGCATGGCTTACCCAAGAGCATTGTGAGTGATAGGGATGTCAAATTCCTTAGTCACTTCTGGAGGACATTTTGGAACAAACTTGGAACCAAACTTTTGTTCTCTACCACTACACACCCACAAACAGATGGTCAAACGGAGGTGGTCAATAGGACACTTTCCACATTGTTGTGTTCCATCCTTAGAAAAAATCTGAAACATTGGGAAAGATGCCTACCTCACATTGAGTTTGCTTATAATTGAGTGGTTCACTCCACTACTAATGCTTCACCGTTTGAAGTTGTGTATGGTTTTTACCCATTAACTCCACTCGATATTTTACCTTTTCCTACTAATAAATTTTCTAATCTTGAAGGTGAAAAGAAGGAAAAGTTTGTGCAGAAGTTCCATGCAAAGGTAAAGGCCAACATTGGGTGGAAGAATGAACAAGTAGCGAAGCACTCCAACAAAGGTCGGTGAATATTGGTGTTTCAACCTGGAGATTGGGTGTGGGTACACTTGAGGAAGGAGAGGTTCCCAGAGAAACGAAAATCAAAACTTCATCCATGAGGAGATGGTCCTTTCCAAGTCTTAGAGAAGATCAATGATAATGCCTACAAGATTGAGTTACCTGATAGGTATGGGAATGTTAGTGCCACCTTTAATGTTGCTGATCTTTATCCCTTTTAATTTTTAGATTCGAGGACGAATCCTTTTGAAGAGGGAGGAGATGATGAGGATCATGGCACACATGGGCATCCCGGGGTTAGAGGTGGACTTGATGAGGAGGGTGGAATTCACACAAGTGGAAAAGACCCATTGCATGGAATTGGAGGCCCAATGACAAGGGAGCGGACCAAGAGAATGAAGGAGGCCTTAAATGGGTTAATCATGGAATTCCATGATGAGGCCCAACACCCTTGCTTGGGGGAAGCATTCAGGCCTATAATTACATTAATTAAGGCCCAAACATGCTTTTAAAAATCCAACCCAAGTGGTGATACGAATTTTCAAGCCCACCCCACCATGGAATCTTCAAAGTCAAAAGGTGGTGGGCTACTTGTATTTACTTTTCCAAAAGGTTGTGCTACTTGTCTCCTAAAGTCATGGGCAAGTGCCAAAGTTGTCAAAGTCATCATTTAAGCTTTTTGACTTATGGAAACTAGGCATTAGACTATTGTAAAGATCCACCCAATATTTGATTCGAATTTCAAGTTTCTTTGGCTATAAATAGCCACCCCTTGTACTCTTTGGACATCATGAATGAAGGTAATGTTATTATGGTGAGTTTTGCTTGAAACCTTTGTGTTCTTGCTTAATTCTTGACTTATCAAATGATTGGTCATCCTTTGTGGCATCTTGTGGAAAGAGTTCTTAGAGACAAGTTCTCTTTGGGTTCTACCTTGACCATTCCCCCCCTTCCCTCTCATTTTCATTATCCTCACACCACATTCACTTGTTTTCTTGTGGCGATCCGGGTGCTCAACGTGCGAACATTATACAAGGTTCCTGGGACACTTCCTAGCGGGTCTTGAATCACGTATCATTTATATGGGAGAAGACTGTTTTATATCACAACAGGTGATTTGAAGATATCACCCCATGTGATATGATGCCATGCAAAGAAACACAAACTAAATATGAAAACTCATAATAGGAAACAATGGTCATATCAATCCAAGATATAGGAAACTAAATCCAACAACATGAATCATGGAGTATGATAGTCATATAATTCAATCTGTGAGAGATGGTATTGAAGTAATACATGATCCTTAATGTTGGAAGTGAAAATGAATATGAAAATTTGTTATATGAATCTCAAATAGAAATAAATTCATATTTTTGTATGTAATAGAGAATAGATAAAAATAATAATTTTACATTATTCCATAATGGAGGCAAGGCTTTAGGGATATCATTATACATGATATAGTCCCTTATTTCGAGTGACTAGTTCATAATGGTTACCATAGATAACACTATAGGATATCAACTTCCATGAAATGATAAGTAGGTGGTGACATATGAAGCTAGAAATATGGAAAAGAAAAAAAATGATGTTGAGATAAGGGATCCTAATATGTCACAGGTGGTGACAAAGTATATCATACTCTATGATATGGGACATAGGTAATGATAGAGGTGGGGACTATCTATAATGAAGGAGAGAGTCTTGTCATACATAGTAACAAAAGATGTAGTAGGAGGTGATAAATAACATGGATGGTGACAATGTTTTAATGTCGATAGTGAAAATGTCAGAAGTGAGGAATTCTCTATATACCTATATATCACATATATTAATAGGAGTATATATATATATGATCTTGTTAAATTAATAACACCTAAAAAAGATTTTAAATGCATGAAATTGATCATTATATGATTCAAATTCATTGAATGGAGGTTTTAGAATCATGGGTTGCAAATAAATCTTGAAGGAAACATGGAAATTGGAATGAAGACCAATTTAATAAAAAATAAAGTGGAGATCATGGTTATCATGATTCAAGTGTATAAGCCCATATATATCAAAGAGTTGTAAATTAATTTTTTAAGATCATTATAGAATATTCCAAGTGCTATAAATGGTTATTTTTATGTATAGGATAAGAAAAAACTATGGATTTAAGGGGATATTGAAGTTCTCAAGAATTCATTATATTGTATTTTTTGTCAATACACCTGGAGAAGACTTAATGAAAAAAAGTAAAAATAATACATTGAATAATTCAATGAAAAAAACAGAGTTAATACTAAAATTCAAAATAATTGTAAGTTCTTAATGGATTGTGTAGTGATTGGCATAGTACATACAACTTAGAGTTGAGCATGAACTTATAAAGAATTATAATCACCTGATGGATTGTGAGGTTGCATATGTATTACAAGGAATCCAAGAAAATATATTCATATTGTTTAAATATTATAAAAAGAGATAAATAATTATAATATTCTAAAATTTTTAGTCATTATAAAATTCCTCATTCAGTTAAATCAATTATTTATTCTCTCAAAATACATAAAGTTACAGGTAGTGAAACCAGTGTGATTTCCAACATTTGTCCTAAAATAAGGTTATTGAATATTATCTAATAAAATAATTTAAAACTTTTTAAAATTAGACTGAATATGTATGGAAGATGTTTTTCTATGTTTTATAATGTTATTCTATGTATTTAAGGAATTCAGGTGAATTTTGGAAGGAATTTGAGGTGTTGTGTAGATTTCTTGAAAAAACTAAAAAATTGACAATGGTGATGTTCATAGCCTAGCATGAAGTTTCATTAAGTATTACATGAATAAAAACATGGTATTCCATGTATTTAACTTTAACTAAACATGAATAAAAAATTAAAAAGTAAATAGTCACTTTTGACTGTAAAAAATAAATAAGGTGGCCATGAAAAACAATTAAGGTTATTGTAGTCGAAAATCTGACAAAGTATGGAGGTGGATATGATGGATAAACTGAAGGTTATCATGTAGTTCATTTTAAGTGTCCATTATTATTTACTTTATAGAATTTAATAAATATTGATGTTATGTTGTGATACTCTCCTTTTTAATCGATTCATAAATATTAGAAATTTCTTGAAGATTTGACTATGGAATTTGAGAGTGATAGCATGGAATTCACTTAGAGGTTATTTTTAATATATTTTTTTACTAAGGTTTATGTCGATTTAAATGGGATTTATTGTGTTGATATTTGAGTCAAATACACATCTATGTTGTTAGGATTTCATTGTAATTTAGTTTTGTGGTATTATTCTTCATGTCTAGCCATAATTTTAGAAGATTTAATTAAGTAGACTATACTTAGTGATAATGACTATGATTTTTGATGTGTTAAATATGAGAATGGACTATTTCTATAATTATGGTCAATGAAATTTATTCTTAAGGGGATTTCAAAATCATGATAAATTATTTCAAACTCAAAGATCCATAAAGATGTTAAAGATACAATTGGATAATATTTCAAAGACCTCATTTTGGAGGGAATTCTTTTGATTCAAATTATGGAATAAATAAATAAGGATATATTCATTAATTTTTTATCAAGATTTGTATGAATGTGCATGAATGCTTCATAGAAAAGTGTGGAACTTTGAGGGTGAGAAAGAATAGAATCTAAAGAACCTGAGGCTCATGAGGAAACTATAATTGAATGTATTCAGTCCAATGAAGATCAAAGTAATTAGTTTATATTTTTGTGATTCACCACACAGTACAAAAAATATATAAAATATATGTATTAACTAAATAAACTAAGTAGCTGATCTTTTTCATTATTTAAAATTTATTTTAAACAATAGTTATTCTTGTATTTTTATATTTGGTTCCATTCACTGGTCGAGGATAATATCTTCCCATTCTTGTATTCACTTTATCATATTAGTGAATTAGTTTTGATCTGGATTTTACTAATCAAAAATGGGGGAGAATAATGCAAAAATATCTTTGTGCTTATTATTATTACTTTACTTTTACATATGAGTTACGGTAAGATCTATGAATGACTAGATTTGTACTCTAACAAGTACCAAAGGTTGATTTTAAATGAAGGGATCATAAAAATTGGTTTATTTTAAGTGAATGTATCATAAAAATTAGGAAACACTTATTCAACCCCCCCCCCCCAAGCATTTCATCCAATATTTCCTAGGGAACAACAATATATATGCAAGTAAAAAAGAGACTATGGGAGTTTCAATAAGAATATTTTGTGATCATGGTTCAACCCATTGGAAATTTGGAGGATTTTTTTGACCAATGGAGACTGTGAAGAATAGTAATGTGAAGATTGAGAAGTGATCTAGACGAACCCAAAATGATCTGGGAGGATGAAAAATCATTTTCTATGATAGTTATGATAGTGATGAGTCAAGAAGAAAAGTGGGTCAATCATTATAGTGAGTTAGTCGATAGAAATTGCTTATATATACACATATATGAGAGTTAAGGAAAGGGAGGTGAATTTACATATCCTAGTACCCCTAGTGAGAGTGAAAGGAGAGAGAGGATGAGGAGAGATAAGATAGAAAGTCATAGTGTCATGTCTAATTACCCTCAGAATAAGAAAGAAGAGGAATGAGGATGTTGGCTCGGTAAAGGTGGAAGGCATAGAGCTACAGAGGAATTCCCAACTAAGACAGAGTATTATGTTTACTTGGTGACTCTTGTAAATAGGAAGATGGACAAAACCAGTGAGTGGGAGTTCCCCGCATCACACTTAGGGTGAGTGATCCCTTGGGGGTATCCCAAATTCACATCAATTAGGTAGAGTAAACCTTGAATAGGTGTCCCTAAATACTCGGTTAGGGAGCATTCATCCTTATAGGTATCCATAGAAACTCATTAGACAATAACCTTGAGAGGTATCCCTAAACTTCTAAGTTGATAAGTGATATTAGTATTGTTAGTGTGGGAGAAATTGATATCCTCCGCACACCATGGATTATCCCCAATTTGGGATAAACCAATTAAAACCCTCATGTTCTTAGTTTTCATAATTAATTACATAATTATTTATTACTAATTCCTATATTAAGAATTATTACTCCTTGTTTTAACTGTTATTTATCACATTGTTGATTATTAATCATTTCATTATTAATTATTCTTAATTAATTTAATTTTATTAATTAAATCATTGTAAGAAAGCATTTAGTCTAGTGATTATGTCTTCTATCTTCATCCGAGAGGTCTGGGATTTAAATATCAGTGGTGGAAATTTGTTGAATTGCTATATAGGTGTTGTATCAGGAATTGTAGCAAGTGAATTGTACATCCAACTCTAGTATAAAATTTTAGTGGTATTGTATCAAGGCACTGTAGTGATGTACAATAGTGGTTCAAAAGCAATGAGTTTGGGTAATTTATAACTATTATTATTTTTACTGTGGATCTATGGTAGGGTGTGAAAGGGTGAAAATAATTCCTTTAGGGGGGATAGTGGCCTAGACCAATTGGGTTATATGATTTCATGTATGTGTCTTTATGATTTTTACCATGTGGCATGGTCAATTGGATCGTAACCTACACTCATTTTTTCCCACATGTGGAAGGGGTGGCAAGGTTTTAGGGGGGTAAGGGTGATGTCACAGGATCAAGTCTCATATTGGGTGCATGTATTGTAATAAAAACCCAAATATATATATATAGGAGATAAACTAACCTTTATTGAAAAATAATACATACCACAAGATGGATAATGAGAGTGGGGACTTTGATTTTAAAACTGAGGATGACGATTCTTCGTGGAACTAGATCTTTGAGGTTTAATGGAATTGTTTGATCCATCCTTGTAATTCACCTTCAAAGATGGAAATCAATCTACACTTGAATATTCTAAATCATTTAAAGGAATTAATCATAGTAGGTCAAAATTAAAAGATATTTCCTTTATCAAATCACTTATTGGATGTTTGAATCAAGTTAGAGAAACTACTCTAAAAACCACCAACATTATCAAGCTTGAGGATGGTAGTTTTTTGGTTGTGGAGGATGTGGATACACCTCAATAAAGATTTTATCTCTACAATATCTCCCTTCTAGGTCGATTCACATATGATAAGAGAGACAAACCATGGTCCTTTGATGACCTGAAATCTAGGATCATGTGGTGTTGGAAGATCAATAATTGGAGACTGATTCTGGTTGGGAAGGGGTAGTTCCACTTCATCTTCAAGGTAAAAGAGTATTTAAATGTTTCTTGGAACATAGGGAATCTTTATCTCAAGCCTGGAATTCTCAGGATCTCTGAATGGGACTGTAATTTCAATCCCTTCAAATAGAACCATTTCATTACTCAAATATGGATAAGACTTCATGGCTTAAATTTTGGAATCTAAGAATTCTTAATGATCTTGATTTGTGTATTGTAATTCTAATCAAAATGGGTCAATGAATTATTAATAGGGATCTTTGAATTTATGCTCAAATTTTGGTGGATGTCAATATGGATTCTAAATTACCATATGCTCTCTTTATGATTTACAATGATTGTAAATTAGATATCAAGGTGGAGTATCAATATAGGCCACATTTTTTTAGGTCTGTAAAATGTTGGTTCATGAAATTTAAAATTATAGTTTCATTCAGAAATGGTTGAAAGCTCCTAATAATGATAGGTCTTGGAAGGAGGTTACAAAATCTCGAAGAAAAAAATATTTAGATTCAGAGAAGGGGGATACTCTAAAAAATTAGTGGATCGGGGAGTAGGTTATCGAGAACCTATAATATGGAAACCAAAATAGAATGTTTTGTGGGATAGTTTGGTTGAAGAAGAAGAAATGGGAAATCATAATCCTTTCACTATTATCCTTCTTAAGGATGTGGTGTCGCCTTTGGATTATTTCAATCTTAGTGAGGAAATTTCCCATAACATTCAGCAGCTGGTTCTTCTAATGCAGAAGTATCTGCATGTTGATGTTGATCCTAATGTTAATTTTACTAATACAATTGAAAAATAGAACTACCTAGATCAAATTCTTTGTGAATATTTTATGGATTCTACCTCATCTGGTAATTCTAGCTTGTATTGATGCATTCATGAACCTTCTGGCCTATCTTCTTGCCAATAGAATGTTATAGTAGACATAACTCCTATTGATGTGGGCAATGGTAAAGATGCTAGGCCAAATTCATGCAGTTGTAACTTAGTTATATCTCCTAGAAAGACTAGTTTGAGAGGAAATACATAGTATCTAGATGAATACTCCCTATCTCCCAAGTCTCTGGTTTGGTTATCACGGTTTTTAACTAGGAAACAAGGAATGTTGAGAAAAAATATGTAGACCCTATTTTAGAGATCTCAAATCTCCATATTACCCAAGGTCAAACTCACTCTTCACCTGTGAAGATAGAAGCAATGTTCTCTAATATCTATTCCTCTATATATGAATACAATAATTCTTATGACTCTAAAAAATTGATAATAAAGAAATATGGATTCTTAGTAAATCCCATATATTTTTAAAAATAGGGGGAATGATGATGGGGGCTCCACCCCTAAATATAAATGATCATGAATATCATGTTTTGGAACTACCTAGGTCTGGCCAACCCATAAATAGTCAGTACACTTAGGCTTTTTATTCAAAACCACAAACAATACATTCTTAGATTATCTGAACCTAAAAAGGTTTTCTCTTCAAGGGTTGCCTCTTTTGAAATATTTTTTTTGTTATCTTCTTATCACAAATCAGTCATCTCCATACATTAAAAGGCTTTGGGTTATAATTCATTTGAGCATAGGGAATACCTTTTTATTTAGTAACAGTGAACATGTGGTCACTTGTAGGTTTTAATATATAGGAAATCGTAAAAAAAATTCTTTTATATATTCTTATAATACATATCAAGATCATAGATCACTATGGAAGGATATTCATTCTCTATCAAACACTCAAAGTGGACCATGGATTATTATTGGGGAATTCAATACTATTCTGATTTTTTATGAAAAAATGGATGATTTTTTATGAAAAAATGTATGATTTTAATTACTTTATTTTATCTAGGGAATTCAGGGCTTGTGTGGAGGATTTTAATTTATTTTAATTTAATCTCATTAGAGCCAAATTTACTTGGTACAGAAAATTTCTGCACAAATTGGTTTCCAGCAAATTGGATAGATCCCTAGTTAATGATGAATATTTGAATTCATAGCCTGATATATCTTATTCCACTTTAGCTAAAATAAATTATGATAATCATCCTATTTTTGTGATATTAATTCTAGAGTCATGAAACATTCCTCCCTATTCGGATTCAATAATACTTGGGTTGTACATCCTGAGTGTGTCAAAAAAATCAGGATACTTTGAATTCTATGAGCCTTAGGGATGATGCCTTAGGTTGTGTTCTCAAGATAAAACTTTTTAAAAAGAAATTAAATTATTGGAGAGGGGGGTTTAGATCTATTTATGAAATCATTTCCTCACTTTAAGCCTCCCTCCATTCTATCTAAGAAGAAAATACAAAGTTTGGTTTCTCTGATGATTTTAAGAATGAAGATGTGGTCTCCCTTGAACTTTATAGACTTTTAAACCTCAAAGATAATACTCAAAAATAATTATTCATGTAAAAATTGATTAAATATGGTGATAGATATTCTAGGTTATTCAATACCCTTCAAAAAATTAGAAATTGTTACAAACCTTTATCTCTGATCAAGGATGGTGATCATTTCTTTGATAATAGGAAAGATCATACTGATCATGTTGTTTCTTATTACATAAATATCTTCAATGGTCATAATACTGAAATGTATTTGATTAAAGGGATAATTCCTAGTCTTTTCAGCAATAGTGATAATGATATTCTTGTATCTTCTCCTTTGGATTTTGAAATAATGGTTGTTGTTTTTAATCTTAGTAATGGGAGCTCTCTGGGCCCAGATGGTTTTACTAATCATTTTTTCTAAGATTTTTGGGATATCATTCATCATGATGTTTGTAGTTTGTTTTGTCATTTATTTAAAGGAGGTTCTCTCTTGTAGGGTATGAATTCTCAATTTATTGCTCTGATTCCAAAAAACTAATAATGATAATTAAATACATCAATTCAGGCATGTTTACCTTATCAACATTGTACAAAAAAAAAATTCTTAAATTATTTCCTCTAGAATTGAAATAATATCAAATAAAATCATCTCTTAAAATCAATTTGGTTTCTTCAAAGAGAGGGTTATCCAAGATCGTCTTATAACAGCCTCTGAATGTGTTAATGTTTTTAGGAAATCCACTATAGGTGGTAACATTACTTTGAAGCTGGATATTAAAAAGGCCTTTGACACAATGGATTGGGGTTTTATTTGTAAGGTTCTTTCCAAATTTTTCTTTGATGATACTTTCATTAATTTTATTAAGACTCTCCTAGACTCAACTCATATTTTAATTCCAATTAATGGCTCCCTGGAGGAATATTTCACTTGCTCAAGAGGGGTGAGGTTGGGTGACCTCCTCTCAGCTATTATTCTTGAAATTACGGAAGATTACTTTAGCAATATTCTATTGAATTTGATTGATAATGGGAAACTTAATCCCATTAAAACTACTAGGGGTCGCCTAGATCCTTCTAATTTATTGTAAGTTGATGATATTATTCTTTTCACACAAATAGATAAGAGAAATGTTAGGCTAATTAAAGAGACCTTCTTGCATTATCAAATAGTTTTGGGAAAGAAAATTAGTTGGAATAAATAATTTTTTTATTTTGGAAATAATATATCTATTGTGAGAAATACTGACGTTATCCATGAGTTTGGTATTATACAGGGTGTGTTTCCATTTTCATACCTTGGAGTTCCTATGTCTTTTGGTAGACCCTGAGCTTCTCATTTTAACCATATTATGGCTCAAATCATAAGGCAATTGGATTCTTGGAAACGTAAATCCCTTTCAATGGCTGGAAGGTTCTCTCTTGTCAATCACATTATTGTCTCCAAATTTGTTTACTCATTCATGGTATACAAATGGACGACTACTTTATTAAATAAGATCAATACATATATTAAAAACTTTGTTTGGAGTGGGAGTATACTTGAAAGGAGAATCATTATTGTGCCTTAGAAGAAATTTTGAAAACCTATTGTTCTTGGAGGAATTAGAATAAATAATCTTGGTCAATTTAATCAGGCTCTACAAGCACATTTCTTTTGGAGGATGATTAATGATAAATCAGAGACCCTTGTCTTTATGATATCCAGATTTTTAAATAATATCAAGGCTTTAAATCTCAACTATATGGATTATTCTATATTTCCAACACTCAAGGATGTTTTCTCCAGCATTATCTCTTAATCTTGTTGGTTAGGCAACAAAAAATCGTCTCTTAAATTCTAGTTTGATAACTGGATGGGTAAAACCTTATTAGACCTGATTAGTTTTTAGTGACCTGATAATAGACCTTAATGCCATGATAAAAGAGCAAATTGAAAATTTAAATGAATTTACAGATGAATTCAAAGATGTTGTTAGCAATTATACTTTCATTAATAAAGATGACATCCTAATTTGGGAACCAACATCCAAGGGTATCCTAAATTCAAATCAATTTTTCCATAACTCAATTAATGGTATTAATCATAGTTGGATTGAGAAAATGTAAAAAACTAGATCTCTCCATCTTGATTCTTGCTTCTATGGATAATTTCACTCTCCAAACTTCTAGTTGATAATTTCTTACAGGTTGTGGGTATTACACTTTGTTTTATATGTTTCTTATGTCATCAACACATAGAGGATACTAATCATCTCTTTTTGAGTTGTTCCACTACATCTGCACTCTATAATTTCATCCTCATCATTTTTTATGTGTGGATACCTTGCTCTGATTCCATTCAGGTGTGTATGCTTGACTATACTCTGACCTCTCTTTCAATTCAACTCTTCAACCTATTTCAGGTGGCTTGTGTTGAACTCATTCACATCATCTGGAAAAGTCATAATTCTAAAATTCATGAGAAGACCATTTTCAATCTTCATTCTTCTCATTTTTAAATTCTTATGGTGGTGAAGGTTGTTAACTACTTTCAGCATGGTCGATGCAGTAATTATGTGCATGACCTCATGGTGCTTAGATGACTGGGCATAGATGCATTTTTTCCTCCAACTCATGGTACTCTTGAAATTTTCTAGAACTTTCCATTCTTATGCTAGATGAAATGTAACTCGAATGGAGCCTCAAAAGGAAATCCAAGATCTTCAAGATTTATGGCAGTCTTTAGAGACCATAATTTTGACGTAATGGGGTGTCTTTATGGTCCTTGTGGTATTACAACATCCTTGGAGGCTGAGATTCTTGGGATGATCAATGTAGTGGATGTGGTGTAACATCATGTTACTATTTTTAGGTACTCCTAAATGATCATTTTTGTTCATAATTTGGTTGGGCTTTGTCTCGGGTGGTTTCAGGTGGAAAGTTGAAAATTTTGGAAATTTATAGGTTGTGCACAGTTTTCCCAAATTGTGCACCCACCCAGTGTAAACCATGAAAACCCAAATAGTGTGTGTTTTTATGGTTATCACATGGTTTGAAAAAATGTGCACCCACCTAGTAGAAACCATGCACCCCATTAAAGTGGCAAATGGTTAGGGTGTGCAGTTTGACAAACTATGTAGCTCTGCCCAGCTAACCATGCATGTGGGGCTTTTTATTTCAAAAAATTAATTTAAAAAATATTGAACCCCTTTATAACCTCTTGTTCGACCCTAAATTGGGTTATTATGATTTCCTAGGTCTTGGAGTCTCCCAAGAAATCATTTTATCTCCTCCAAACCCCTTTCTAGATGAATCAAAGTGCAGCGAACCTTGTTTGATTCCTCCTCAGTGAGTGATCTTCTCTAATTCCTTATCTCCCCCTCTCTCCTTCTTTCCAACATAGGGTTTGTTAGATCGTCAATTTTTTGATTAATCTAAACTCCATTGTTTTGGATATTGAATCTAGGTTGTATTTCTATATCTATGTTGTCATTTTTTATCATTGAAAATTCCTGTTGTGGGTGTTGAGTTTCGATATCGTGATTAAATGTTGGTGGTTACATTGAGATTTTAGATGTTATAAACCCTTGATTTTCTTGATTTAAATTAAATTATTTTCAATTGAATTTATGAAAACCCAATCTTATTCAGATTTAAATTTTAATGTACTTGGTTTGGATTTTGAGAAAAATCCTCAATTCCATTGGAATTGGAATTTGGGGTGTATTTTAAAAATTGATGGAAATTGTAATTTAATTTGATATTTGATTTTATAAAATATGGATTAAATTAATTTGATAAAAACCTATGATTTATTTTGTTTTATAAAGTTGTGAATTTGATGAAAACACCTTTTTGGTTTTAAAGTTTAATTAGCACATTTAAATCGACATTTGGAAATTGAATTTTAAAGTGTTTTAAAATGATTGTTTTCCAACTTGTTTGATTTAATTTTCCCTGAAGTTTTAGATGATTGTAATTTTCCCTTAAGTGGGAGATTATTTTAATTTTCCCTTAAGTGGGAGTGTAATTAATTTTCCCTTAGGTGAGAATGGATGTAAATTTCCCTTAATTAGGGGGAAAGTAATTTTCCCTTAAGTAGGGGTGCTATGAGTTGTTTTATTGATATGTAAATATGCCATTGATTATTAAAATATTTAATCATGCCTACTTATTTATATAAATTTTTTTATATAAAATGTGTATTCAGTCATTGTTTGAATTATTTCCATCATTTGAAATGAAAATCATTTTTTGTTTTAAATATAAAATTGTACTACCATACCTGTTTTATTTAAAGTTGAAAGAATGGTTTGGTCTATTATTTATGGAATATTTTTATGGAACACTTGGTGAGACCCTACTAGGATTTTATCTCACACCCTACCTTTTCCTTTGGGAATTTTTAGATTTTATGTGTCCAGGTTCGAGTAAAGGGAAAGCACCTCTTGGATCAAGTGGATGTTCTTGAACTTTGGGCTTGGAGTGTTGATACCTTTGGGATTTTTAAGTTTTATCTCGACTGTTTTGAGTACTTATTGATGTAATGTTTGGGTTTTGTTATACTTGTCTGAATTCTGGTACGGTTTCCTTTGGGAGTTTTCTTTGATCATACTGATATTTTTCTGTTTCTTCCATTGTTCATGTGTAAAAATCATTTCCTTTTATCTTGTATGATGTCGAGTGCTAGTCATCAACCTGTGGGGATTGAGAACACCCTTTAGGCCATGTCAGGATCAGATTGAATGTTAGGTAACTAAGATATTTGGTCCGGTTCATGACAAAGTGGTATCAAAGGTGCAGGTCGTGCATCTTTCCTTAATGTTAGTATGCAGTTGCGAGATATTTTTGGGGCTTAGGTGGTAGTTATGAGTGAGTGTTTGGTCATCTCTCATCGTAATGAGCCTTAAGTCGCCATGGGTGGTTTGGTAAAGGTGTCTTGAGGATTAGTTCTATTCTTTTCCTAAATTTTTATTTGGATAGGTTGGAATCCAAATCTTGTTTATCTATCCGATGGGATTAATTTCCCTATTGATCTTGTTTGATTGTTGATCTGAGTAATATTTTGATGTCTTATTTCACTACTGGAAAAACGTCCTATACCCACGGTTCAAAACCGTGGGTATAGCCCCCAAAACCGTGGGTATAGCCTATACCCACGGTTTTTGGAACCGTGGGCTGGAACGGCGTCGGTATAGGTCCCCAGCCTATACCCACGGTTTTCCAAAACCGTGGGTATAGGTTTCCTACCACCGTGTCACTGAAACATATCCAATTGCCACGATGTCAACGTCATTTACCCACGATTTGAAAACCGTGGGTATAGGTCCTAAAATAATGCAAGCGCCGAGTTTCGATCTCGCAACCTCTACGCTGCAAACACCACGTATAACCACTACCCTAACTTCACCGATATGTATATATATATATAGTTAAATATAGTTATAAAAACTGTGGGTATAGATGGAAGAACCGTGGGTATAGGGTTCCCGCCAAAAAAATTTACTTCCCGCGGAAAAAAAAAATTTCTCGCGCACACAAAAGTGACCTATACCCACGGTTTTTCATAATCGTGGGTATAGGTTTTTATCCCAGACCTATCCCCACGGTTTTGGGGAAAACCGTGGGGATAGGTACCCATATATCCACGGTTTTGGGAAACTGTGGGTATAGGTGACTTTTCTGGACCTATCCCCATGGTTTTCCAAAACCGTGGGGATAGACCCCCCTATACCCACGGTTTTCCAAAATCGTGGGTATAGGTCTTTAAAATTCACCTATACCCATGGTTTTGGAAAACCATGGGTATAGGGGGGTTCTATCCCCACGGTTTTGGGGAAAACTGTGGGGATAGGTCCATTTTCCAGTAGTGTTTGTTGTTTAATTATGTTGTGTAGAATCATGCCTCTGAGAAGACATGAAAATAGGATCCAGGAAGAAGTTTCTAATGAACCATGGAAAGAAAATCCTCTTGTGGACCATAATCTAGTTGAGGTTATTGTGTGTGTTGTCCAGGCTCTAAGATAGACACCTTCATCCATTCTCATTCAGGATCCAATTGTGGAACCTCAGAGGGATGATTTTCATAATCATGCTCAGGATTTCCTTCTCCAGAATCCATCACCATTCCAAGGCTCTGAGGCTAAGGATTGGTTGAGGAGGATTGAGATTTTGCTTGAGTTCTTAGAGATTCTAGATGAAATAAAGGTGAAATGTGACACGTTCAATCTTGAAGGACCTAGAAGGAGATGGTGTGACATGACGGTGATGGCGAAGAAAAATTTGGGATTCGATTGTAAGGGCTTTAAATTTATTTTCACAGAGCAGTTCTATCCAGATTTTATGGTGTTGGCTAAAGCTATAGATTTTTCCAAACTCGAGTAGGATGATAGGACTATGACAGAATATCTGAACTAATTCACTGATCTTGTGAAGTTTTCACATGAGATTGTATCGAATGAGAAGACGATGAATTGATGGTTCAATATGGGACTTTGATCTAATATTTTTTCTCAGGTTTTCTTAATCAAGATCTCTTCTTATGATAATGTGTTGGATAGGGCATTGATGGTCGAGCTTGATTTGGATGGTAAGTTAGGGTTTACAGGAGTTCCTTTTTATCCTAGTGGAAGTTCTATGAGTTTCCATAAAGGGAATATAAAGCATGATGAGTCTCATGGTGGTACTCGATAGCAGAGTTTTTCTAGACCTCCTACAGTGCCTAGAAGAGTCCCTTTGACTTTCTTCTATTATGGAAAGTATGGGCACTTGAAACGGGTTTGCACTAAGGCACCCAAGATATGTGGGTCCTATGAACACTCAAGTCACTTGCATAAGTTTTTTCATATCTATTTTGATCCATGTAGTGGAATGAGATCATCAACACTAAAAAGTAATGCAGTGAAATCAGATGCTTCAAGATCTAAGGGGTTCCAACCATAGACATATGGAACAAAGCTTCTTCACGCAGTGGAAGAGTCTCCAGAAAAAGCAGATATGGGTCTAGAAATTGTGAGAGGTACCATCATTATAGCATCATCTTTAGTGGATTCTTTATTTGATACTGGTGCATCTCATTCATTCATATCAACTCGTATTGTGAATCTACTAAATATTCCTATAGATATTTTGTCTTATGTGATGGATAATACTACACCCCTTAGAACGAAGAGAGAATAGGGTCTTCATTATCCTTCTTGTTTTTTCTATTTATCAGAAATCGATCTTGCATGGGATTTTCTGGTTCTCTATATGAAACCTATTGATGGAATATTTGGGATGGATTGGCTCATTTCTAATAAATCCTGAATTGATTGTTATCTTTGATGAGTCTCCTTTATTGTGCCTGATGGGGTGTATTGTATGTTTCAAGTAGAATGGGACATGAGGTCAAGTAGAGTTGGACCTTCTTATCCAAAGTTGTGGAAAGTAATATCAGTGTTTGATTTTGATATAGAGCAATAATCCTTGATTGATGATCTCCCTCCAGTTTTTGTCAAGTTTTCCAACGTTTTTTCTTCTGACTTCTCTAGTTTTCCATCAGTAAGGGAGGTAGAGTTTTCAATTGATTTAGTGTCTGATACTCAACCATTATTTATTCCTTATTACCACATGGAACCAGATAAAATGAAAGATTTGAAGACTCAGTTGTATGGTCTTCTAGAGAAAAGATTTATACGCCTGAGTGTGTCACCTTGGGAAGCACCTATTCTCTTTTCTAAGAAAAATGATGGAACACTTCTCCTACGTTTTGATTATTTAAAACTCAATAAAGTCATGGTAAAGAATAAGTATATGTTACCATGGATTGATTACTTGTTTGACCAATTGAAAGGGGTTAAGTGGTTCTTGAAGATTGATCTTCGATCTGGTTATCACCATTTGAGAATAAAAGAATATGACATTCATAAAACTGACTTTTGGGGAAGATATGGACATTATGATTACTTTATCATGCCATTTGGTCTAACCAATTATCTTACAGTATTTATGGATTTTATGAATAGGATTTTATTTATTTCAAGTTATCAAAATGTAATTTATGGATTCGGGAAGTGAAGTTCTTGGGACATGTGGTGTCAAAACATGGTATCTCAGTTGGTCCTAAGAAGGTGAAATCTATTACGACATGAGAGCAATCGTGAAATGTTTTTGAGATTCAGAGCGTCTTGGGTTTAGTTGGATATTACCACTCACTACTACAAAAACGAGAATTAACAGCGCTAAAAACGGGCTTTAACAGTGCTAAAAAAGCGCTGTAAAGCTCAGCGCTGATAAAGGGGGTACCCCTTTATCAGCGCTAAACAAGCGCTTCTTTAGCACTGATAAATGATTGTTTTATCAGCGCTCCTTTAGCGCTGATAAACTTATCTTTTATCAGCGCTGATAAAGGTGTAGTTTATCAGCGCCTTTTTAGCGCTGATAAAAGCATGATTTATCAGCGCTAAAAGAGCGCTGATAAACTTATCTTTTATCAGCGCTTCTTTAGCGATGATAAAGGTGTAGTTTATTAGCGCTTTTTAGCACTGATAAAAGCACAATTTATCAGCGCTAAAAGAGCACTGATAAATGCCCTCTCTTCTGCTACAATAAATCTGCAGCAGCACACCCGAACACCTACAAAAAAAACAGCATCTCAATAAGACAATTAAAGAAAGTATACCCATACAAAATTAACTCATAAATCATAAGAAAATTAGACCAAGTATACCCATACAACAATTATACCCATACACCATTAACACATAATTTATAAGTTAATCAAGTACTTAAATAAATCAATTTAGAATTTAGGGGGTTTGGGGGTTGTTCAAGGGTTTGGGGTGAATGTTCAAGGGTTTGGGGTGGCTATCCAAGGGGGGTAGGGGGTGTCTGGGGGGCTTTCCAGTTCAATACTAAGGCTCCACATGGGTGTGTTTTATCAATACATAAATATTTGGACTTTTCTCTATCCACTATGCATCATGTTCTCAACCTCAAAGAAGTTATAAGGTTTGTACACACACTGAGGTGCACATACTTGGGGGGGGATGAATCTCATTAATAAACCCCCAATATTAAACCTGCAATAGGCTATTGTAAGTGCATGATCAAGAAATATGCACAACCTAGTTGAGAAAGAATTGGAATAAAACTAATAAAAAAATCATCATTGATCCTCAAATCCATGACCATGATTAAACCCAAATTAATTTTCCAAGTGATGAACTTTTACCAAGAATTTCACAAGGATCGTGTCGACATTATAAAAATATATTTTGACCAAGTCCCACCCCATCTACATCAAGACACATTGATTCTCAAGTATTAAAGCTTGATCAACCATACCTACTTCATCCAATGTTAGGGTTTCTCTGAGTACATCATAGGAACCACACAAAACATATAATATACCATGGTCTCCCCACTATATACATAATTATAATTGACCTCCAATATGTGATTTTTATTTATACTCCATCATGGAAATCCACTTATGGGAGTTTTCTCATCCAGGGAATACCCTCAACAGTATCTCAGACCACCCATATGTGTTCTTCCAATTCAGAGGCATAAGACCTACAAGGATCTCATCCCTATACTATGGGAGTACCCTTATTTAGGGAATAATACTAAGAATCATATATTCTTTACTATATGGTAGTATTATCATCCAAATAATAATCCCTAGAATCATATCAACCCTCCAATATGGGTGTATTCTCATTTGAGGCATAATCTATATAATCATCTCAGCCCTCCCCTATGGGATTATTTTCATTTAGTAAATATTCCCGATAAGAATCTCATACCACTCCTATGGTTGTATTCTCATTTGGGGAATAATACCTATATACATCTCATCCCTACCCTATGAGAGTATTCTCAATTAAGGAATAATACCCATAAGCATATCCACCCTCCCAAATGGGAGTATTTTCATCCATATATAAGCCCATAAGTATCATAGACCCAAACACATGATCACCCTAGTATACCAGGCCAACCATGACTTGATATATATGAGGCCCCTGATAGATCACATTCCATGACCCCCCATTTAAAAGATCAATGAAATCCTAATGCGTTTGGTCGGATTTTCGTAGGTCAGTTGTTGTTTTCACTTAAAATCTTGTCCATTTTAAACAAAATAGATACCTTTTGAGTGCTAGCGGCCACACCGTTCCTCGGATTGATGCGGGGTTGACTCGTACATGTCACCAAGGACCCTTGGATCATTCTTATAAAATATCAATTCAATCCGAATGCGTTTGGTCAGATTTCCGTAGGTCAGTTGTTGTTTTCACTTAAAATCTTGTCCATTTTAAACAAAATAGAGACCCTTTGAGTGCTAGCGGTCACACCGTGCCTCGTATTGAGGTGGGGTTGATGTGTACACGTCACCAAGGACCCTTGGATCATTATTATAAAATATAAATGCAATCTGAATGCGTTTGGTTGAATTTTCGTAGGTCAGTTGTTGTTTTCACTTAAAATCTTGTCCACTTTAAACAAAATAGAGACCCTTTGAGTGATAGCAGCCACACCGTGCCTCGTATTGAGGTGGGGTTGACCCTTACACGTCACCAAGGACCCTTGAATCGTTCTTATAAAATATCAATGCAATCCAAATGCGTTTGGTCGGATTTCCATAGGTCAGTTGTTGTTTTCACTTAAAATATTGTCCATTTTAAACAAAATAGAGACCCTTTGAGTGATAGCAGCCACACCATGCCTTGGATTGAGTCAGAGTTGACGCATACATGTCACCAAGGACCCTTGAATCGTTCTTATAAAATATAAATGCAATCCGAATGCGTTTGGTCAGATTTTCGTAGGTCAGTTGTTGTTTTCACTTAAAATCTTGTCCACTTTAAACAAAATAGAGACCCTTTGAGTGCTAGCGGCCACACCGTGTCTCGTATTGAGGCATGGTTGACTCTTACATGTCACCAAGGACCCTTGGATAGTTCTTATAAAATATCAATGCAATCGGAATGCGTTTGGTCAGATTTCTGTAGGTCAGTTGTTGTTTTCCCTTAAAATCGTGTCCATTTTAAACAAAATAGAGACCCTTTGAGTGCTAGCGGCCACACCGTGCCTCGGATTGAGGCGGGGTTGACTCATACACGTCACCAAGAACCCTTGGATCGTTATTATAAAAGATAAATTCAATTGGAATTCGTTTGGTTGGATTTCCGTAGGTCAGTTGTTGTTTTCACTTAAAATCTTGTCCATTTTAAACAAAATAGAGACCCTTTGAGTGCTAGCGGCCACACAGCGCCCCGGATTGAGGCGGTGTTGACTCTTACACGTCACCAAGGACCCTTTTATCGTTCTTATAAAATATCAAAGCAATCATAATGCGTTTGGTTGGATTTTCGTAGGTCAGTTGTTGTTTTCACTTAAAATCTTGTCCATTTTAAACAAAATAGAGACCCTTTGAGTGATAGCGGCCACACCGTGCCTCGGATTGATACGGGGTTGACTCGTACACGTAAAAAAGGACCCTTTGATCGTTATTATAAAATATCAATGCAATCGGAATGCGTTTGGTCAGATTTTCGTAGGTCAGTTGTTGGTTTCACTTAAAATCTTGTCCATTTTAAACAAAATAGAGACCCTTTGAGTGCTAGCGGCCACACCGTGCCTCGGATTGAGGCGGGGTTGACTCTTACACATCACCAAGGAACCTTGGATCGTTATTATAAAATATCAATACAATTCGAATGTGATATACTAATTATTCATTATGAAAAACAAAAAGGTACCATTAAATACTTACATTGCCCCAAACACCCATAACACAACCCAACCACAACCTTCATCTCAATGTACTCAACCGATCTAAACACAAATATGGATTTTAACCAAGACTATATAATTCAAAATTCCGATCATGTCATCAACCGACCACTTAATTTCTATGGTGCTCCCCACTATATGCTTTAGCTCACAAACACCACCATCTGATGTTTAACACCTCCATCATCAGGAAAGAAACACTAGAACCCCAACTAAAACTCCACAACATACCCAACATGTTTTCTAACTTACCATGCTTATACATCCATGAGAACACCAACCAATGTTATCATCCATCCTTTCCATCAAAACCACTTGGAATGGATGTGAATCCATCATCCATACATGAATCAAGGACAGTTCAACTTTTCCTCAAAGATTGAACCCATTTTCAAAATATAATTAACATTTCAAAACATCAAATAGATGTGGCTTACAACTCACCACATTTGTTCCTTTTTCCTTGATTAATTTGAAACATGCACCACATAGGTTGTAAAAGCAGTAGAGGATAGATCTCTTTGATCATACAAATCCATGAACCCAAGTTTATCCTTGAGGAAACCGATGAGTGATGTTTATGAATGCTTTTTGGAACTAGGAACTGACTCGCTTGATGAAACACGGGAAATATATTTAAATGTATCCTCACTTTCCAAATCATTGGAACAATTTCCTGTATTGGATGCTCTTAATGTCAGATTTATCATCCCATCTTGTTCATCAAATGGATTGGTCAACTTCCAATCTATCATGGAGGATGTCGCACCACCTTTACACGCAACTAATGATCAGAGGCAGCTTGATTAGAAAAACAATACTGAGGGAACTGGACATGAAATATCATGCGGTTCCATAGTTTCTCAGTAACCTCAATTTACCCCACATGATATAAGGCTATTGCATGATGTCCAAGACATAGCGAGAGGAGAAGAGAAGGTGAAAGTCTCGTAGATGAACAACATCAACAATGAACATCCACCACCCTTTCACTATATACATCAAAATCATATCTTTAAGAACGTAGATGTGAATTTCAATCTTACTTCCATCGAGGATGATTCATGTTGGTCAAATTGTTTTAGAAATTGTTTATCTTCATCCGTGCCTTGTACTTGCACCCATGAATTTGAAGGTGAGTATGCGTACATGATAGTTGACCTTCTTAGAGAAGAGTTTCTGGAAGAGTATAAGATACATGAAGCAATGAAGATCATTAGAGTGTTGGAGAAAATGTGATTGCTACAAACAATGTGGAAATCGGTTTGTGCAACGCGGCCTAAGTTACAACATGCAGGTATTGTACTTTATTTTTTTCTTGAGGGTTTCAGTGTAAATGCATTTTGGAATGATCATTTCTATTAATTGTCTTTTAGGTTTTTTTGACAGCCGAGGGGAAAGGGTGGGGTCTGCAGACATTGGAGGATATATCAAAGGGTGACTTTATGGGAAATTACATCCAATATTTTTGCAACATTTCCATAGTATCTAACATCTAACCAAATGGCCTCTTTTCCCTTCAAGCTCCCTGAACCCCGATCACCATCGGGGTTCGGGGAGCTTGAAGGGCAAAGAGGCCATTTCTCCAACATATTCACACACAAAATCACCCTTCGACATATCCTCCAATGTCTGCAGACCCCACCCTTTCCCCTCGGATGTCAAAAAAACCTAAAAGACAATGAATAGAAATGATCATTCCAAAATGTATTTACACTGAAACCCTCCAGAAAAAAAATAAAGTACAATACCTGCAAGTTGTAACTTAGGCTGCATTGCACAATCCGATTGCCACATTATTTGTAGCAACCACATTTGCTCCAACACTCTAACGATCTTCATTGCTTCATGTCTCTTATACTCTTCCAGAAACTCTTCTCTAAGAAGTTCAACTATTGTGTATGCATACTCACCTTCAAATTAATGGGTGAAAGTACAAGGCACAGATGAAGATAAACAATTTATAAAAAAAGTTGACCAACATGCATCATCCTCGATGGAAGTAAGATAGAAATTCACATCGAAGTTCTTAAAGATATGATTTTGATGTATATAGTGAAAGGGTGGTGGATGTTCATTGTTAATGTTGTTCGTCTACGAGACTTTCACCTTATCTTCTCCTCTTGATATGTCTTGGACATCATGCAATAGCCTTATATCATGTGGGGTAAATTGAGGTTGCTGAGCAATTATGGCACCGCATGATCTTTCATGTCCAGTGCCCTCAGGATTGTTTTTCTAATCAAGCTGCCTCTAATCATTAGTTGTGTGTAAAGGTGGTGCGGAAGCCTCCATGATAGATTGGAAGTTGACCAATCCATTTGATGAACAAGATGGGATGCTAATCAAGCTTCTTCCGATCATTAGTTTATGTAGGTCAGTTGTTGTTTTCAATTAAAATCTTGTCCATTTTAAACAAAATAGAGACCCTTTGAGTGCTAGCGGCCACACTGTGCCTCGGATTGAGGCGGGTTTGACTCGTACACGTTACCAAGGACCCTTGGATCGTTATTATAAAAGATCAATGCAATCTGAATGCGTTTGGTTGTATTTTTGTAGGTCAGTTGTTGTTTTCACTTAAAATCTTGTCCATTTTAAACAAAATAGAGACCCTTGGAGTGGTTCAGCATTCTTGCATGTTGTTGGTGCATATCATCTGTTAAAATGGGAAAATGACTCATTAGAGAAAGGATATTTTATTTAATAACAATTAAAATTTTCCTACGAACATTTACATACAACAATGTTTCATCTTTTGATCCCCTTAACCCCTCTCAAAAATGACCACAAATTGTACATGTCCCCAAGTCAGATATTCATTGTATTTGTGTACAATCTTCCATCAGGTATGCGGCCCACTTGTTTCTGAACACATATATTTCATCTTGTGAGTATGAGGATTTTCGGCAGTCATAGTAGTACTGCAAAATAAAAAAATAAAGAATTAATAAATAACTTAAATGAACTAGTAGTTGTTTTTAAAAATACCTCTTTAGGGATGCTAGTTTGCTGATGAAAAACGATATCTTTCATAAATTTACAAACATAATAACCGCAATAATTGTCGTTTGTTTGTTTTGGACACAGCAAAAAAATTGATCATTAGGAGAATAAGTAACTTGTGTTGAGATGTGTTTGGATAGTGAAATTTTATTATATATACCCTGATATTTGTCTAGACGTAGTACTTGCTCGCCTCCTTATGCTTAGCCCCTGGCCGCATTCCTTTTTTTAGACGATAATTATAAACCACCCTATCAGTAAAAGATAATATAAATTATATTACTTAATGTTTATACCTAAAACGTAAGATGTAGTGTCTTACAGATTCACAAACTCCATCATGTGTGTTCGGTTTGATGGATATCCTTGCTTTGAATCCAGAAAATAAATCTTCAGAGTATCCAAGTTGACTGCAATTAGCAACCAATGTTTCCTAAAAACACAAAAAGGAATAAGTAATAAAAGAAGTGAAAATATAATTGATATGCTTTAATCATAGAGTATTACCCCTGCATGGTTGGTATTAGGAAAAGTATGTCATCTGTAATCTTGCGTTCAAATGTTTTCAGCAAGTCGTTCACTATTTCATTCCTTTTTGATGGATCTATTTTTGCTAGCAAATTAAAGAAATAAATTCATAATGTTACCGTAATTTCTTCCCAGATCACAGCCTTCAGCCCGGACACAACATGGTGCCATGAATCTATGTCAATCGGTACGCGTTTCCGAGTGACAACTCCAATGTATCTACTAAACATAGCCTTGTTGGGATTCACATGCTGACCTCGTGCATTCCATCCGACTTCAAATTTGATGCCTTTTCTTTTCGCCTTAAGAATTTTGGCTAACACCGTCAAACTACGACGCACCTATGATTTCTGCGACGCTGGTCCTTCATTCCTGACCATTTCATCGATATCAACATCATCTATATGTTCATCTAGAATGGTATCAATGACATGTGTTGATGGTTGTTGGACCTCAACACTAAGAGAAGCAGGATCTGCAGTAGGAGGAGCAGCAGGAGGAGCAGCAAGAGGAGCAGCAGCAGCAGGAGAAGCATCAGGAGCAACCGGAGCCATAGCAGTAGCAGCATGAGCTGCAGGAGCAGCAGGAGCAACAGTAGCAGCAACATGAGCTGCAGGAGCAGCAGCAGTCGCAGCAGCAGCTGCTTGAGAGACTTGTTTAGCCTCAAGGTTAGGAGCATCAGAATGTGCAGAAGTCATTATCTGCAAAAGTGGTTGAACAGTTAATTCAAATTACATAAATTCAGTAATGATAAGATAATAACATGAGATAACAAGATCTATATTACAAACAAAATATAACATGTTTACTGAACTCTCTTTCTTTTTTTCAAAGGTTGAAGGGATTTGACACCTCTATCGACTATCCAAATACCTTCATTGTGGTCTCCTCTAACATAAAAAACATCATCTGCATTGGGACTGCTCCGAAATGATTGCAACGTACCACTAAAAGGATCATCCTCAACTAAATTTTCATCGGAACCTTCAGTAGTTTTGGATGATAACAGAACAATCGACCACTTTCGATTTGCGGGATCTGGAACATAAAAAACTTGTACCGCTTGTGATGCCATTATAAACTGTTCATCTTTGTACCCTTCTTTACTAAAATCAACTTTCACAAATCCCCATTCATCTATTTTAACACCACTGTTGTTATCAACCCATTTGCATTGAAAAATAGTCAATTGAAATATCGTATAATCCAACTCCCATATTAGTTTGATAATGCCAAAGTATGACATATTTTCATAAATTGGATTTCTGTCCTTACTACCAGAAACATGCATCGCTTCAGCCACTAGTGTAACTTTACTATTTTGTATGGTACTATCTTCATCATGTTCATCTGTATAGAATGTATAACCATTAATTACATAATTAAGATAATACATACACACTTGGTCCAGCGGCTAGCCATCGAAGACGTTCTGAAATTGAATTCGGATTTTCATCCAACTGCTTAAAAATATGGTCCTGAAACCATCCTATAAACTGGTGATTATGTGTATCTGATAACCATTTTTCAGCCCTCGAGGGATTCAACTACCTAAGAATTTCTTTGTGAGTTTTAATATATGGAGCAACCTCCCAACTGTTATGCAAAACATAAAGATGATCCTGCTCCCGATCTGTAATATTGATTGTCACAACTTCTCTTCTAGAAATTCCCTCACCCTCAATGCGTCCAGTGTGACGAGATTTTGGGAGACCAATGCTTTCCACATCATATAGGTATTCAGTACAAAATTCAATGGCTTCCTCAACAATATATCACTCCACTATACAACCCTCTGGCCGACTTCGATTTTTGACATACCCTTTCAAAATCTTCATATACCGTTCAACAGGATACATCCATCTATAGTGCACAGGACCACAAAGTCGAATCTCTCTCACCAAGTGAATCATCAAATGAACCATCATATCAAATAATGTTGGTGGGAAGAACATTTCTAATTCACATAATATGATGACAATTTCTTTTTCCATAGCTGGAAATTTCCCCGGGTCTAAAACTTTGCTACATATAGCTTTGAAAAAGAAACAAAGTTTGGTTAACGTATGATGAACATTCTTGGGAAAAATGCAACGTAAATCTATAGGAATTATATCTTGCATCAAAACATGGAAATCATGTGATTTCAAACCTTTTAACTTCAAATCATTCATTGACACAATGTTCTTGATATTTGATGAGTACCCCTCTGGAACCTTTACATCATTGAAGAAGTTGCAAAACTGATATCTCTCCGCCCTAGAAAGATTATAAGCAGCTGGAGGAAGAAACATTTGATTGTCACCCTTCACGGGAGACAACTCTTCACGTATTCCCATGTCAACCATGTCCAACCTTGCCTTAATTCCATCTTTTGTTTTGCCAGGGGCATTTAGCAACGTTCTGATAACACTGTCACATACATTTTTTTCCACATGCATCACATCAAGAAAATGTCTGACGTACAAACAATCCCAGTATGGTAATTCGAAAAAAACCGATCTCTTTTTCCAACTAATTTTCATAAGGTTTTTCAAAAATGGTTTACCAAAAATAGTGTTCAGATCTTTTACTTTCTCAAACAGCTGATCACCTGTTAGTGGAGACGGTGTTGCGCGTTTTTCTGAACTTCCATTGAATGATGTCGTCCAAGATTGGTACTTATGCCGATGAGGTAGAAATCTACGATGTCCTAGAAACACATATTTCGATGAATATTTCAACCTAATTGATTCTGTATCTTCTTCTCACACGGGACACCCTTGAGTTCCTTTAATTCTATAGCCTGACAAATTTCCATAAGCAGGGAAATCATTTATTTTCCCATACAACATCGCTCTCAACATGAAGTATTCACTTTTATAAGAATCATACAACATTACACCTGAGTCCCACAATAACTTCAAATCCTCGATCAAAGGAGCCAGATAAACATCAATATCGTTACCTGGTTGTTTTGGTCCTGATATAAGCATAGATAACATGATGAATTTCCGCTTCATGCATAACCAGGGTGGAAAGTTATAATTTACCAACATAACAGGCCATGTACTATGAGTGCTGGTTTGAAAACCAAAAGGATTCACTCCATCTGTAGATAACGCAAGATGAAGGTTTCTAGGATCTTTTCCAAATTCAGGATAATCATGATCAATTTTCTTCCATTGAGAAGAGTCGGATGGATGACGTAATAACTCATATTTATTTCTTTTATCTGCATGCCACGACAATTGTCTTGCAGTTTCTTCACTTCCATATAGATGCCTAAACCTTGGAATGATTGGAAAGTACCATACAACTTTCGTAGGATTGGATTTATCTTTCTTGTATCGAGAAGAACCACACTTTGGGCATTTTTTAAGTGATTTGTTCTCTTTGAGAAACAATATACAGTCTTTTGGGCAGGCATGTATTCTTTCATAAATCATTCCCATCGAGCGTAGCATTCGTCTAGATTCATATGTCCGGCTTGGGAGCTCATTATCTTCCAGGAGCATGTCATTCAAGAGAGAAAGTAGTTTCATAAAACTGACATCACTCCATCTATTTCCTGATTTCAATTTATACAACTTCAGTACATCTGACAATGTTTTATACCTAGTGCAAGCAACATACAATGGCGTCTTTGCACAACTCTTTAACTTCTCAAAAAAAATTGGGCAATCACGGAGTTCATCTTGAATTGTCTTTGTCATTTCCTCAATATGATCTTCATCATCATTGACATCTGTAATCACATCCTCCATACGGTCTTCTTCATTATCCATATTTGTATTCATATCTGACGATCCATAAAACGCAGTTTTATGCCAGCCAGTAGCTACATTCGCTTTTTCTCCGTGTTTATTCCAACATTTATAACTCCGATCTATTCCGTGACATATCAAATGTTCTTCCAACTCCTCTGGAGTAAGTAGTCTAGAATAACAACAACGAAAACACGGACAAAGGATTTGAGAAGGATCCTTTTCATGATCCTTTGCAAACTTGATGAACTCTTTCACTCTTTTCTCGTACTCTATTGTTAAACGATTATCATCCATCCAATCTTTATTCATCTCCATCCTATTAGAATCTCAAATATTAGTGTTTATAGTTCAAGTACACAAAACAAGAATTCCAAATACAGTAGAAGAGAACCACTTCCTTATAAAAATGGAGATTAATAGAGCCTAACCATTAGTATTTATTCATCATGCCTAAATACTCACTGTTGGTGGAAGTGAAACCGTTACTGATGATCATTCCAAGAAGAAATGGAAACCAAAAGGGGGGAGTGAATCAAAATACCCCAAACAAGATGGAAAAACATGGTATTTGAGAATAGGTTAGTGGCTTTCATGTTGGCTAGAAGGAAACCTAATTTATTTCAATGAAAAAGGTTAATTCACAACAAGATACCATCCATTCCATATATTATTTTCATTAATAGGGTTATTTTGTGCTTCAAAATGATCAAAACATGTCTAACCAAATTCAAATGGATAAAATATGAATTCATGAAACACATGAATCCCAAAAAGAAGATATAGTATAGAAACACCCACTTGGAATCTGAATGAGTCTGCTCAAATGAAGAACATCATAAATCTCCAACTACATCGATGCTTTCTCATATACAACGACACCACTAGCTAGATAGTGGCCCTCACCAAGAACATCATACATCTCCAAATAAGAGATTACAACCACTAACCATGAAGAACATCATAAGATGGAAATATAATAAGAACATATCCCTTCACCCAAATAAGATACTACAACCAATAACCATGAAGAACCACTAAGAGCATAATTTGAAACCTAAGGAAAGGTACACCCAAAACATACCAATGAATTCAAATGAAATACTTTCTAAACCAAACCATTGAAATCCTCAAATGTTCCTAACATCAAACCCCATCATATATCCTAATAAAATTCTTTGATAACACTATTTCATGGACTATACCCATTTAGACCCCTCTATTGGTTAGTAGATTATAGTCTAGTGACCCCCTAAAACCATCCTCCAACATGTCATGGGTTAGTGAATGCACCGAGGGTATTTATCACAACCATGTGCAATGTACTTCTAATAATAAATAATTGATATAGTTTAACATCAAGTTGTATAGATGATTTTTTGAATGATACCAAGTGAAAGTTAGTATGGTAAATATGTGTGATAAGACATTTTTGGTCTAACTAAAAGGGGATATAGCCTAATGAGTGTATTTTGGATTCACAAAAAATATGACTCTATGTGGTATAGGGTTTTTTCAACTAGTAGGAGTATGGAACACTAAGTGAATATGGTCCTCTATGTGTGGGAATGTTTTCATTTAGAGTATGGCCTAATATGTATGGTTCCCATAGAATAAGGCCCATTTGAATTGGATATTTGGGCTCATTACACAAGGTGGATCACATTTTTCATGTGAGGAATCTACACCAATTTGGTTCATAAAATATATTCATAGAACATAAGGATTTCTATATTCATCAACTAATGAATCGTGTTCTTATCACACCAGGTAAGAACATAAGATCATCTACTAATGGAAGTGTTTAGAGATCGTATGCTCATCACATAGGGGATTCTTTGGCACATCGCCTCAGGAATCTCATGCTCCTCATGTGAGGTATAATCATAGGATCATTACCTAGGAGATGAATAAGAGATCTTATGATCATAACTTAGGGGATTCTTAGGCATATCCCCTAATGAATCTATTTATAATCTCATGAGGTATAATCAAGGGAAAATTATTTGGGAGATAAAGAAGATCTCATATTCCCATAACATAGGGACTTCATATTCTCGTCACCTAAGGCAACCTAGGATTATCACCTAGATTTTGATGTTTCCTGAATTAAGAGTGGTCATAGGTTTATATCTCGGTAAAGGAACTCACATATTTGAATTTTAGAAGAGGGAACCACCTGATACACTCATCGCGTAGGGGGTGAGCATAGTTTTATAGCCACCATTTCATTTTATCCATGAAGTTATTCAATTCCCACCAAACCCTATTCAATTTCATCATTAACAACTATATTCTATGTCACTGGGAAACTAAAATGAAAACCCATATCAACTAATGATGTCATCTCCCACAATAACCCACTCATTACATCTTTTTAACAATGGAAAGGTTGATGCTTCCCCACTGCATGATTTATCACCTCAACCATCTCACATTTTCCCCCAATGGAATCTATCACAATCAAACTAATAAAAAACTTCTCAAACAACCCCACCAAAAAACAATGATGATTTTCAACAATAAAAGTAAACAAGCACCATGTTCTTGAGAAATATAATGAAAATTAGTAAACACATGTGAATCATCCCCTTTACATCATTTTCCATCAAGTATGGTCCATTTTCTTCAATCGGTCAATCCATAATACTCACCCATAGAATAAAAAAGCATGTTAAAAAAATGATATACAAATGGGAGAGGAGAACAATATTGAAAAAAGATTTGGAAAACATGCCTTAAAGGAGGTCCTGCAAACCGAATCTTGAAAGCATTGCAGGCGGCAGAGGTTTGGCAAACTAAAGCTCGAGGGCGGCGGAGGCCCGGCAATGTGAACTCAGCGGGCGGCGGAGGTCCGGCAACAAGTAGCAAGGGTGGCGGAGGTCTGGCAACGTGATCTCAGCGGGCGGCATAGGGGAGTCATAGAGTTCCAGTACCGCGAGAGCTTTAGGTCGCGATAAAACGAGGGCACTGTGCGACCGAATTTATAAAAAAATGAACTAAGGTTTTATCAGTGCTAAAAAACGATGATAAATACTACCTTTATCAGCGCTAACATTTTAGCACTGATAAAGGTTACCCTGTATCAGTGCTAAAATTTTAGCGCTGATAAATGAGTTCTTTATCAGTGTTTTTCTAGCGCTGATATATGGCCTCTTTATCAGCGCTAGAAAAGCGCTAATAAAGACTCCCTGTATCAACGCTAAAATTGTAGCGCTGATACAGGGAGTCTTTATCAGCGCTTTTCTAGCGCTGATAAAGAGGCCATATATCAGCACTAGAAAAGCGTTGATAAAGAACTCCTTTATCAGCGCTAAAATTTTAGCGCTAATACAGGGTAACCTTTATCAGCGGTTTTGCTTAGCGCTGATATAAGGGGGCGCTTCCCTTTCCCGTTTTTGTAGTAGTGACCGGTTCATAAATAATTTCCTAAAGTTGGATTCTCTGATGACTACTCTCACTGAGAAGGGGGTAAATTTTTCTTGGGATAAGAAATTTCGGAGTTCTTTTGCTGAGCTAAGACGTCTTTTGACTTCTGTGTTGGTGTTGACTCTTCCAGAGGCCGGGTAGGGCTATGTGGTCTTCTATGATGCATCAGGTTCAGGTTTGGTTTGTGTTCTTATATAGGGTGATCACATCGTTTCTTATGACTCTCAACATATTAGGACACAAGAGAAGAATTATCTGACCCATGACCTTGAACTCACAGTCATGATGCATGCACTTAAGATTTAGTGGCATTATATTTTCAGAGAAAGTTTTACCATGTATTCTGAACAGAAGAGATTGAGTTATATCTTCTCTAAGAAAATATTTGAATCTTTGCCAGAGGTGTTGGGTGGAGTACCTGAAATATTTTTATTTTGATGTTGCTTATACCCCAGGGAAAGGGAATGTCATCGCAGATTCTTTGAGCATGAAACTTATGACCCAAGTCGTGAAAGAATCATCAAAAGAGTGGAACATGATGGATCTTTTTGTATAGTTTCATATTGGAGTTTGGGAAATAGGGGATGAGGTTGTATTAACCAGTGTTCAGTTAACCACCACTCTTCTCAAGATGATTCTTCAGGAACATAAGCTTGATGATGAATTATGTGGCATTAGGTACTGTCTTTATGGTGGGGAGACCGTTGTTGAGTGGACATTCTCCGCGAAGGGTATCCCGTGTTTCTGGAACCGGTACGTTGTACCTTTTCCTATAAGAAAAGATATGATGGGGGGTTTCCATAGTTCTCAGTGGGTTGTGCACCCAAGAACCATAAATATGTTCTATGATATACGACGATGATTTTTTTGGCTAGGTATGATACAGGGCATTGTTGATTTTGTCTCTCATTATTATACGTGTCAATAGGACAAGGTCGAGCACCATTGACCTTCATGTTTGCTTCAGCCACTTTCAGTGCCAACTTGGAAGTGGGATGAGATCTCTATGGACTTTGTGGTTGGGTTGTCACGTACCCAAAGAAAGAAGAATGAGATATGGGTTGTGATCGATAGGCTGACCAAATCGACTCAATTTATACCCATTCATAATACAACCAAAGTTGAGAAGCTGGGAAATCTCTATGTGAGAGAGATTGTTCATTTTCACAGAGTTCCATCTGCTCTAGTCTCTGATAGTGGTCCATGTTTTACTTATCACTTTTGGAGAGGCCTTCAGAAGGCACTGGCATATTATCTTCCTTTGAGTACAGCATACCATTCATAGACAGATGGCCAGACTGGGAGGGTTATACAAATTCTTGAGGATATGCTTCATGTATGCATCCTCAATATTGGTGGAGCTTGGGATGACCATTTAGGACAAGTTGAGTTTGCTTATAACAATAGTTATCAGTCCGTGATTAGGATGGCTCTTTTTGAGGCCTTGTACGGTCGACCTTGTAAATCTTTATTGTGTTGGTCGGAGATCATTGAAAGTTCCTTGGTTGGACCGAGCTTGGTTCAAGAGATGAAAGCAAAGATTCAGCTGATTCATCAGAGAATATTGACAGCACAGAGTCGATATGAGTCTTATGTTGATCGTCGTCATAGACCATTGGAGTTTCTAGTTGGTGACCAAGTGTTCTTGAAAGTTTCACCTTGTTTGGGTCATCGATGACTTGGGAGGCAAGGGAAGATTTCTCCTCATTTTGTGGGGCCTTTGAGGTTGTTGAGCAGGTGGGGAAAGTGGCTTACTATTTAGAACTTCCACCATAGTTGACATCGATACATAACATGTTCCATGTATCGTAGTTATGAAAGTATCTTTCTAATCCATCACATGTTCTGAGTTGAAGTGATCTTGATGTCGAGTCTGATTTATCTGTAATGAAGCATCCAGTTAGGATAGTTGATTCTAAAATTAAGGTACTTCATTGGATGATGATATCTTTGGTTTGATTGTTATGGCAACATGGTTCAGATACGCATGAGACTTGGGAGAGAGAGGCATTGATGAGAGTAGTGGTATCATCTTTTTGACATGGAGACATCTTGACTGGCTTTTGGGGGATAGAAAGTTTCTATGGTGGGGAGGTTGTAACATCATATTACTATTTTCATGTATTCTTTGACCCTCCTTTTTATTCATACTTCAGTTGGGGTTTGTCTCTGGTGGTTTTGGGTGGAAAGTTGAAAATTTTGGAAATTTTTGGGTTGTGCACGGTTGGCGTACGGTTTTCCCAAATCATGCGTCCACCCAGTGTAAATCGTGTAAATCCAAACAATAAGGGTTTGTACGGTTGGTGTACGGTTTGACAAACTGTGCGCCCACCAAGTAGAAATTGTGCACCCCATCAGAGGGGCGCACGGTTTGACAAACCGTGTGTGCAAGATTTTTTATTTCTGAAAATTAATTAAAAAATTCCCAATCCCCCGTATAACCTCCCGCTCGACCCAAACTCGGGGTATTACGATTTCCTAGGTCTTGGAGGCACCTAAGAACTCATTTTGGCTCCTCCAAACCCCTTTCTAGGTGGATTGAAGTGCGGCGATCCTCATTTGATTCCTCCTCGGTAAGTGATCTTCTCTCGTTCTCTCATTCTCTCCTTTCCTTCATAGGGTTTATTAGATCATCACGTGTTTGATAGATCTAAACTTCGTTGTTTTGGATCTTGAATCTAGGTTGGATTTCTAGATCTCCGTTGTTGTCGCTCGTCTTTGGAAATTCTCATTGCGGGTGGTGAGTTTTGATACTGTGATTAAAGGTAGGTGGTTCCGTTGAGATTTTCCATGTTATAAACCCTTGATTTGCTTGGTTTAAATTAAATTGTTGTCAATTGACTTTATGAAAACTCAATCTGATGCGGATTTGAATTTGAATGGACTTGGTGTGGATTTTGAGAAAAAATCCTCAATTCCAATGAAATTGGAATTTGGTGTGTATTTTGGAAATTGAGAGAAATTGTAATTTGATTTGAGATTTGATTTTAGAAAAGATGGCTTAAACTGCTTTGATAAAAACCTATGATTGGTTTTGTTTCGAAAAGGCATGAATTGATGAAAACCCATTTTCGGTTTTGAAGTTGAATTGGCACATTGAAATCAACATTTGGCAATTGAATTTTAAAGTGTTTTAAAATGATTGTTTACTAACTTGTTTGATGTAGTTTGCCCTTAAGTGGAAGATGATTGTAATTTTCCCTTAAGTGGGTGATGATTGTAAGTTTCCCTTATGTGGGAGTGGAAGTAATTTGTCCTTAGGCGGGAGTGGATGTAACTTGCCCTTAAGTGAGGGAAGAAGTAATTTGTCCTTCGAGCCATGTCAGGATCGGCTCGGGTGTCAGGGTACCAGGGTATCCGAGCCAATTCGTGATATATGGCTAATCAGAAAGGATGGAATAAGATTTGGTTTGAGTGTGATTATGTGCTATCATTAATAATATATTATTATTCTAATACTGGCAAAGAGAAACTTGAATTTCACATCGAAAATGGTTAAAAGATGTCGAGACCACTCTTTTATAAAAGAGGTCTTGGATTGGGTTTTCATTTATATTTTCAGATATAAAGTAATATTGAATATGATTATAGTTAAATAGTGTTTAAAATTTTGTAATATATATATATATATATATATATAACAAATTAAAAATTAAAAAATTAATATATACAATGGTATGAGTGAATTATTATTTTAAAAATAAACAAATAAAAAAAACCTAAAAACATAAAACATAACAGTCTACTTGGTTTGCTTTTTTATCAAGATGTGTTTTGGTTTTTTTTTTACTTAGTTTTATTAATAACGTGCCATATGCAACGATTTTATATACTTTTTTTAATGCGACATATGTAACGTTTCAAGATAAAGTGTTTTTTTTTTGTATAAAAGTTGTATTTCATGTAATCCTCTATATATATGATAAATAAATATAAGTTTTATTATACCTTTTTGTTAGTATTTTGTAATAGTCCTCCATATATATGATAAATAAATATAAGTTTTATTATACCTTTTTGTTAGTATTTTGTAGCTTTGTAATTCCTGTTTCCTACCGTTTGTAATATAATTTAACAAGATTTAATTTTTTATTCAATTTTTTATATAAGAAACCATATATAAGATTTGTCTTGCCTCACCTTTCATTCGTTCTCTTTATTTATTTCTTCTTTTTTTATGATGGTAAAACTTTAAATCGGATTAAATTTTAACAAATCATACTTTGAGATGATAAATTGTAAAAAAAAATACTATAGTTCAACGAGAACTCATAATTAATAATTCAATTGTGAAACGTTAAGTGGGCGAAAAAACAAATGAATCTGAATGATTCATTGAATTAAAACAAAATGGAGCCATCCGCAAAAACCTCTACTCCACTTCCCCAAGGTAATCATCCACTTCACCAGGTGTCAACACCCTGTAACAAGTTCAAAAAAACGTCTCACGAAATATGTTGACTAATATTTTTTTTAAAAAAAGTGAGATGCCCTAAGGTCACGTTTGATATGACAAATATTTCTAATAAAAATGAAAAAAAAAAAAAAAGAGGAAAAGAAAAATGGCGGGACAGTAATTAATTTCGTTGCATAAAAAAGGTGGGATCATGATAGGTCATCAACCCAAACCCGGATGTTATTTGAATCACAGGTCGGTCGGATCACAACCCAAACCCGTTTATTATGTCAGGTCAAAAAATGCCACCACCATCCTAAATGGATATCTAGAATGTTCTATAAAATTCTGATGCAGGTAAAAGGTTCAAGTTAGAAGTTAAACCTAAATTTTTTGTCAGCTCCAATAATCCCAATCTCGATGTTTTTGGCAGAGATCTGTCCTTCAAAACTGCACAAAAAGGTGTAAATAGAATGAAATCAAAGAAAACGTACTTTAGGCATGACGACATTTTTACAGAGAAATGAAAATCTTATAATTTTTTTTTTTAGTGTGGCATTCCAGTACAGAGAGAAAGGAATTTGGCTGAAAAAGGTACTAGCATAAATCAATGTTGACATAAATATAATTTGACCAGAGCAAGGAGATCCCCTTTCCCAATTCCAAGCAAACGACAGACCATGCCTTAAGGGGTTGTTTGGTAGAAAATGAGGAAGGGAAAGGGAAAGGAGTTCCCCTCAAAAAATAAAATTTTGATTTCCAAGAAAATTTCAAATGGCACAAACCAAATATTACAAATCATTATTTACGCGATTTTCTATTGAAACAAACATCACTCACTCACGATAACCAGTTTGCAACAAGTGTTTTCAAACAGACTCTAAGCAGGCATCAAAAAGAAGCAAGAGGCTTGTCTACATACCCTTCCTTGAGGGTCAAAATAGCTGTATGAACAGCATCGTCAAGCTCCATATCATCTGTGTACCTAAAAACAAAAAAAAAAACAATTGATTCAAAAATTTTGAATAAGTTATACTAGAAAACCAAGAGAAGATACATTAAAGTACAAATAACAAAACGGAACACATGAAACTGGATAAAAAAGCTCAACATATTTAAAATACCTCTTCTCAAGAAATGTCTTGGCATTTGAAACATTTTTCCCCATTGCTGAGGCCTTCCATGAAAAATATGAGCCTGATGGATCCACCTGAAGGAATACAGTGTGAAGAAAACAAAATGAAATAATTAGTTTATCTTGGAAAAGAACAGGATCACAAAAATCTCAAAATGAGATAACAAAGCAGACAACGACACAGCCTACAGTTCCAGAAGCCAACCACATGCTCAAGAGATTTGGAACAACAAAAATTAGGACACGTTTCTAAGGTCCTTTCGAGGTACGAGAAAAATATTAAGTTTTTATAGAAATAATTCATTACTAATGAGTGATGCAGAAATTGGGAATTAACATATGATCTTTTGAAAAATTGTGAATCAAGTTGAAATTTTATAAATTGATCGAGAATCCAGCAAGTTAATGGACAGCTACAATATTATACAAAAACTAGAGGTGGCAATTTTCAACACAACACGATAGCCCAACACGACATGACATGTTTGTATCAAGTATAAATGGGTTTGGGTTGTAATCGGGTTGAGTAATCCAACACAAAAAATATGAGTCCGGTTCAGGTTGACCATTTTCAACCTATCTAAAAATATAATGATAATATAAAATATTAAAAATATAATTAGCCCAACACGACATGACGTGTTTGTATCAAGTATGAATGGGTTTGGGTTGTAATCGGGTTGAGTAATCCAACACAAAAAATATGAGTCCGGTTCAGGTTGACCATTTTCAACCTATCTAAAAATATAATGATAATATAAAATATTAAAAATATAATAATAATTAATTTTATAATACATTCTATTCTTACAATCAATTTAATTTGAAATAATTCAACATGTTCACAACGTATTATTGATTTTAAATGGTTTAAGAGGGTTGAGTTGCAACATGGATAACATATGTTCCATATTAATTAGATTAATTTTAGTCCAAATGGGATAATTCAATTTGGTCATATCATTGAGTTTACATGGTGTTATCTAGTTCGACATTTCATGATGTAATTTAAAGTTGGCTGGTCGGGTTAGGGTTGAACCCTTCATAAATGGTTCGGGTCGGTCACCCCACTTAATTAAATGGATCACCCCACTTGTGTGTGTGCCGCTTTCGCAGTTGTACCCAAAATTTTAAATGAGTTCACAGGCCGCCCATCCCAACACAAAACCCAACCAACCTATCAATCTAAATCACCACCTCTATACAAAATTGTGGTCTCATTTATCAGAAGGCAACATGTCATCACAAATAAAGGATACTTTTGATGTGTGTTCACTAGAGCACTTGGATTTTCCGCATACAATATATTGAAATGATCTTGGGCGACTAATAGAAACTCCAGTCAGGGGTAATAATGTCATTGATATTAGTCTATTAGAGAGGGGAAGTATTGCTAGTCGAGTGAGGGGTGATAAAGGGGAGTATTAGTCTCTCTGAGGGGGGGAGATTCTAGGTGGATTCGTTATAAATGGGAGCAGGAATGTGACTGAGAAGAGAGGAAGGAAATTGGTTAGAGGTTCAGCCAGTGGGTGGCTTGGGCAAGAGTGCAAGGAACCTCTCATGAGTTTTCTCTCCTTTCTTTCTTCTTCTTCCTCCATCCCCCTTGTAACTCAGGTTCATTTAATGAAATACATACAAGCAATCCGTTGGTTCTTTATCAATTGGTCCAACCTGCCGTTCTTCCACACTCGTTGTTGCCGGATTCATCTCGGTTAGAGGAGGCGCATGCTACCAGCCTCCAAGTCAGATCGCATTCAAAGGAGGCGAACTGTGGGACTTTATCAAAGGAGGCAAGCACCATCGGACTTTGTCAGAGGAGGCGCACACCGTTGGACTTCGTCAGAGGAGGCGCACACCATCGCACTTCGTCAAAGAAGGCGCGAACACCCAAAAACTGTGCACTGCTGGATTCATCTCGGCGAAGTTGCACACTGCAGGAACACCTTCTTTTGTTGGCTTCATCAAGACCAAAGGAGGCACACACCGCCGAACTACATTCCGAGGAGGTGTGCACTGCTGACTCACTTTCGGACGTGTCACGCACTGCCATCTCGCCTTCAGCCACGACACACACACTGCCACTTTCCCCTTCACACTGTTGCCAAACGATCATGGAGACACACCACCAAACACCTCTAGGGGCTTGGAGTAGCGCATGGCCGCGCTTGAGACTGCAGTCTCTAACCTGTGGACGAACATGCAAAAAGACCAGCAGGAGCAACCTGATATTCACACATACCTCACCACCCTCGTGCGCTACCCAGAGAAGTCCCCACAACAGGACCAGCCCTGACCTCTTTGATGACAGATTTACCTGACTCGCCTTCCGTGGCATCTGGTGCCATCACACCGCCAGGGAGCGACGCGGGTCTCCCTCCCAAACCGCCTGGCTTCGCACATAACCCACCTCCTGCTACGTGCCAAGTGGAGCTTCCCATTTTTTATGGTACTGATCCGTGACGCTGGACTACGCGCGCGGAACTTTATTTCCGCATCCATCAGACGCCGGACAAGATGAAAGTCCCTCTTGCTCAAGTATGTATGAAGGGTGGTGTTGTGCATTGATTCACCGTTATGGAGAAAGCTCTCCCACATGTGAATGGGGAGACGTTTATAGAGGAGTTTATGCAACAATTTAGAGGCATCGAAATCCAAAACCCATATGAAGAATTGGCTGCACTCGAGCAAATAGGGGCAATTCATGAGTGCACCAAGCAGTTTGAATATCTGGCTTTTTTGCTACCACAGCAGCCGAAGAAACAGTACGTTGGATACTCCCTGCATGGCTTGTGTGGCGACAAACGCAGCTGGGTTCGCATTCACAACCCGGAGACCAGGCTGCAAGGCATGCGAATAGCTTTGCATGTGGAGCTCGTCTTCACCGAAGGCGGGGGCGCTCCATTCCACGGGAGTGGGTTTCGAAAATTGAGCGGGATACAGGAAGCGGAACCCTGGCAGCCACCTGACCGTTCGGGGACACACCTACAGAGCAGACCCACTCTCCAACCAGTCATGTGAGGAGAGGCTACGTACATGGAGTAGCCGGGAGGCTCCAACTTCGACCACCCATAGCAAGCGAGGTGTTCAGAACCAGACAACCCAAGAATGGGAGGATATGTGGCACAAGGGGCTCTGTTTCAGGTGTGAGCTGCCCTATAGCCCCATGCATAGGTGTGCCAATCTCAACCTGTGGGTGCTGCTGTTGGGAGAGGGCGATGATGCTGGAGATGGAGGAACTGAATGGTGCAAGGAAGCCATCCAAGACAAAGAGGGGCCACTTCCCTTCATTCAGTCTTGAGGACAAGACTGCTGCTAGAAACTAAAGTCGGGGGTAATTATGTCATTGATGGGGGTATTACTCTGTTAGAGGTGGGGAGTATTGTTAGTCGAGTAAGGGGTAATAATGTCATTGTTGGGGGAGTATTAGTCTGTTTGAGGGGGGGATTCTAGGTTCTCCGGGTACGTGGGATTCATTATAAATGGGAGCAGAAGTGAGGGTGGGAAGAGAGGAAGGAAATTGGTTAGAGCTTCGGCCAGTGGCTTGGGCGAGAGTGCAAAGAGCCTCTCGAGTGTCTTCTCTCCTTTCTTTCTTCTAAATCCATCCCCCCTGTAACTCTGATCTGTTTATTGAAATACATACAAGCAGTTCGCTGGTTCTTTATCAGTGTCGCTACACCAAATCTTTTTTTGTAATGCATTTCATATTTTAAATTATTTCCCAACGATCCCAAAAAAAATAAAATTATTAGTTACTGGATCAACCAGACCAAGAAGCAATCCTTTCAGAAGCTGGAAAAGCTAAATTCAATTTTCTAGCACTGATCCAGCATTAATGCCAATGAATGTACCTGATATAACTGTGGACCACTGTCATCAAACCCGGCAACTAGTAAAGATACCCCAAAAGGCCTTACACCGCTGTTAGAGGGAAAAGGTTAAAGCATAATATTAAGAGCATAATCAATATCGGATACTGTGATATCAACGAGTGCCTCATGGGATCATAACATAAGAGAAACATGGTAATAAGGCATAAGAATGTGGAAATCATAGGAACGTGACACAAACATAAAACATGACATCATAAGCATAAGTCAAGACTCACTGGCAAAACATCCTAACATAGTATGTAAGGCTCATTGCCCATGCACC
The DNA here is from genome assembly GCA_963277665.1 of Viscum album. Classification (NCBI taxonomy): domain Eukaryota; kingdom Viridiplantae; phylum Streptophyta; class Magnoliopsida; order Santalales; family Viscaceae; genus Viscum; species Viscum album. The sequence goes on along the minus strand of OY728160.1, from coordinate 1,307,826,261 downwards.
GGACATAGCATATTCTGAGATATAAGCATTACGTGGTCAATTGAAGGGCTGTATAATTCAGGGTTAACCCATCACATCATAACATGTACATGCATGTCTCACATTAAGATAAAGAATGAAGGCTTGTGAAAAGAGAAACCGCGTTTTAAGCATTTTTATGTTCAACAAAAGCCAATGCTCCAAGTTCATGCAGTTACCTGTAACAAATACTAGAATGCTTCAGGGGCAAATTTTTTTCAAAGCAGAATTGGAAGACAAAACAACAGGCACAGTGCAAATTTCATGATCCTTTTACACAAGTGCAAGAAGTAAAAACGTTGTACCTTACCAATCAAAAAATGATAAAATAAAATAATAAATGAACTGCTCATCTTAAGCAGAATATGATTGTTACCCAGATTGAGTGAACTCCTGCATGACAGCTGCAGTTTCCCTTACAAGTTGAGTCACCGGGATTAATTCCTAGAATTCATATAAGCCGACCAATTAAGTAACTTTGCAACATTATAAAGTGTGCACATCAAAATTCCACAGAAAAGTTCTCATTGCATGAATATGGGAAGAACACGTGTTCTTTTTTCAGTGCATGATGATCCGATCAATGAAACAAAAATCGAAAAATTTGTCTCCCAAAAAAATGCCATAAGCAGTGATTAAAATTATAACCACGCAATTGAGAATAATGGACCACTCCTTAAAATAAAGAATACAAATAAATCAAAAAACAGCAGAACAGAATGCTTGATCCCAGGAACCCTCTGAATTTCAAAAACTGTTAACAATGATGATGATGGTTCTTGAAGCTCATCAAAACAAAAGATGGATTACAAGAAGGCCCGCAAAGGAAATCCAAACCTTGTATAATTTGTGATATTGTTCTGCTTGCTTCCTACTTTTTCGAACCAGCACTCGAGAATCAGGACCCATGCCACTGCAGGGGGCAGGACAATTGGATTTAATCAAGATCAAATAAAGACTCAAAGCAGGATTGATACAATTTCATATTTTTGAAAATTCCATGAAATCATGACAAAATAAATCATAAAAAAACTTCAATTTGGACCATCGTGTTCCCATAATGTGGACATCTCCACTATCGCCATCAAAGCAAATCATGTGACGGTTAGCAAATCATGTGGACATCTCCACTATCATCATCAAAGCAAAGCAAAGGGAATTCAGAGTATATTTTGACTAAAGAAACCATGTGAGGGTTAGACTGAAACTGACGTGACAATTCAATGGTGCTCTGGCCCTTAGCAATTCAGGATCATGTCACTGGTAAAAAATATATTTGAACAGTTAAAACTTGTACTCGTTAATCACAGAATAGAAGACTTCAATATTAAAAAATTAAATATTTTAGATGGACCATGGACATGAGTCGCAATTCGGTGCCGCTGATCTAACCCAACTAATTACTCCCTGCGGGAAAAAAAACCTAAAACCCAGTTTCATCAAGAGGGATCAAAGCAAAAATTAAAATATGTGAGGTAGATGGGCACAGGCTTGTTCTTTTGTATGAAATCAGAGTCCAGGTCTACAATACGATAGAGGATCTGTTGATTATTATGAAATAACTAAAATATATCAGATAGATGAGCACAGGTTTGTCAGGTTGCCAGAGAACTTGTCTGAGAATTAACTAGGAATTAGAAAGAATGCATTCGGCAAGTAGTACTTTCTATTCAACTGCATTCTCGATATAATATTGGAGTTTCAAAAGAATTAAAACTAATCAGTAAATCAGATTACATACAGAAAGAGAGATAGGAGCGACCACCTCCTAGGAGAACCTGAGACTGATCAGAGGGAAAACCACCTCTCAACTAAGCTGCTTCCAACAGTCTGCCAACAGTTGCCCAAATTCAAGGAGAAGTAAATCGTATACCCCACCAGGTGCCAACAGACCTGCCACGTCAGTCTCACCCCCCCAATAGGGTGGGCGGGGTCGAACCTAATGATCTACTCCCTGCAAGACAATTCACCCCTCCTCAAAAACCACCTTATCCCCAAGGCAGAGCTCCGGAAATTGCTCCTGAATTTGGGTTGCATCTTCCTAGGTGGACTCTTCCTCTGGCAAACCTTTCCATTTAACTAACCACAGGCCCCGAGGCTTCCCGAAAGCTTCCTTGGTGGCTAACAGTGTTTCTGGTTCAAGACCAGAGTTTGCAGGTTGGTCCCATATTTCAGGAAGGTCTTCCTGCACTGAAAAATCTCCCACGGCCCGCTTCAACTGAAAAACATGCAAAAACAGGATGGAGGCGGGAAGCAGCTAGCAAAGACAATTTGTAAGTTGTACAATGTGAGCTGCCACTGGATATGGTCCATAACAACATGCAGTCAGCTTAGGACACGGTTTCTTAGCCTTTGTAGTCTGCAAATTAGGCCAAAGTTTTACAAAAACTAATTGCCCAACGTCAAACTTAAATCTCTTCTGCGGTTGGAGAATTTGGCCATCAGCTGTTGGGCACGATGTAAATTCATTCTGAGTTGAGGTAATACCACATCGCGTTCAAGGAGTGTCGTTTCAACTGATTCCACCAGAGTTTTACCTTTGGCAAAACACAGGACGAAAGGGGGCTTCCTCCCATATAGACTACTTCGAAAGGGGTCAACCCACAGTTATTAATGACGCGCGCCATGGTGCGCCATGGTTAGCACCGGGGACCATTGCGCCACGAAACGTTTGCACAATTGCACAATTGGGATGGTGCGTCATGGCTTGCGCTATGTTGCGCCATGGCACAGCACGCCGTTGCGCCATCTTAATTTTTTTTGTTTTTGTGTTTTTTTTTTTTTTGCATCTTTTTTAACCGGCTAACCCAATCCTATTAAAATACTTTATCAAAACACTCTCTTGCAAGTCAAGTGATGCCCCTTCTTCCTCCCTCAACTCTGTGCGGCGCATTGATTGGGTGTCACGGTCGAGCACAACCCTAACACTTCCATATTATCATTCTCGTGGTCGAATTACAATGATTTCTTATTTAAATTACTAATGGTTAATTATTAAAAATAGATTATTTTTCAAAATAAATTTTCACTAAATTTTTTAAATATTTTTTAATTTTTTATATTTTTATTATTACTGATAATTTTGACATCTAACTTATTATTTGTTATTATTTCAATGTGCTTATATACTCTTTGTGTGCCGCAAGTTAATATTGTCACGCGTCGTGCGCTTTCGCGCCGGAGGCCCGCCATTGTGCGCCATGCGTCGTAAATAACTATGGGTCAACCCGAAAGAAGCATGGGTCATTGTATTGTAACTGTACTCCACCCAAGGAATCCACCGAGCCCAAGTATATTGTCGGCTATAAGCAAAACACCGCAAATGTGTTTCCAAGCTCGTATTTACAATCTCAGTTTGTCCACCCATCTAGGGGTGGTACAAAGAACTCATCTTAAGAGTCGTGTCTTCCATCTAGAATAATTCCTTCCAAAAACTACAAACAAACAATGGATCACGATCATCGAGGATGGATTTTGGAATGCCATGTAATCGAACGACCTCCCAAACAAATACAATCTCAATTTTTCCACCCATCTGTGGATGATACAAAGAACTCATCTTAAGAGTCGTGTCTTCCATCTAGAATAATTCCTTCCAAAAATTACAAACAATAGATCACGATCACTGAGGATGGATTTTGGAATGTCATGTAATAGGACGACCTCCCTAACAAAATACTCTTGTCACCAATTTGGCAGTGTAAGGATGTTTAATGAGGCACAAAATGTGCAGGCTTTGACAACCCATAATTAGGTAAACCCTGTGATTTAGGTAAACCCATAATTATTAATGGTGTGCGCCATGGTGCGTCATTGAGCCATTGCTAGCGCCAGGGACCATTGCGCCACGCAATGTTTGCACAATTGCCCAATTGGGATGGTGCGTCGTGGCGTGCGCTATGTTGCACCATGGCACAGTGCGTCATTGCGTCATCTTAATTTTGTTTTTGTTTTTGTGTTTTTTTTTTTGCATCTTTTTTAATCAGCTAACCCAACCCATTAAAATACTTTATCAAAACACTGTTGCAAGTCAAGTGATGTCCCTTCTTCCTCCCATGGCTTTGCGCGACGCATTGATTGGGTGTCACGGTCGAGCACAACAATCCTGACACTTCCACATTAACATTCTCGTGGTGGAATTACAATGATTTGTTATTTAAATGACTAGTGGTTAATTATTAAAAATAAATGATTTTTCAAAATAAATTTTCACTAAAATTTTTAAATATTTTTTAATTTTTTATATTTTTATTATTACTAATAATTTTGACAACTGACTTATTATTTGTTATTATTTCAATGTGCTTATATATCCTTTGTGCGCCACAAGTTAGTATTGTCACGCGTTGTGCGCTGTGCAATGCGATTTTGCACCGGAGACCCTTGTCGCCATTGTGTGTCATGCGCCGTAAATAATTATGGGTAAACCCGAGACAAAATCCATCGAAATCTCTTCTCAAATTAAATTTGGAATAGGTGGTGGTTGTAACAAACCAGTTGGTAACATCGCCTGGTATTTCTACTGTTGGAATGTCTCACATTCTCTAACAAAATTCATAACACAGCACATCATCCCCTTCCAAAACAACTTAGTAGCCGCTTATATGTTTTGAGATACCCGGCATGTCCCCCTTGAGCTAAAAAATGATAATAGTGGAGGAATTTAGGAATCAAAGTTGAATGTTGCGATAAAACTAATCTTTCCCGATAATATAACACTCCGTCACACAGCTGAAACGCAAGCTGGGAGTCGGATTGAGCTGCAATTTCCTTAATAATTTTGTTTAGTTCCTCATCCTGCAAAATTTTGTTCCTGACTGTATCCAACTCCATCCAAAATGGTTCGGATACTGATGAACAAAGCTGTAGGTCTACTGTAGCATCAGAACTCTCCAACTCTGCCAACCGTGACAAGGAATATGCAGCCTGATTGCCCCTACCCGGTTTATATACCACTTCGAAATCCAAGCCCAACAACTTGGCTTGTCAATACTGTCGGTCAACAGAACGAATCCTCTGGTCTATTAAGTGTTTGAGGGCTTTGTGGTCAGTATGCACCACAAAATGCTTCCCCATTAAGTACTGCTTTCATTGTCTTACCGCTAACACCAAATCCATGTCAGTCAACAGAATGAATTTCCTGGTCTAATAAGTGCTTGAGGGCTTTGTGGTCAGTATGCACCACAATATGCTTCCCCATTAAGTATTGTTTTCATCATCTCGCTAACACCAAAGCCATAATTTCTTTCTCATACACTGATTTAGACAGATTTTCCTCGGCCAATGCCTTGCTGAAATACACTACAGGTCATACAACGCTTTAACTCTTCAAATGCTCGATTTGCCTTTGTGTCCCAAAAGAATCCACCTTTCTTAGTGAGATCCGTTAGTGGTTTGGCAGCCTTTCCATAGCCCTATATAAACTTCCTATAGTACCCGGTGAGGCCCAGAAATCCTCACCCCCTTGACGTTATGCGGTTTCGGCCAATTTTTGACACATTTGAGTTTTCAGGGGTCCATTGAAACCCCCTCTTGCGATATTAGATGCCCCAGATATTCAACTGATGATTGAGTGAAAAAACACTATTTCCTTCATGTGTTCAGAACGTTGTTTTACCAACATCTTCATACCTTAACCGAATTTGATGAAAACGGGATTTTAAATCCAGCTTAGTGAAGAAATTTACCCATTGTTGCTCGTCAGGTAATTCCTCTATCACCAGAATAGGGTACCGGTCTGGTACTGTCAGCTTGTTAAGGGCTCGGAAATCCACACACATTCCCCATCCTCCATCATTTTTCTTGACCAAAATTATTGGACTAGCATAGGAGTTACTGTGTCGAATGGTTCCAATTTCCAGCATCTCTGCTACCTGTTTCTCGACTTCACGAGGAAGTGAGCTAATATTAATTCCTCCAACTGTTGTTGGCAACCCTATTCTTCTGAAATTCTCCCTTCCATGGAAATTCTAATTATATCTTCCATATCCAACCTTCTATTTGATGCCTTGTTGTCTGCAAACTGCCGCAAATACATTGCCCTTCCCTGCGTCTCCATGATCCCCTGTAGCTTTACTTCACCGCCTTCCCATCAAAACTCAATAGTTTTCCGGTTCCCACAGTGCTTAACCACTTCGTTCCAAGGATCGGATGTGGCCCCCCGGTGTCAAACACATAGGCCTTGATAAAAGAAATTTTTTCAATGCTGACCACAAATGCCTCACAAACTCCTTGAGATTCGGCTTGCCACCCATCTCCCAGCATAATTTCGAATGGACGAGTCTTCCTGACCTCCAAGTTGGCCACCCCAATAAGGGTCTTTGACACAAAATTGTGGTCGACTCCATTGTCCACTAGGACCTCTACAGGTACTCCCAAAATGTAAGCAACGGACACCAATGATTCAATTCACCCCTCTCCCATGCTTCTAAACTCCGTCTGCTCAACCACCTAGACTTTTTCCAGATTGTTGTCCTCATTCTCGAGTCGTGTTTCCTCAGCAGTCAACAATTCCGATTCCGGTTCCTCTCTCCCAGACTAATAGCCTCGAATTTTTATCAGGACACCGATGCATTGGACAGTAAGGTTGGCCACAACGGCAACACAATCCTTTCGGTCGTCGTTCTTCTCTTTCCTCCCTGCTAAGCGATCTCATTCCATTTCACCCTCCATCACTAACATTTCTCCTTGTGTCCTCTTACTTTTTATTCAATTCGACCACCGGCAGACTACCTTTGAAACTAGTCGGAGTAAATCCAATGTCGCGAAAAACTAGAGGCATTGGTTTCACACGCACTCCTTTCAACAAACCTGCCCCCACTAACTCCTGTTTTACCCTCCTGGCCAAAGAAATCAGCCTGAACTTGTTGTTCGGCTCATGAGTTGAGACTCTGTTTTCGATCTCCTGTCGTAACCCTCCCATAAACAAACTCATAAACCATGGCTCGGGGAAATTTGGCATCCTTAATGCCACATGCTCAAATTCTCCAAATGTAATCTGATAGCAACCTCAACTCCAACAACCCCTTTTCTAGAGGGCTACTTTGTATTAAAAAGGTAAGTGCAACAGAATTACAGAAGAAACGTAATAGAGGAAGAAACAGCAGAAAAACAGAGAAGAATAAGAACTACTCGAAAGGCTCCGCAGCTCTCCCGCCCAAGCTTTCCAACTGCGCCTAACATATTTCTTTCCCCCCCTTTCTCACCAGCCCTCCTCCTTTTAACAGTCGTGGGCCCCTCCCAGGTTTATTCCCTAGCATATTCCCCTGGGATCCTTTGAGTACCAACCGTGGGCCCCTCCCCAGTTTATTCCCCAACATATTCCCCTTAACAGAATATTACAGTTGTGCCGGCTGTGGTCAAACATAGACTCTATCACTCGTCACCCCTTGAGAATCAATCTTGTCCTCAAGACTGAGGAGAACTAATTATAGTCTGTGAATTCTTCCTCATCGTTGTTGCCCCAGGACGACTCTTGCAAGTTGTTTAACCCTGGAGCCCTTGCCGCCTGTTGTTGTTTAGACTGCTGCCACCACCGATTGTTTGTCTTGATCAAGTGTGGTCCAGCCAAAACATTCAAAGCTTCTCCATCCCAACCCAATAGATTCAGACATAGACTCTATCACTCGCCACCCCTTGAGAATCAATCTTGTCCTCAAGACTGAGGAGAACTGATTATAGTCTGTGAATTCTTCCTCATCGTTGCTGCCCCAGGACGACTCTTGCAAGTTGTTTAACCCTGGAGCCCTTGCCGCCTGTTGTTGTTTAGACTGCTGCCACCACTGATTGTTTGTCTTGATCAAGTGTGGTCCAGCCAAAACATTCAAAGCTTCTCCATCCCAACCCAATAGATTCAGTTGCGCCTTATGCATTGGACGAAAAGACTTCAGCTGCGTGCCAAGGACATCTACACACATGGGCCGCCTGCAGTAATGTAGCCTTCCCAGCCCAAGCTGCAAGGACCACCCATGTCTGTCATTTATGATGTATGGCTCCCACTCCCTCCCCATGGGCCCTACAACATATCCCCTCAACTTATTCCCATGTGGGACCCCCTTCTCCCTTTTCCAGAAGGTGTTGTAATAGCTGTAAGAATTTTGTAACCACTAAGCCAGTTGTGCCAACTGAAGTTCCCCTGCTGTGATCATTCGGCCCCATTACTAGAATATGTTTCTCAGGTTGTACCGAGTTGTCATGGTCTTTATCACTTTCCCCACCGTGAGAAACAGTCTGACAAAGGAAATCAAACTGATGACAGTTGGTAAAGACTGTTTCCCAAGTAGCTTCCAGCACTTCACACCTTGGCGTGGCAGGCCAACTGCTGCTGCCACCTAACAGGGCAGTAATTTTCACAGCCAACTCCCCAATCGTTTCCCTTTTTTGCCAATCCAGCATCAACCTCATGCTCCCAATCAACCAATCCCGACCCTCAAACCCAAAACACGCCCCCCCCCCCCCCCCCCCCCCCGCTTTTTCATCACTGTCGGCGTGTTTTGGCTCTTCACTAATGGCATTCTCCCTGCGGTCACAACCATTGGAACTAGAAGGGTGAACAGTTTGTGGAGTTCCAGCAGGTTCAAGTGATACAACATACACAGAAGATTCCCATACTTTTTCCGCTCCGATCCTTGGCTCAGCTAAACCGATAGAGGTAGGCTCGTACTCCATCTCATAACCCACTTCTTCAAAAAATGCTAGTTTTGCCACCCAAATAGCAGCAATGCTCACATGTTTAACTCTCGTCCCACCACAAAATCCATTTTTTTCTACCGCCAAATCATCTTGGGACCCAGCAGATGTGCAATCATTGGAGGCCACTTTGCAAGCAGAGACACATTCTTCATAATGTCTTTGGGGCTGCAGTTGTAAATTCCATGACAAGCATGTCATGAAACAATCCATAGGCTCATCAATAGAAATCGTTTCACGCCCTCATATGACAAGAGTTGACGACAAACAAAACTTTTGCATCTTCTCTTTCGGATATCAAAAAATAAGACAAGAGAAAATCAAAAGCAGCCCTCTCAAAACTTTTCTTTGGTGTAGACAATGTTGCTTCAGTAATTGGTTCTTGGATGTCCAATGAACGAGGGAAAGTTTTATACCCACCAACAGTGAATTCCTTCAAGTTACTACCAGGTGTCTTGCTACTCCCTAGGAGCATGAAATACTCCTCACAAACATCATTTGAAATCTGTATCGCGGTTGTTGAAAGCTGCTGAACACCCGGAGGTAGAACTAACTTCACGGCATCTTCATTCTTTGTTTGGTTGTTCAGTAAAGAGCTGTAATTAACTTGCTCTACTGCCAGACAGGATAAAGCATATGCTAGGGCCTTCTTTTGAAATGCAGCGAGCTTCATCATCCCTCCCTTGTTGAGACGAATACCACCATAACCAGCAACAAATGAGGGGGGAAGATGAGTCAGTCTCTTGGCAGCCACGCTTGATCCAGTACATGAAGGGTCCAAAAGAATGACTAGTACCTGTGAGTGTAAGGGATCTTCTGGGCTTAAGCGCTGGAAGTCTCCATGCAAAATTTCCACATTAGAAGACCCGAAGAGTGTGACAACCTTGTCGAGACGCTTAACCCATTCTTTATATGACCCGCATGCTATAATCTCGCCTTTTTCCCACATAAGTGCCGGAAGGTGTGCAGTTTCGTTTCTTGGAGCTGCATATGCCTCAATAACCTCCCAACTTGTTTTGGGCTCCAGAGCAATAGCCACTCTAGAACTTACTTTGCCTTGTATGAAAATACCTTCGTTCTTGACATGAGGAGGATCATGTAAATCAGTTCCAGGTGAAAGAACCAACAAGTCAGGAACCATGTCCCATCGGGTGTGCCAAGCAATTTCCCAAATGTTCCTTCCTGCTTCATGAGCAAGCTTCGGAGATATGATTTCGTTCCCTCTGATCATTTTAAGTTTTTAAATATGCGTCCAAAGAAGTAAAGTAAAGGTGGTTGGATGATACTTGATCGCATCAGATGATTGTAAAATAGAGACAGTTGTGGAAAAATGGAAAAGAATCAATAAGGAATTCTTGATTGGATCGAGAAAAATACAATAAAAATTATTTTTACATTATTATGGATATATATATATATATCTAATTCATTGAAGTTTCATCCAGTAAAACGAAAGAATTATAAATTTCCAAAATAATAGATAGAAATATCGCAAATAGAGCCATTGCAACACCCATCAAAGAAGTCGTTCCCCATCTAGGAGCTACCTTACCATATTCTGAATTTAATGGTTTTAATACCCAAGAATAAATTCTTTACTTTAGGTTCAAATAAAAAAGGTTCAAATAAAAATATTATTCATCATGGGTTAAATAAAATTTTTCAAATGGAAGAATTACAAAGATGTTTAGAACGATATAGATTTTGTCACCATGACTTTGACTTTTTATATCCACTTATCCTTCAAGAGTTTATTTATGTACTAACTCATGATCGTGAAGTTAGGGGTTTCTCCGGTATCACTCCCCTTCTTTCCATCATGCAGGGGCTTTATTTGTGGCTGTGAACCGGGTTGTGAGGTATGCGGCCACGTGCCCCCTTCCCTCTCGTTGTAGTTGTGTGGTCCTCTGTTGTGAACCTGGGGACCTGCTGCTTTCCCAACATGCTACTGCTGGGGTTGTTGCAGAAATGGCGAATTGCATGATGAATTGTAACTCTCTGGAGATGCCAGAGAGACTAACTGGTCAGGGCATTTCAGAAAGTCTAACTGGTCAACGCATTCCCAGATTGTCCCCTCATGCTGAAGTGTCATGTCTTCATACCTGTTTTCAGAACTCCTCCCTTGCTTAGTGTTTTCTTGTGTGGTTGTCTTCTGTTGAATTGCTAACTTTGCCTGAGCGAGTAGCAGCTTCACATTCTCTAGTGTTTGGTCGATCCAAAAAGAAGAATTCGCTCGCACGGTCCAACCATGTGGGTCGTTGCCGTCAAACATTGGCACCTCTATCTGTTGTGTCGATGAGGTCCGGTCTCGTGCGTGGCCAGCAGGTTCTGAGGTCACCCCCACGTCGTGTTTCTTCTTCGGCAGGACGAGTGCATGTCTCTCGGTCCCCCCGTTGTCGTCTCCGTCTTGTCGCACACCGATCTCCTCCCTCGGCCGGTCTCCTTTCTGTAGAAGGTCGAAAGTAGGAGGCTCACCTTGTTTATTGCCAGACTTTTCTTCCGCTAAGTACGCGTTCTTCCCTTGCGTTGGACTGAGCCTCAGACAGAGCCAATTCGCTCTGGCGCACCCCGACCTCTTTGTTTCACTGGTCCCCTATGATTGGTGCTTCTCTTCAAGGCGTTCCACCAAAAACGTGGGTGCGCAGGTCGCGTTCCCATTCCAGCCAACTCACACGGCTATGTCGAAGTGTATCGTTTATATCCCTGAGTTGTTGGTCCACCATGCCGAGCCTAGACATCTTCTCTTCTCCCCCAAGAGGTAATATCCGACAGGTCGGACCAAAATGATAGCAACCCCAACTCCAACACCCCCCTTTCTAGAGGGCTACTTTGTATTAAAAAGGTAAGTGTAGCAGAATTACAGAAGAAACGTAACAGAGGAAGAAACAGCAGAAAAACAGAGAAGAAGAAGAAGACTACTCGGAAGGCTCCGCAACTCTCCCGCCCAAGCTTTCCAGCCGCACCTAACAGATTTCTCTCCCCACTTTCTCACCAGCCCTCCTCCATTTAACAGTCGTGGGCCCCTCCTAGGTTTGTTCCCTGGCATATTCCCCTAGGATCCTTTGAGTAACGGTCGTGGGCCCCTCCCCAGTTTATTCCCCAGCATATTCCCCTTAACAGAATATTACAGTTGTGTCAGCAGTGCCAGCAGTGCCAGTTGTGGTCAGACATAGACTCTATCACAATCTTCCATTGTTCCAATTTGTCGTAAGGTTTTCAGGTATCTCAATGGATCCCCCTTCAGCGCCTTCCTATACCTCTCTAAGAGCGTCGGTTTCAATTGTTCCCACTTCAATCCTAGATTGGCGTTTTGCTAAGACAAAAAACAATGCAGTTTTCCATACTAATTTGTGCTAGAGGCAGCTTCGTGTCCTCTGTTGTCTGGCTACTCTGGAAATAAGTCTCTGTTTTTGTAAGCCATTTGAAAGGATCTTCACCGAAGAAGGTCGGTAGCTCAATTTTACTCATCGCATGTTGCAAACTGTCTACCTGAACTGATTCGTCAAGTAATATGCCTTTGCCAGATGTTTTTCCAATCTCCTCATTCATGCTACCAATTTCACTGGGATATTCTGCCACAGTCTTACTCTGTTTTCCGAAACGCGAACTGTGTTCCGCAAGCAATTCAAGCCCCTTAATCCTCTCAATCGTTTGTTCCTCCATGTCACGCACCTTGTAGGACAGAAGTTGATCAATTTGTCGCGTCCGCTCAAGCACCAATCGTTGGTTTTCAGCTTAGTCGTGAATCAGTTTATCAACTTTGGTTTGCACAGTCGACAATGCATGCTCACACGCATGCCCCCGTTGTTCACGCGCTTGCCCCCGTTGTTCCAGCGCCTGCTCTCTTTGCTCGCGCACCAAGTCTCTCTCTTCTTGCTTCCGCAAAAAACTCTCTCAAGCTGACTCTACGATGGCTATCCTAGTCTCCATTCTTGTTTGCATCAACCGTCAATCGATCACTAGCAAAAACCAAAATTGCAACCGCGCCTCTCAATGAAAGCACCAAACTGTCAGGTTGCCAGAGAACTCTTCCAAGAATTAGACTAGGAATTAGGAAGAATGCATTTGGAAAGTAGTACTTTCTATTCAACTGCATTCTCAATATAATATTGGAGTTTCAAAAGAATTACAACTAATAGGTAAATCAGATTACATACAAAAAGAGAAGACAGGAATGACCACCACTTAGGAGAACCTTAGACTGGTCAGAGGGAAAACCACCTCTCTACTGCACTGCTTCCAACAGTCGCTCGGATTCAAGGAGAAGTAAATTGTATCACTCCCCACCTAACCGACTACCGGGTGTTTTTATAGACAGCCCCAACGCTTGATTGACTAACAGACCTGCCACATCAGTCACACTTCCCCCTCCTCTAATAGGCATGTAAGATAGGTGGACGGGGTCGAACCGAATTATCTACTCCCTTCCGAACAGGCTTGTTCTTTTGCATGAAATCACGAGAGCCCAGGTCTACAATATGATAGAAGATCTGTTGATTGTTACAAGTAACTAAAGATTGAACCCCTCTGAAGAAATAGTGGGTCATATAAGATACAAATAATGCTCAATGTTAAAGGCTTCGTTACAGCACAATGTGATACATGTATGAAAAACAGTGATGGTACTAGTTAAGAGAACGCAGCATATATTCTCACTGGCATAAGAAGAACAAGAATCAATTTGCATAAAACAGGCACCTGCCAAGAAGGTGCTAGGACTGTAATGAGAATACTAGATAAACCAAACTAACCATCAAGAAAAACAAACTTTGGAAAGAGGGGAAAGCAAACCTGTATACAACTCCGATATTTGGGGTCAAAGACTGTATTTTTTGAACCTGAATGCATGGAAAACAAATTTCATCTACAAATGATTTAATGGTTGACATGAAGCCAAAATAAGTATTAAAACAAAACAGATTTGGTTGCCGCCATGATAAATTAATGTCTTGGTGCTGTGAGTTTAGAAGGCAGACCAGCCAGGCCACTGAGGGAGATATCAGAACATCATTGTTATTTCTAAAGGGTTTCAGAAAGTTGGGTTCAACAAATTACAACCTACAGAACACCATTAGAGTCATTATTGTGATTTTATTTTGCACCATTTTCAAAATATTGAAAAAATTTGCGCATACAGCATCAATTTTCATTAGAGAACTGTTAGAAATCAAATTTGTGTTAAAAAAGTCAACTCATCATAATTTATTCTGAAACAATGGATAAAAGACAACATAAACTATTAGCTCATGTTGGACAGACAAGAATATCATTGCAAGTAATAATAGAAACAGTGGCAGCAACAGCAGCAGACAATGGAAAAGGTTCAAACTCTGGAGGCACTCAATCTCCGCTCCCTGAAACTGCAGTTATAGGCTCTAGCCATTAGCTTGGAATTTCTAACAAGCCAAACCAGGAGATGAGAATTTTAATTAACAAACAGTTCACAATGAAAGAGCAGAAGCATTAAAATTAATTAGTAACAACAACAATTGTGGCTGCTCAAGATATAAAACCGAGAAGCACTGTTTTATGGTTTAAATAACAGAAAAAAAATGATGCTATGCTGTGTTTTACAATCATTAGGGACCAACCAAAATTTTGATTTACTTTTTACACCAAACTGCCGAAAAAATGGATGTTCAAGAATAAATAAAGTTCAATCAGGCAATTCTCAGTAAAGTTTACTCACAGAGGTTTCATCAACCAGGATAGAGGGCAATTTCTTCTCAGTTGCAATCACCACACCATTAGCAGCTGCAATGAACAAGCAAAATGCCTAGTAAAGCTAATTATTGGTCACAGCAGACATCAAATACATTTACTACACCCGAAAAAAAAGTCCTTCAGGTGAAAAATTCAAATTAAATTTATATCTGATTCTGTCCAGTTTCAACTTCATGCACCAGTTCTGTAAAATGCAGACCCGGAATTGCATCTCCACCATCAACGTACACCCAAATTAAAAACAGGCTTCCACATTCTTGTCCAGATATTAGGCGGTCAGCACAACATCCACGATAATTTTTAATTAACATGTAAAATTTACCATTGCAGCAAATTTAAATTAAAAAAGCAAAAGCAACGGAAGACTCGAAACCTTTAATCCCTAGAGATGTTTGGCCTGATCCAACAGCAGTGAGTGCATGTTCGATCTGTACGAGCTTTCCAGAAGGACTGTTCAGCATTATGAATATAAATCAGTGATCCAAAGAAAAGCATGCATGTGATATTCGATCAAATTATCAATGCATTCAACAGCAACAGCAACAGAAAAAAAATGAAAATATGAACTCAGTGATGCATTTAAATACCTGAAAGTGGTCAGAGAAAATGAGTACTGACTGTCGCCCATGTCCAAGATTAAGGGCGGAAGAGACGATAAAACCTTCGAGGGGGGGAGGGGAGGCTGCTTTTATCACATCAACTCAATCATCACATAATATTACAATTCATCCCACACATGGCCAAAAAATATATATAAGACGTAACAAACCAAGGGGCTCAAAACACCGGTGTTGTAATCAACAACGAAACTCTTTTTATACGGTGTCAACCGGGCCATTGAAAAAATGACTTGAAAGTCATTTCATCATCTTTTAAAAATCCATCCATGAAAACATCTTTTGTTTATCATTTGGAAAAACCACACTTGCCCTTGAAAATGCCCAAAAACATCACGTGCTGCCTTTGAAACCAAGAAACACTTTCATTGGAAATCATTGAAACCAAAACACTTCTTTGATTTCGAGACAGCACCTTGAAACCACGATTTTCCTCTTTAAATCTAAACAGCTCTTTAAAATACATAAATTCGTTTGAAAGAGCCCCTCGGATATTTAAGCAAACACTTGGCATGCATAAACGTTCGGCTTAAAAATTAAAACTAGGGAAACCATAAAAATGTCCTTAATGCCAGGTATGAAAATCATTGAAAACCATTTAAAAACTCATCCTAGGCTTCGCATATAGGTATGCTTTGGTAATAAAAGCATTTAGAAAGCTCAAGCATTTCATGATATGTAATATAAAGGAATTGCATGGAATCACCTACCTCAATCAAGCATAAATAAGTCACACAAGTGGTCTTCCACGTCGGAAGTAAAACCAAGGGAAGTGGCGGCTTCTCCAAGCCATAAACATCCAAAGCCCCAAATTAAACCCAACCAAACACTAAATCTCGAACCCCATGGTCGTTAGGGTTCCGTGGAGAACAGAAAACCGAGGGGAAGGAAGAAGGGAGAAGAGCGGAAGAAGATCACGGAGGACAGAAGGAATTTACCTCGAAGAACCGTTTAAAATCGAAGAAGCAGTAGCTTGAACCAAGGGAAAACTCGTGTCAGGCCGCGCGAGAGAGCAGGAAAGCGAGGGCCAAGCACCTTACCATTTTATGTTGTCGCCTCCTCTGTAAGACGGTTTTTATTTATATATTATAAATTATTATTATTATTATTGTAATAATGTTTTAAATTTTTTTGTTTATGTTTTTTATTATGTATTAAAATGAAAAATTGTTAAGCCAAAAAAAACTATGTGCGTATATATATGAATAAATAAATAAATAAATAATGTATATTTATGAATATATATTTCAAATATCACATATATGCATGTAATAATGTTTATATGTTTTCATTTCAGTGTGTTTTTTATGTATTAAAAAATGGATAAAATCAAATTTAAAAAAATCAAATTTCTATATACACATATATATTAATTAATAATATATAAAAATAAATAAATAAGTAATGTATAATTATAAATTATTTATGTTTATAAAAATATAATTTCAATGTTATATATATATGTGTATATATATTGTTCTGAATATCAACATTGGATATATATTCACATAATTATATATTAATAAAAGTATATTAATAAGAAATACAAATAAATTTAAAAAACAAATGTTTATTATGTTAAGTGTAGATGTGTATACATGCATGCATTCGTATACGTGCATGTGTGTATAAATGTGTTTATATAAATAATGTAAATACATAAATATAATGAAATTGAAATATTGTATACATATCGATGTAAATATATATGTAACACCTTGTCGCCTTGGGCTATTATGAATGGTGCCCGGACCAGTGGTCGCTGCGTACCTTAGGCGCGTCTTCCCGTACGTCAAATGTTGTCAACTAGCGGCAAGAGCCCGAGAGGTTACCATGGGGAGACTATGACCTCACAATCGGAGTATAATAATAGTAGAAATAAAATAAAATGGATAACATTCGGATGTAACACATAACAATAAGAACAAAGTCGATGAACAAAGCAAACATCACATGCAGTAACAATGAATGTGTCATGCATACAAAATTGGATTCCTCATGAGCGGATTATACACAAATGATACACAAAAAAATGAACAAAATAAAACAGAGGCTAACAACCTATCCCCCGAGTCCCGAGTTATGCTCGACCTCATCGTTCGTACTTCATCATAGCATGCAAAACAAACACCATGCAGTGGGTCTTACCCCATAGTCTATAACATTCAAGCATGTAGTGTCTGCCTGGGTTTCCAAGTGTCATGGTAACCTGAATAGGACATGAGTGCAACTCAGTAGGTTGTTGAGATTCATCACATTTACTGATGAGAAAGGAAAATTATTAATGGAGGGATTAATCACATTTATTAATGAGAGGAAAATTATTAATGGGGAGATTTGTATCACCATTAATTGAGGATTTTCTCCCAACATCAATGGATATTTAATTCTCAATATGAATGGATGGAATAATGGATGTTGACTGCATTAATTGGTGATTATGGACTTGGTGTCTATACAAAGAAGACGCAATAACATATTTCAGACAAGGGGTGTGCCAGCAAGATGTAGCCAGCAAGGGAGACCCGGGAAGGGGTTGCCGTGTTTACGGTGGCCCGTGTGACACGACGACGGCGGCGCAATTATCTTGTACGTGTGGCGATGTTCTTGGCAGGGTGTTCAAGATGCAGTCCACCGGGAGCAAGAAGGGGGCTGCCGCGTCGGCGGTAGCATGTGCGGCGCGTCGGCGTTTGACAGGTGCGGAGCAGCGGTGACGCAATTGATGATCGGGGCCACATATCGAAGTCTTCCTGATAGTGGTGATCAGGTGGCATGTCCCGATTGAAGATCGACGGTACATCATAATGGCGAGATCATTCGGGTGTCGTAAGCTGGTGCGAGGTTGACGCATTTTCAGGTGAAGATCTCCGAGGTAGTGAGGTTTCGTCGACAGAAGGGTGACGTTTTGTCACAAATTGATATTCTGATACATGGTGTCAGCGAGATGTTTATCAGAGACATGACAGAGGCGTATCGGGGTGTGGTTTTCACACAGGTTTTCTACGCTCTCTCGTTTGTAATTCAAGTTCGGGCATTACTTGGATTCTTGCATTCTCTGATTCATAGTGGATATTTTTGGGAATTGCCCCATTGTTTTTTAATCCTCCGCATGGGAGGGTTTTTCCACGTTAAAAAATCATGCTTGTTGATTCATTTATTCTGCTTATATCGCCTCCATATTTTGACGGGTTTCTCACGATATTGTTGGCAAACAATTTTCGGCCCGGAATCGGGATTCTCCCCAACATAGGCCACCACCAACAACGTTCTTAAAATAACCAGTCTGATAGTCAGATAATAATCAAGTGCATGCAAGAGTGCAATAAGTAAACTGTTTAATGGTTTTAAAACAACTTATATATAAGCAGTAAACAACCATCGAAGCTTCGGGTTCTTGATGACACCTGAGTTCAAATGCACCTTTTTCAATTCTTAGGTCCATGTCCATGATCGACCGTGCCTGCTTTGGCCAGTGTCGGGGTGTCTTTGAGCACATCATGAAATTGTGTCAACCACAACCTCTCGAACCATTCATAAGGTGCGTTCCATAATAGTTACACAAACCTCACATATGGGAGTATTCCATAGTCATCACATACCTACACCTACATGGTATTCAAGTTATCAAAAACCTCCTTATGGAGTATACGAGTTATCACAAACCTCCACCCAAGGAGTATCCAAGTTGTCACAAACCTCCATACGGAGTATACCAGTCACCACAGACCTCCACCCAGGGAGTATTCAAGTCATCAAAAAGCCTTCATATGGAGTATTCTTAATTATCACATACCTCCTTATTGAGTATTCAAGTTATCACGAACCACCCCACATGAGTGTTTTTTCAATAGGACCACAACCTAAAAGGTATTATAGACCTCCTCCTTCACTACTACAAAACACGCCTTTAACAACGCTAAAGAAAAGCACTGATAAAGGGTGTCCTTTATTAGCGCTCTTGTTTTAGTGCTGATAAAGAGCACCCTTTATCACCGTTCTATTTAGTGATGATAAATAGTTCCCTTTATCAACGCTTTATTTTTAATGTTGATAAAGTGTTCCCTTTATCAGCGCTTTATTTTTAGCGCTTATAAAGGGTACTATTTATTAACGCTTTATTTTTAGCGTTCATAAAGGGATTTTTTATCAGCGCTGATAAAAGTCCAAATAAAATGAAATAATTAAATAAATAAATAATAAAAATGATTTTATTAAAAAAATATTACAAACTTTATTAATTAAATAATTATTGATAAAAATGAATAAATTGATTATACTATATATAAATTATAAACACTAATAAATAGTATGTATTGAATATATAAATATAAACAAAATGAAAATTAAACAAATAAAAATTAAAAATAAGTAAATTGAGAAAACTATTAAACATTTTATTAATTATATAATTATTGATAATGTTAATAAATAGTATATACTAAATATTTAGATATATATGAATGTATATAAATATGATCTATATAATACAAAATATATATGCTTTACATTGAATAGTCATATATTTAGTGAATAATGATTTATAATTAAAAATTAATATGAATTAAAAATACTGAATAATTTCATAAAGTAATCGACGTAATTGAACGTCGTTTTTTTCTTCAATTTAACATGGATCAAACGTGTGTTATATTGATTTCACATATACGTAATTAATACATTTTTATACACAACGCACACACACCAAACTTATCCATTTTTTCAATATTGTTTAAGTGCACTTATTTTTAATATATTCATTTTCACTCATTTTTAACATGCATGCACTTGAGATTAGATATTCATTAATAATATTAAAAATATATTTATAAAAAAATATTTATAAATAAATATATTTACAAATGTACAATTACTATAATTATATTTATATATATTTATTATATATATATATATAATTATATAAAAATTATTTTTTAAAAATATTTATATAATTATAAATTATTAATTATATATCTAAATAATTATAAAATTATAATAAATACATTTAAATAAAAAATATATCTACTATATTTATATTTATATATATTTACATTTTTTATTTATATTTATAATTATAAACCCTTTATTAGCGTTTAAGTAATAAGCACTGATAAAAGGATTATTTATCATCGCTTTTTTTAGTGCTGATAAAAATGTCCTGGTCTATTTAAAAAACCATAACCAGTCGCGAACCCATCACGACATCAAAAGCTTTCTGCGGAATCCATCTACTACCGGCACTCCTCCTCAGTGAATCGAAACTCGAATCAAGGCTCAAATCAAAGCTCAAACAAATCCAAGGTTCAAATTCAAGGCTCGAACGATTTAAGGGTCTAACGAATCCAAGGCTCGACCATAAGTTTTTCTCTACTTTCTCTCAAATGTAAGTATTTATCTATTTATCTTGGAAAACTTAGGGTGTAAAACATCAATGGTTCTGATCGTGGTGGAGGCTGTTTTGCAACTGTGAGTGTGGTGAGTTAGCCATTTTGGAGATTTGGCTCTAGAGATCATCCATCTTGATGCTTGGAATTTTAGAGTGTGAAACACCTATACTATGAGCCTTATGAGCTTTGCTCTCAAGCCATATGAGCATCTACTTCTCAATTGCAGTTGTGAATTAATGCAAGGGATTTATGCGCTACTTTTTTATTTATGTAAAAGCGTGGATGAATCATGCTTTATTTTCATTGGGTAAATACTGGAATTAACCATATGGTAGAAGTCACATCACATTTTACATCGTCTATATAATTTTGCTTGTATCAATTTCCATGATAGTGGTTGGGTAGCCTATGAGACTGCTTCCTGATGTATTAAACTGACTAGTTATTTTCGTATTTGTGTAGTAGAGACTTTAGACGGGGAGTGATGTTTTATAGATCTGTTAATTTTATGATTCCACTTAGATTTCTGAGTGAAGTAAGGGTATTCCACTTAGAAAATGTGACCTCATGGGAGTCGTTCCATCTTGGTAAAGGCTAGTTTGTATGGGATAGATGTTGCAAGGGTTGGTGTGTTTTTCTCCCTTGTTTGTGATATATCTTGTTAATGTGTATTATTGCTCACTACCACAAAACAGGGTAAGCCCAGCACCACCCTTTATCAACGCTAACAAAAAAGCACTGATAAAAGTACCCCTTTATCAGCGCTGATAAAGGTACCCCCTTTAACAACACTTTTTTTAGCGCTGATAAAGGTACCCCTTTAACAACGCTTTTTTTAGCGTTGTTAAAAGGTACCCCTTTATCAACGCTTTTTTTAGTAGTGCTGATAAAGGGGGGTCTTTATCAGCGCTTTTTTTAAAAGCGCTGATAAATGGTCTACTTCCAAAAAAAATTCATTAAAAAAATATATTAATATTTAAACATATAGATATAGTTATATTGATATAAATATAATAGATATTTTTTAAATATAATTTTAAATATATTTTAGATAAGTATAAATATACAATTACACTTAATATATAAGATATTTAGTGAAAATGACTTATAAAAAAATTAAAAAAATGTTTTTAATTAATAATTTGCTAATTATTATGGAGTAATAGTCATTTAATAACAATTTGAAGACTAAAAAATTAAAAAAAAAATAAAAAAAGATCCAAAATATGATGAAAACGCAACTCGAAATTCAAACGGCCATAACTTTTGATCCGAGTGTTCGTTTGAACTCTACCACATATAAAATCGAAGCCTACGACGAGATATACACCTTTATAACTTAGGGGAGCCCTGATCAAGGTTTTTTAGAGGCCAAAAAATGCCCATAAGGCCTCCAAAACTGAGTTTTTAGTCGGGATACCCCGATTTTTTAACATTTTGTGGATTTTCAGCCTCATTTAAGGGGGTATTATTGGATTTTTTTTGGTGGGGACTGAATTTATTCCAAGGTATTACATTCATATTGATATTATGTCTTTGAAATTTTATCATTTTTTATAATGCACTACTATTTATAATCAAATATATAACAATATATACATATTTTTTTATATATTCACACATAAAAATTTAATTATAGATATAAATAATAAAATATATTTACATATAAAATATATTAGCTTTATCTAAATAATAACTAATATCCATTTTATTTAAAATAAAAATATATGAATATTTATATATGTAACGTCCCGGACCCGGGTGCCACGCAACGGGTGCCCCGAGTCCAGTTCGCCACGTGACCTCAAGCGCATTTCCCCAAACGCCAGAGGCTGCCGACTAGCAGCGAGGGCCTAGGTCTGATAGTGGGGAAACTATGCCCTCATTTGTCAAAGTGTAGCACAACGGAATAGAAAATAAAACATACAACGACAGCGGAAGCAGTAATCCATACAACTAATGAAATAAACAACTGCAATGGATATAACTAACAGTATATAAAAGATGATGCTACATGTTTCAAGTTCTAAGAAAACAGCCAGAACTTGTTATACATCAATACAGTACAGTAGAAGTAGAGTACAACAAAGCAAAGCAAACAACTGGCAGCGACATCGCGAGCCTAGGCTCGGTCCCATGCCCTCCTACTCCACAACAACAGTCAAGTACCTTTATAGGGACTCTTGCCCCTATCTACACCTGCAGAAACGTAGTCTGTTTGGGCCGAAAAGTGTGACCCAAACAGGGTGTGAGAAATATATCTCAGTAGGCACCCACCAAAGGCTCGTGCCCAACTGCGTGCTAACATACAACAATAGTGTGCAGTGGTAAAATGAAATAAAGTAAGCAGTTCTACAAAGTAACTAACTTAACAGTTAAATTTCCATTTAATTATTCATTTAATCCGTTTTATATAAGAAACCACCACAGTGCATTTCTAAGTAAACAACTAGTGTCCTCGGACACGTAAACTCCTACCCTCGGGTAATGAGTATCCAACACAAGAATCTTCCCTCAGGCATAACAGAGTTTGCCCTCAGGCGTAGGTAGTGTCGCCCACAGGCACAGAGTCAGCTGCCCACAGGCACGGAAGAAGTTGCCCTCAGGCTGAAATAACTACTACCCACAGGCTAAATAGTGCAGTGCCCACAAGCTAATCACAACAACGCCCTAAGACTAAACAGGTAACCAGTCCATGCCCAACATGTCAAATGTAGTAAATAAGCAATTCCTCTCAAGGAAATTCTACAATTACTACATTAAAGGCATACCCTCGGGTATCCTGACCAAACGGCTAAACAGAGGAACACACCCCTAGGGTGGTTCCGGATCCAAGCAATGATCCCAACCAGAATTTTATTATCACAATTTAATCACCTATGCAATTCCAGGCATTAAATATAGCAACAGCCTCAACCACACGACACCCCAACATGGGTTCGTGGCACAAAAACGCACAAAACCGCACGACAGTTAGAAATTTACACCAAGCCACCTACCTTATACGTCAACGAGCGTTATACCCGAACACCGACTCCTAAAACGCCCAAGAATGGCGTAGATATGATGAAAAACAAAACCCATTCAAACGTAAATAACTTACGTTAGGAGAAGAATTGGTAAGAATGGTACCAGGAGAGGAGAGGGCTTACCCGTGCGGTTCCAACGAGATCATCCGAAGCCGAATCAGATTCCAGACGAACACCCGGTGGATCTTCAAAGATCTGACCTCCTCCTTTGGCTCCAAAATGGATCAAGTGCCTCCTTTGACAAATGAGGTGGCTACTTCCTGTTTTAAGCCGAAAAAACAAAGTACACAGCGTGTACTTCTAAGTACACGGCGTGTACTCCCTTCATTTAACTGTTCATTTGGTGGCATCGCCACACTGTTCATCCGTCAACATGAGTACATGACATGTACTCCCAAGTACACGACGTATACTGTCGCCCAACTGGCGGAGACTCCACCGCCTTACTATTCAAGCCTGCCGACTGACTACACGGCGTGTAAGGTACAACTACACGACGTGTAGTCGGTTCCTACACCCTTCGTCGCCGGCATGGCTACACGCCCTGTGTACTCATCCTAACACGGCCAAAAGTACACGGCGTGTGGATAAAGTACATGACGTGTAGTTCCAAAATTCAGGATTTCCCCCCATTTTCCATATTTTCTCAAAAACACTTAAGGAAAAGGAAAAGAAGAAGCCCGTACCTCTAAAATAAGAACCGGGTTCTTACAAACTCCCCCCCTTATAGCAATTCGTCCCCGAATTGCCCTTCCAAGGGTGGAGAAGATAAAACTTAGAACAACTCTAGCCACTGAGCATGTACGTCGGCCTCCCGCTCCCAGGTCTTGTCATGCACTCGGCCATGCTGCCATAGAACCCGTACGAGGGGAACTGACCGGCCTCAGAGAACCTTCGTGCTCCTGTCAACGATACGGATCAGATTCTCCTCAAAGGACGCATCATGCTGAAGCTCAATCTCCTTAGGATGAAAGGTGTGAGACGGGTCTGAATGGTAGCGACGCAACTGAGACACATGGAAGACGTCGTGCATGGCTCGGTACCGTTGTGGTAACTGCAACCGATAGGCAACCAACCCGACTCTCTCCAGAATCTCGAATGGCCCCACATACCTCGGTGAAAGCTTACCCTATCTCCCGATTTGTTTGTGTCCCAGCCTCGGCGAAACACGTAAGAAAACCTGATCCCCGACCACGAACTCCAAAGGTCGTCTGCGGCGATCAACAGAAGACTTCTGACGAGACTGCGCGGTAGCCATCCGCTTCTGAATCAACTGGACCTGCTCAGATGTCTCCTGCACAAGCTGTGGCCCCAGTAAAGCTGCCTCACCTGCCTCTAACCAGCACAAGGGTGATCGGAATGGCCTACCATATAAAGCCTCGTATAGTGCCATCTCAATAGTTTCCTGAAAACTATTGTTATAGGAAAACTCGACTAAGGGTATATGCTTCTCCCAAGAGCCCTCAAAGTCTAGGACGCATGCGCGCAGCATGTCCTCTAGCACCTGTATCGTCTGCTCTGACTGGCCATCTGTCTGAGGGTGGTATGTTGTGCTCAGAAGCACCTGTGTACCCAACGCCCTCTGAAAACTCTGCCAGAAACGAGACGTAAAGCGAGTGTCCCTATCTAAAACGATAGAACGAGGGACCCCATGAAGATGTACGATCTCTCGGATATACAGCCTTCCGAGCTCGTCTACACTGAAGGTCTCCTTGATCGGCAATAAGTGTGCTACCTTCGTGAGTCTGTCTACAACAACCCACACGACGTCATTGCCTCGAGGTGACCTCGGCAAACCTGTCACGAAATCTATCGTGACATCATCCCATTTCCACTCTGGAATGGGCAACTGATATAATAGCCCAGCTGGTCTCTGATGCTCTGCCTTCACCTGCTGACAGGTGGAACATCTCATAACAAACCCAGTTATCTCCCTCTTCATACTCGGCCACCAGTACTGACGTCTCAAGTCTCGATACATCTTGGTAACCCCGGGATGAACTGCCCAAGCTGAAGCATGAAACTCCCACATCAGCTCCTCGTGTATATCCCCTGGAACCCATACACATCCATGGAAACGCAAAACCTCATCATCGCCTATCATCCAACTGGGAGGAGGGTCCTCACTTGCCACTGACTCCCGTAGAACTAGGTCTTCTGAATCTGATAGCTACCTTACCCTCACTCTGTCCAGGAGGGTAGAAGTCACAGCTAACGAGGAAAGATAAGTCTGCCCCTGACTGTCATGCACCTCCAGATGCATCTCAGAGAACAAAGCCATAAGCTGCCACTCGCCACTGGCCTCCTGCACTGCCTGTATCTGAGTCTTCCTGCTCAGTGCATCGGCTACTGCATTACCTTTACCAGGCGTATAGGAAAGCTCAAAATTGAAGGATTGTAGGTACTCAACCCACCTTCTATGCCTCAGATTCAGGTCACACTGAGTAAAGATATACTTGAGACTTTTGTGGTCGGTGAAAACCACAAAATGCTCCCCCAATAGATAATGTCTCCAACAGCGCAACACATGTACAACTGTTGCCAACTCAAGATCATGCTTCGGGTAATTCCTCTCATGTGGCCTCAACTGCCGAGACCCGTATGCAACAACTCAGTCGTCCTGCATCAAAACGGCTCCCAGACCAATCCCTGATGCATCATAGTAAAATGTATAGCTCTTCCCCTGCTCTGGGAGTATCAGGATCGGTGCTGATGTCAACCTTCCCTTCAGGTACTGAAAATCTATCTCGCAAGTTTCTGACCAAACGAACTTCACACCCTTCTTAGTCAGACCCGTCAACGGTGCTGCTAAGCGGGAGAAGTCCTGTATGAAGCGCCTGTAGTAACCAGCCAGCCCTAAGAAACTCCGTATCTCAAACACGTTCTTAGGATGCTCCCAGGAAACTACTGCTCTCACCTTCTCTGGGTCTATTGCAACTCCTTCCTCTGAGATAATGTGACCCAGGAAGCGAATCTGGTCCATCCAAAAGTGGCACTTTGAGAGCTTAGCATATAGCCGATTCTCTATCAGTGTACTCAATACGATCTCAAGATGGGTGGCATGGTCATGTCAAGTGTGAGAGTACACCAAGATGTCATCCACGAATACTACCACAAAAGAATCAAGATACAGATGGAACACACGATTCATCAGAGCCATGAAAACTGCTGGCGCGTTCGTCAGTCCGAACGGCATAACCGTATAATCATATAGACCATACCTACTCCTAAAAGCTGTGAGAGGTATATCAGATGGTCTAACGCGCAGCTGATGATATCTGGATCTCAAATAAATCTTAGAGAACACTCATGCTCCACAAAGCTGATCAAACAGATCATCTATCCTTGGCAAGGGATATCGGTTCTTAACCATCATCTGGTTCAGCTTCCGATAATCCACGCAAAGTCTGAGGGTACCATCCTCCTTCTTCGCAAAAAGGACCGGAGAACCCCAAGGAGAAGTACTGGGTCAGATAAAACCCTTTGCATGTAACTCCTCTAACTTCCTCTTGAGCTCCTGCAACTCAGGCGTGGCCATCCTATAAGGAGGAATGGACACTTGTGCTGCTCCTGGCACTAGCTCAATAGAGAAATCCACCTCCCACACCGGAGGTAGACCTGAAAAGTCATCCGGGAAGACATCCCTGAAACGATCAACAACTGGAGGGAAATCCGTCTGACAAGTCCCCTGATCATCCAGATATAAACTCGCAATCTAGGATGTGACTCCACCTCGCCCATGATGCTCTAGTCCAGCTCGACTCGCCTGAACATCTCACTCGCCCTTGTATAGAAACTCTCCGCCCTTTGGTGACGTGAAACGCACCCTGCGACGATAACAGTCTACAAAGGCTCGGAAGGGAACCAACCAGTCCATCCCGAGAATGACGTTATAGATCGTCATCTCCAAGACATAAAGGTCACAAAAGAAGTGACACCCTCCAACCTCAAGGGGGAACTCCTTGCACTGACGCACACTAGCCATCCTAGTCCCCAACGGAGTGTCTAGCGTCATGATATCAGAAGAAGTAGAAACACAGAGCCCAAGGCTCTCCACTACGGGTACAGATATGAAACTATACATAGCACATGTATCAAAAATTACTGAAAATAGTACTTCTGACTGTAGAAGGTCTGAGATCCTACTCCTGCTGGGTCTGTCGCACTACATATGCCTGCCCAGTGTTGCGGCCCTGCGACATAGCCTAACTACCCTGAGCTGTCCCACCCTGCTGCCTCTGAGATCCTGGTGTCTGGTTACCATGGCCACGACCACCATCTCTGCCTGCATGCCTTGACGTATTCCAGTTTCCCGACTGGTAAGAAGCCACTGGTCCTGCTCCTTCATGCAAAGTCTGCACAGAACCCCTCTCACTAGCTGGTGGAAACGCCCTGCAAAAGCACTGTAGATGACCCATCTTTTCGCAAGCTCGACACTCCAATGGGTCTCGTGGACACTACGGTCTCTTGTGCCCCTCGCTACCACACTGGTAGCACATAACCTGGCCACCTGAAGCATTCTTCTGACCGGTATCGCTGCCTTGAGTGAAGTCCATCTGTCTCTTCCTCTTGCCAGCAGAAATAACACCAGTAACTGGTGCTGAACCTCCCTGGCCCATACCACTCGATTCCCGCAGGTTCCTCTCTGTAATCAACGCCTGGTTCACAATCGCGTGTACAGTAGGTAACCTGAAAACATTCACCAGTGCTCGGATGTCATACCAAAGACCATCCTCAAAACGTCTGGCTCTCAACGTCTTATCACCCACTAGCACAGGTGAAAAACGCTGAAGCTCCGTAAAACGAGCAGAATAGTCCATCACCGACATGGCGCCCTGCTGCAGATTCATGAACTCTCAAGCTCTATCTTCCCTCAGCGTCTCGGGAAAGAAGAAGTCATAGAAGAATGCCTGAAAATCTTCCCACGCCATGTCTCTGTGATGATCTGACTGGGTGGTAACATCCCACCACCTCTTGGCGGAATAACGCAGCATGTAAGTCGCGAGCTTGACCCTCCGCCCTGGAGGCATCTCAAGATGCTCAAAAATAGTCTGCATCGACCCCAACCAAGACTCCGTAGCCTGTGGTCCGCCATCCCCTAAAAACTTAGGTGGATGCTGCTGCTGAAAGATACATGTCATCTCGGCCATAGATGTGGCAGCCTGCGGTGCTCCCTGAAAGGTCTGTATAAACCGCATAAAACCTTCACGGAACTGCGCCTCCACGCCTGTGTCTGGTATAACAGCTGGTGTCGCATCTGGCTCTGCTGGTGGATCAACTGGTAGCACATGACCCACCATCTCCAGAGTATAATCGTCGCCGCTCTCCTGGTGAACAATTTGCGGTCGTCTAGGCGACATGACACTACAAGGTCAAAAGCACGCCTCAGATTCAAGATTATTAAAACTGAAAGCGAAGGAACCACAAAGAAACAAGAGGAAGAAGCATTACAAAATTTGCAAGACATGACTACATGGTGTGTGTAATGACTACACGATGTGTACTTGACTTCCCTTCCCCTGCCCGGGTCCTTCTACATGGCTAAGCCACACGGCTTCCATTCAACAAAACTACACGGCGTGTGTAATATCTACACGACGTGTACGATGTTATTTTCCAACTGCTCGTGTCATCTGTGACACGGCCGACTACTCGGTCTTTACACCACACGGTGTGTTACACCCGCACACAGCGTGTACACCATCCCGTTTCCCAGCCACACGGCTAACTCCACACGGTCTGTCCTTGGACAAGACTACACGGCATGTCCCACAGGTACACGACGTGTCTAGGGAGAGGTGACACCGGACCGTGTTGTTAGCTACACGACCGAGTCCCCAGGTCACACTACACGACGTGTCTATTATTGACACGGCGTGTTCTGTCAAGGAGTTCACTGACCCGTGTTGTTAGTTACACGGCCAGACTCCGGGTCACACTACACGGCGTGTCCATTCGGTACACGGCGTGTTTTACCCAAGCCCTTCCCTACCTCGTGTCGCCGCCCACATGGTTTGTGACACGGGAAGAGACTACACGGTGTGTACTCGGGGTACATGGCATGTACTCAAAAAGTTCATTTTTCTTCCCAAACAGAAGAACACACACGACATGTATGAGGTCCTACACGGCATGTATTTTGGGTTTTTTGGATAGTATGCCTCAGAAAACTTCCCCGGAACCCAGAAAATACTAAAAACCAACACCTAAGTGTCAAATTCCGATCCGTGAGGGCCCATACTCCCCATGAATCAATGTTTGACATCTTATCTGTGTTATAACCAATAAACAGTCAATGATCCACCAAATTCTGGTCAATGGGGTCCATAATCCCCAAAAACCAAAGTTTGGCATCCATCCTATAAACAAGATCAAACAAACATACCATATCACAAGGCATATATTTATCAAACAACTATCACAACAGCATGCTTTATTAGCATAACAACTATCACAACAACATGTGAATTTCTAATGCACCTACATGGCATGGAAACTATGCATGGCATGTGATATCTAGCATGTGCCTATATGATGCATGAGACGACATACCCTCATCTCATCGGGCTGCAACTAAATAGAACCCATAGATAAAAAATATAAACTGCACAATCTCAAAGTGTGCCACCCAATGGTGGAAACATATCAACTGTAAAATTGCAAAATCAAAAGAATGCAAAATCTGAGGTAGACTGGCTTTTCCCTATACACAGGTTAGCTATGCCTGGGCACAACTTATTACCAACTACCGTTCTTTCCTATCCCTGACTACGGATCCAAATAGTAAGTCAAAGAAAAGAACCTCCCTCTGATACCACTTTGTAACGTCCCGGACCCGGGTGCCACGCAACGAGTGCCCTGAGCCCAGTTCGCCACGTGACCTCAAGCGCATTTCCCCAAATGCCAGAGGCTGCCGACTAGCAGCGAGGGCCCAGGTCTGATAGTGGGGAAACTATGCCCTCATTTGTCAAAGTGTAGCGCAACAGAATACAAAATAAAACATACAACGACAGCGGAAGCAGTAATCCATACAACTACTGAAATAAAAAACTGCAATGGATATAACCAACAATATATAAAAGATGATGCTACATGTTTCAAGTTCTAAGAAAACAGCCAGAACATGTTATACATCAATACAGTACAGCAGAAGCAGAGTACAACAAAGCAAAGCAAACAGCTGGCAGTGGCATCGCGAGCCTAGGCTCGGTCCCATGCCCTCCTACTCCACAGCAACAGTCAAGTACCTGTATAGGGACTCTTTCCCCTATCTACACCTATAGAAACTTAATCTGTTTGGTCCGAAAAGCGTGACCCAAACAGGGTGTGAGAAATATATCTCAGTAGGCACCTACCAAAGGCTCGTGCCCAACTGCGTGCTAACATGCAACAATAGTGTGCAGTGGTAAAATGCAATAAAGTAAGAAGTTCTACAAAGTAACTAACTTAACAGTTAAATTTACATTTAATTATTCATTTAATCCATTTTATATAAGAAATCACCACAGTGCATTTCTAAGTAAACAACTAGTGTCCTCGGACATGTAAACTCCTACCCTCGGGTAATGAGTATCCAACACAAGAATCTGCCCTCAGGAATAACAAAGTTTTCCCTCAGGCATAGGTAGTGTCGCCCACAGGCACAGAGTCAGCAGCCCACAGGCATGAAAGATGTTGCCCTCAGGCCGAAATAACTACTACCCACAGGCTAAATAGTGCAGTGCCCACAGGCTAATCACAACAACGCCATCATGCTAAACAGGTAACCGGGCCATGCCCAACATGTCAAATGCAGTAAATAATCAATTCCTCTCAAGGAAATTCTACAATTACTACATTAAAGGCATACCCTCGGGTATCCTGGCCAAATGGCTAAACAGAGGAACACACCCCCGAGGTGGTTCCAGATCCAAGCAACGATCCCAACCAGCATTTTATTATCACAATTTAATAACCTATGCAATTATAGGCATTAAATATAGCAATAGCCTCAGCCACACGACACCCCAACATGGGTTCGTGGCACAAAAATGCACAAAACCGCACGACAGTTGGAAATTTATACCAAGCCACCTACCTTATACGTCAACGAGCGTTATACCCGAACGTCGACTCCTGAAACACCCAAGAATGGCATAGATCTGACAAAAAACAAAACCCATTCAAATGTAAATAACTTACGTTAGGAGAAGAATTGGTAAGAACGGTACCAGGAGAGGAGAGGGATTACCCGTGCGGTTCCAACGAGATCGTCTGAAGACGAATCAGATTCCAGACGAACGCCCGGTGGATCTTCAAAGATCTGACCTCCTCCTTTGGCTCCAAAATGGCTCAAGTGCCTCCTCTGCCAAATGAGGAGGCTACTGCCTGTTTTAAGCCGAAAAAACAAAGTACACAGCGTGTACTTATGAGTACACGACATGTACTCCCTTCATTTAACTGTTCATTTGACGACACCACTACACTGTTCATCCATCGACATGAGTACACAGCATGTACTCCCAAGTACACGCTGTGTACTATCGCCCAGCTAGCAGCGACTCCACTGCCTTACTATTCAAGCATGTCAACTGACTACACGGCGTGTAGTCGGTTCCTACACCCTTCGTCGCCGGCTTGGCTACACGCCCCGTGTACTCATCCCAACACGGCCAAAAGTACACGACGTGTGGATAAAGTACACGACGTGTAGTTCCAAAATTTAGGATTTTTCCCCATTTTTCATATTTTCTCAAAAACACTTAAGGAAAAGGAAAAGAAGAAGCCCATACCTCTAAAATAAGAACCGGGTTCTTACAATATACCTATATATTAATCTAACTATATATATATATTAATCTAACTATATATATATATTAATATAACTATATATATATATATATATTAATATTACTATAAATATATATATTAATATCACTATAAATATATATATTAATATAACTATAACTATATATATATTAATATAACTATATATATATATTAATAAAACTATATATATATATTAATATAAATATATATTACTATATGAATAAATATAACTAAATAAATAAATAAATAAATATATATAAATAGAGATATATATTAATATAACTATATATATATATATATATTAATATAAATATATATTACTATACGAATAAATATAACTAAATATATATATATATATAAATAGAGATATCATGAAATGGAAAACAAATCAAAATAGAGTGGTAAGGGCTTAGGCGCGCATGGGGGGGGGGGTCTCGAATTCAAAACCTGGTGGAGGCAGGGGCGCGCGCGCATGTGGGAATATGGGAGCTAGCACTGATGAAGGGTGGAGGGGTGTGTGCAGGCACTGGAGGGAAGTGGAAAAGCGCTGTAAAAGGGGGGATCAAGCGCTATAAAAGCCTCCCCCGATTGGCAGAATTTTTTTAATTTTTTTTAATTTTTTTTTAATTTTTTTTTAATTTTTTTTAATTTTTTAACTTTTATCAGTGCTTTGTTTTAATGCTGATAAAATACCCCTTTTATCAGCGCTTTTTTTAGCGCTGATAAAATGGGTCTTTATCAGTGCTTTTG
Organism: Viscum album; assembly: GCA_963277665.1. Classification (NCBI taxonomy): domain Eukaryota; kingdom Viridiplantae; phylum Streptophyta; class Magnoliopsida; order Santalales; family Viscaceae; genus Viscum; species Viscum album. The sequence continues at coordinate 1,307,793,243 of OY728160.1, read as the reverse complement.
GGAGCGCTGATAAAGGGGACCCCCCCTTTATCTTTGCTGGCTTTAACAACGCTTTTCTAGCGCTGATAAAGTCCATTTTTAGCACTGATAAAAGGGGTATTTGTAGTAGTGGCTTTATGTCAACTTCTTTATAGACCTCCCTAAAATCATAAGGACAGGTCAATGTGTATTAGATGGCCTCCCCAGAATCCTTCAGATGGGTAGATCTGATGTGATGACCTCCTTAGAATCCTTTGGATGGGTCAGTGTGGTGATATGACATCCTAAGAGTCTTGAGATGTTTTCAAATATTTTATATACCATTAATATTAAATTTAATAACTCCTTAGGTTGTTACATCACTTGTTTCAAAAAATAGAATGGAAGTTATCAAATTCTATATATTAGAAATTATTGTTAGGTATTCATCATTTTAGGTCTACATGTATTGGTCCCACCTCTAGGAATCTATGATTACCATCCATGTATACAAAATAACTCTCTATTTATTAAAATTTTTTATCAATACATTTGTATATCTTCTAGTTGATTGAACGAGAGTTTATTAATCTTGTTTATCATATTTGGGTTTCTTATTACTCCTTAATTTCCTATATTATATTTTCATTTGTTTAGGTGATTTAAGAAAGGATTGATGTGTGTCAAACAATAGTTATTATTGTAATATGTTGCTCGAGTCTCATCCCCCATCTCTTTTATAGACAATTGTCATCCTCATCAACTTCATCTCTCGAACAATTATTATTGCAATTTATTGCTTGAGACTCATCATCCATCTCTTTCATGTTGCTTATACTACTCTGAGCATTATTCATCCCATGGATGACTACTTCTTAGAGTATTTCAAGAAACATAGGTACATGTCTATAAGATATTGAGGATGTGTGTCAAATAACAAAATGCAATGATAAATGCTTGAGAGACGAGTTGACGAGGATGAAAATTGTCTATAACTTTCACCTTTGAATAAATTCAAAGGATAACACTTTTCGCAGTGGTGTAATTCTTTTCTTAAATTCAATTACTCATTTTCTTCAAAGAATACTAAAATTATTTAAAATAATCAAATGTTAGGTTTCCCTTATTAGAATTGTCTATAACTTTCACCTTTGATAATGAATATCTTATGTGTATTTATTTATTTATTGTACAAAATTAATATTTTATGAACCTAATAAGGTGGATATGAATCAAAAATAGATGCATTCTAATCGTTTGACAAAATATCATGAAGATGGAGTTAAAGAGTTCATCAAGTTTGTAAGAGAGCATGCATACGACCCTTCTCAAATCCTTTGTCCATGTTTACATTGTTGTTATTCAAGAAAAATTAGTCCGAAAGAGTTAAAAGAACATTTGATTTTTCACAAAATAGATCAGAGCTATAAATGTTGGACTAAACATGGGAAAAAACTGAATGTGGACACTAATTAAGATGATACTACAGTTTATGGATCATTTGACATGAATACCAATGTAAATGATGATGGAGATTGAATGAATTAAATGAAAACGACAATTGAAGACGACTTTTGTGATTGTCTAAAGTTGTTTTAGAAGTTAAATATCCATGTCAAGAGACCATTGTATACTGGTTGTACTGAATACACAACATTATCGGCTATATTGAAGTTATATAATTTGAAAGCTGGAAGCGAATGGAATAACATCAGCTTTATAAAACTACTTGGTCTTCTAAATGATATGATATCAGAATAAAATGAACTACCATATTGTACATATGATGCTAAATGAATGTTACATTCAATGGGCATGATCTCTAAAAAAATACATGCTTGTCCAAATGATTACATATTTTTCCGCAAAGACCATGAATCACTCATAAAATTCCCTAAGTGTGGCGCAGATCGATATAAGAAAAATGAATCAAGTACTTCAAAATATATATGGTAATTTCCTATCATTCCATGGTTTAGAAGACTATATGGATGTTAGGAAACCACGAGACAATTGGCATGACATGCAAATATAAGAATTAAATATGAGAACTTACGTCATCCAACAGATTCTCCCTAGTGGAAGAAAATTGATTATGAGTATCCTGAATTTGAGAATGAGCTGAGAAAGTTTCATCTTGCATTATCTTCAGATGGAATAAATCCTTTTGGTGTGTAGAATAGTACTCACAATACATGGCCCGTCATGTTGGTAAATTATAACTTGTCGTCATGGTTATGCATGAAGCACAAATACATTATGTTGTCTTTGCTTATATCTGGACCAAAATAAACTGGTAATGATATTGATGTATATTTGGATCCATTAATTGAAGATTTGAAATTGATGTGGGCTACATGTGTTATAATGTATGATGCTCATAAAAGTGAAGAATTCACATTAAGGGCCATGTTATATGAGATGATAAATGACTTCCCCTCTTATGAAAATTTATCAAGCTATAATATTAAAGAAATGTTGGGGGGTGTCCCATTTGTGAAACACACATACTCAGTTTGGTTGAAACATTCCTCGAAGACTATGTTTTTAGGACTTTAGAAATTTTTACCTTGATGTAAGGGTGTAATTTTGGCCCGGCGGCCCGAAAGCCCGACAGGCCCGGCCCGAAAGCCCGAGCGGCCCGGCCCGGCAAAGCCCGCATCGGGCCAGGCCGGGCTCGGGCCACAGGTTCTACGGGTCAGGCCTAGGCCTTTCCAGGCAGGCCCGCGGGCCAGGTCTATGTATATATATATATATATATATATATATGTGTGTGTGTGTGTGTGTGTAGATCTATATATATATATATATTTATATATAGATATATTTATATATATATTTATATATATATTTATATATAGATATATTTATATATATATTTATATATAGATATATTTATATATATATATATGTAGATCTATATACATATATCTATATATACATATATCTATATATATATATATATCTATATTTATATATAGATATATGTATATATATAGATCTATATATATATATATATATATATCTCAATATCTATATGTATATATCTATCTATATATACATATATCTATGTATATATATCTCTATATCTATATATCTCTATCTATATATATATCTATACACACACACATATATATATATATATATTAATATATATATCTCTAGCTCTATATACATATATCTCTTTATATATCTGTATATATACATACAAATATACATACATCTATATATATATCTACCTATATATCTATCTATATATACATGTATCTTTATACATTTATATTTATCTATATATGTATCTATATGTGTGTGTGTGTGTGTGTGTATTTCTATCTATATGTGCATATATCATTATATATTAACAAAAAATGATATTATATATAGACATATAATTATTATTATATATAATTATAATGTGTGTATAAATATATATATACAACGATATATAATTATATATATAATAGTTTATATATATAAACAAAGTCATTAATAATATGTATCAATTAAGTGTGGTTTTTAAAAATTCATTAATAATATATATGTGTGTGTGTGTGTGTGTGTATATGTATATGTATATGATTTAATATTATATATATATATATAAACAAAGCTATTAATAAATAAATAAATACATATATATATATCAATGATTTAATATTATATATATATAATAACTCTTTGTATATTAATAAAAAAATAAGTATGGTTTTTAAAAATCCATTAATAATATATATATATATGTATGTATATGTATATGTATATGATATATATATATATATATATCAATGATTTAATATAATAGTGTATATGTATAAACAAAGTCATTAATAATATATATCAATTAAGTGTGGTTTTTTAAAATCCATTAATAATATATACATATATGTATATGTATATGTATATGTATATGTATATGTATATGATTTAATATAATATATATATATATATAAACAAATCTATTAATATATATCTATATATATCAATGATTTAATATTATATATATATAATAACTTATTGTATATTAATAAAAAATAAGTATGGTTTTTAAAAATCCATTGATAATATATATATATGTGTGTGTGTGTATATGTATATGATATAATATAATATATATGTATATAAACAAAGGTATTAATATATATATATATATATATATCGGTGATTTAATATAATAGTGTATATATATAAACAAAACCATTAATAATATACATCAATTAAGTGTGGTTTTTAAAAATCCATTAATAATATATATATATGTATGTATGTATATGTATATGTATATGATTTAATATTATATATATATAATAACTTGTTGTATATTAATAAGAAAATAACACACTCGCCTAATGATGTTTGTGCAAGTCCCTCAGCTTCATTAATTTTTTTAAGTACGTTGCAACATGCATAAATTATATATACTATACATATATAAATCTATTTAGAAAAAAAATTAACTCACCCAATGATGTTTGCGCACACCCCCAATATATATATATAAACAAAGCCATTAACTCACCCAATGATGTTCGCGCACACCACCTAATTATTTTTTTACAATTTTCTCATATTATATATATATATATATAATAACTTATTATATATTAACAAAAAATAACTACTCACTAAATGATATTCGCACACCCCCAACCTCATTTTTTTTTAAAATATGATAAAACTTTCATATATTATATACACTATATATACATATATAAATTTATTTAGAAAAAAATTAACTCACCCACTGCTACGCACCCGCTAAGAGTGTAATTTCAGTCCAGACAGGGCCGGGTCGGGCCTGCCCTGCAAAAAAATTAAAAAACATTTAAAAAAATGTTTTAAATTAAACAAATGCTAAAAAATACTTAAGTTAAAAAAATAAATGTAAAAAAAAAACGTTTTAAATAAATGATAAAAAACATTTAAATAACAACACTTTAAACTAACCATTCACTGCTGCGCACCCCCCAATAACTCATTATTTTTTTTTAATTTGTACATAATATATATAAATTCACAGACATGTATAAATCTATATAAAAAAAATAACATATTCACCCACTGTAAAATATTTTTACAAAAAACGTGTAAAATGTTTAAAAAAAATACATGTAAAAAATATGCGTTCAAAAAACTTTTTAAATTAAACGTCTAAAAATAAATGTAAAAAAACGTTTTAAACAAGTGTTAAAAAATGGTTTAAATAAAAATGTTTAAAAAGTTTTTAAAACAAACATTTAAATTAATTTTTTTAAAATAAACACTTAAAAAATACTTTTTACATTAAAATGTGAAAAAAAGTTAATTTTTTTTTAAAAAATACTTGTAAAAAGCATGCGTTTAAAAAAATTTAAAAATGTTTTAAATTAATCATTTAAAAATAAATGCAAAAAAACGTTTTAAAAAGATGTTAAAAAAACAGTTTAAATAAAAATGTTTAAATAAAAAATACTGACAAACGCTTAAAAATTATAAATAAGTTAAAAAAAATAAATGTAAAAAATGTTTTAAATAAATGTTAGAAAAACGTTTAAATAATAAGGCTTTAAACTCACCCACGGCAGCTGCGCACCCCTCATTATTTTTTTTACAATTTGCAAATAATATATATATATATATATATATATATATATATATATATATATATATATATATATATATAGACAAAAAAACATATCCACCCACTGTAAAATGTTAATAAAAAATAAAATAAACGTTTTTACAAAAAACATGCATTTAAAAATAAATGTAAAGAAATTTTTTAAATAAATGTTATAAAAATGTTTAAATAAAAAAAAATTAAGAGACAATTATTTTGAAAATAATAAAAGCCCCCCACGGCCCGATTTAAAAAAGCCCAGCCCGGCCCGAAAAAGCCCGGCCCGACCCGATGGTTTGGGCCGACCCGAGGCCGGGCTCGGGCCGCCTCATGGGGTTGTTCAGGCCGGCCCGGCCCGGCCCGAATAGTGGTCAGCGGCCCGACACTTTGCTTGGCAGGCCCGGCCCGGGCCGAAATTACACCCCTACCTTGATGACATAAATACTGATCCTAGATGATAACATTTAATGGGAATATCGAACAAGGTACAACACTATCTCCAGTAACAAGCGATCAAGTGCACAATAAAGTAAAAGATATTTACACTATTTTTAGTAAACCATTTTCAAAAACCTTAGAAAATAAGGTTGGAAGAAGAGATCAATTTTCTTTGAATTACCATATTGGAATTGTTTGTATGTCAGAAATTTTCTTAATGTCATGCATGTAGAAAAAATGTATTTGATAGTGTTATTAGCACGTTACTAAATGTTCCTGACAAAACAAAAATATAATCAAGGCTAGGTTAGACTTGATTGAAATGGGGATAAGGGAAGAGTTGGCACTGATGAAGGGTAAAATTCATACTTTTCTTCCTCCAGTAGCTTACACTCTATCTAGATAGAAAAAATTACAATGTTTCCTTTTCCTTAATAGTGTAAAAGTTCCACAGGGGTATTCATAAAATATCAAGAATGCCGTGTCAATAAATAATTTGAAGTTACAAGGATTAAAATCAAAAGACTACCATGTTTTGATGCAAGATTTGATACTTGTTGCTTTCTGGTGAATTCTGCCTCAAAATGCACGACATACATTAACCAGACTGCTTCTTTTTTAAATCCATATGTAGTAAATTTATAGACCCGATGAATTTTCCCATCATGAATAAGTAGGTTTCAGTCATATTATGTGAATTAGAGATGTTCTTCCCATCATAATTCTTTGATATAATGATCCACTTGATGGTCCACTTGGTTAGAGAGGTTTAACTATGTGGTCTTGTCCATTACAGATGAATGTATACCATTGAATGGTATATGAAGATTTTGAAAAGGTATGTCAAGAATCAAAGTCATACATAAGGTTGTATTGCAGAAAAATATATTATTGAAGAAGCTATTAAATTATGTATCGATTACCTATCACATGTTGACAACATAGGTCTCTCAGAGTTTCTTCACAGTGACAACCTTATGGGTGGAGGTATTTTTGGAAGATACATTGTTACAATTACCTTGACAGAGCGGGAGAAAGAACACCTTTATATTTTACCTAATAGGGAAGATGTTGATCCATAAATTGAAGCCCTCAAATAAATTATTAGATATTTGAATCCATCAAGGGCTAAAGGATGGATATAAAATACACATAATCAACAATTTATAGGATGGTTCCAAGATCAAATTTATAAGGAGTTATCTGAAATTATGAATTCAATTTCCGAATGAATTCAATGGATAACCAGGTGACTGAATACAAATGTTATATCTTACACTAGTTTTGTAATAAATGATTATAAGTTCTATAAAAAAGAACACGATGACTAAAGTGCAATGCAAAATGGTGGTATTACTCTTGTGGATGAAGCGATTCACATATCTGGTTCTAAGGATAAAAATCCAATTTATGAAAATATGCCATATTTTAGCATTATCAAACAGATATACGAGTTGAATTGTACAACATTTCAAGTGTCGATTTTCTATTGCAAATGAGTTGACAATTTCAGTGTAGTGAAAGTTGATGAAATGGGATTTGTGAAGATGAATTTAAGTGTGTAAGGGGAAAATGATGAGTTGTTTATAATGAAATCACAAGTAGTGCAAGTATTTTATGTCTAAGATCCAACAAACAAGAATTGGTCAATTATCCTGCTAGTGACTAAAACAAATATTGATTCAGATGAAAATTCAATCAAGGATGACCCTTTCATTGGGAGATCACAATTAGTTCATATCGGTCCCAATGTATACAATGTCTTGTACATTAGAGGGGACCACAAATAGGGGATTTGGATTCTCGATAAAGAAACCAAATCCCTAAAACCCTTAAAAAAGAAAGAGAGTTCAATGAGAAGGTAAAAGTGTTTTTTAATATACTATGTTTTTCTTCATAATATTATATGTTCTTTACTATATTAACATAATCTAAATTAAATGTTTTACTACTCATGCAGACAATGTCTTCTGCACATGATGATGTTTCCAATCCCTCGAAAGAACAAACTATAATAAAGGAAACCCTTTGGAAAGATGTAAAGGTAATGTTATGACATACTTTCTCTATTTTACCAAAAAATTATATAATGAAACATTGATTTAATTTTCATTATTCCTTAAAGAGTTTGTTTGTTTTAGAAGATTTATGTCCATCTGTCATGCCTTTGCAGGAAGAGCAATGATGTTATCTCTACTCAATCACATAGGTAGTCTTGATGTTTGGATAGTAAAATCATTGTCCATATAATTAATGTATTGTTTCATATTTATGTTTTATTTATTTAATTTTAGTATTAATCGAATAATAATTGTTTTCTTATACAGGTGGATTCTTTTGTTCGAGTTAGGGTGCTCTGTCTATCTTTCATGCCTTTCTACAGCAAAACTTACACATAATTATTCTCCCTCAAAACCTTTTCACCCCTACAATTTTTCATTTATCACTTTACTTTAAGTTACCTCCACTACCTTTACAGGAAGATAAACAACACTTCCTCTACTCAATCATAGAGTTAATCTTGATGTTTGTATAGTAAAATCATTATCCATATAATTAATGTATTGTTTCATATTTATGTTTAATTTATTTCTTTTTAGTATTACTCATATAATAATTGTTTTCTTATACATGTGGAATCTTTTTTTTGAGTTGGGGTGGTCTTTCCATCTTTCATGCCTTTCTACACTAAAACTCCCACATATTTCTTCTCCCTTGAAACCTTTTCACCCCTACAACATTGACATTTATCACTTTCCTTCAGTTTCCCTCCACTTCTCAATAACAGAGGTAATCTTGATGTTTGCATAGTAAAATCATTGTCCATAGAATTAATGTATTGTTTCATATTCATGTTTTATTTATTTCTTTTTAGTATTACTCATATAATAATTGTTTTCTTATACAGGTGGATTCTTTTATTCGAGTTGGGGTGGTTTGTTTGAAACTACTCATGCTCACGAGAGATTGGACTTCGACCCTACAATTGAGATAATGACAACAAGGACACGTGTTAAGAATTAATACAACCATCATTAAAAGGTGAATCCCTACTACTTATTTAATTAATCTTGTCATCATTTTACCTACTGTTTGTAAGTTAATTTCCTTATCATTTTTATCTAATATGTATTTAGTTTTTTTCACAGATCTTTTGGGAAGTAATATTGACTCAATGTTCTTGGCTAAGAAACACTTCTCATTGAAATTCAAAAGAGTACAAGAAGCTCATTTGGTCATTTTGGTGACTTCTTGTCATATAATGGGCACATGATATTCCTCTAATCTTTTAGCTTTCAACAACAAGAAAGGTTTTTTTGGCTAAGAACATCGAGTAAATATACAATATTGGTAATTTGAAAAATAAAGACAATGGAAATCATTGTAACACTGGTATCTAGGATTGTTTTGAGACTTTGGGACATGTATGAATCAACCACGCCTCAATCCGACACACGGTGTGATCAGTATGACTCAAAGTGATTTTTTTATTTAAAATTTACATTAATTTTAGTAAAAAAGACAACTGATATACTCAAAACTGATAAAACATATTCATATTGTTTTTATACTTTAGGAAAATGATCCATAAATCATTTTTGACGCATATTAATCAACCTCAACTCAATCTGATACACGATGTGCCCGATATGACTCAAAGTGTTCGTTATCAGTTTAAAATGGACATTTTAGTTCAAAAACCATCACTCACTAAAAACTGATAAAATGTTCTTATATTTTATTTATAATTTAGGAAAAATTATTCATAATTCATTTGTGACATGTAGGAATCAGTCTCATGTCAAACTGATACACAATGTGATCGGTATGAGTCAAAGTGCGTGTTTCCAGTTTAAAATGACATTTTAGTAAAAAAGACAAGCGACATACTCAATACTGAGAAAACACATTCATATTGTTTTTATAATTTAGGACAATGATCCATAAGTCATTTTAGATTTATAAAAATTGCTCACACCTCAATCCGATGCACTATGTCACCGGTATGACTCCAAGTGCGTCTTTTTATTTAAAATTGACATCAACTTTAGTAAAATGGAAAATTGACCTACTCAAAACTAAGAAAAAACATTCAGATTATTTTGAAACTTTAAAAAAACAATACATAAGTAATTTTTATGTGTATGAATTATCTGCACCTCAATCTGATACATGATGTTCCTGGTATGACTCAAAGTGTTCGGTATCTGTTTAAAATCGATATTTTAGTTTAAAAACAGTCACTCACTGAAAACCAATCAAATGTACTCATATTTTCTTGATGATTTAGGGAAAATATTCATATGTTCTTTGTGACATGTATGAATTGTTCTCATGTCAAACCAATACATGATGTGATCGGTATGAGTCAAAGTGTGTGTTTCCAGTTTAAAATGACATTTTATTAAAAAAACAAGTGATGTACTCAAAATTGAGAAAACACATTTGGATTGTTTTGATACTCTAATACAATGATCCATAAGACATTTGAGATGTGAAAAAATCATCTGAACCTCAATACGATGCATGGTGTCACCTGTATGACTCCAAGTGCATCTTTTTATTTAAAATTGACATCAATTTTAGTAAAATGGACAACTGACAGACAACTGACCTACTCTAAACTAATCAAATTCATTTGGATTTTTTTTGACACTTTATTATAGTGATACATAATTCATTTGAGACATGTAGGAATTTCCCACATCTTAATCCGACACACATTGTGACTGGTATGACTCCAAGTGTGTTTTTTATTTAAAATTGACATCAATTTTAGTAAAATGGACAACTGAACTACTCAAAACCAAGAAAACACATTCATATTATTTTGAAAATTTATAAAAACTATCCATAAGTCATTTTTAACATGTAGGAATTATAATCACCTCAATCTGATACACGATGTGCTCGATATGACTCAAAGTGTCTGTTATTAGTTTAAAATCGACATTTTAGTTCAAAAAGTCACTCATGCAACCACTAGGATGAACCCATGGGAAATTTTATCATAATTATTTAATTAAATTTAATATAGATAATTCTTGAATATGAAAAAGAAATGGTGTGATGTGTAAGAATCAACTACAACTCAATATGATACATAGTGTTTCTAATATGACTGAAAGTTTAGTTTAAAATTAACATTCTCTGTTAATTTATTTCTTTATATTATTACTAAAATAATAATTATTTTATTATACAGGTGTGTTATTTTTCTTGAGCAGGGATGGTTCGTTCAACAATAGCATGATTCGGGGTTAGGATCAAAAGATAAAGGAATATTGATGTTTTTGAATGTATGTAATAATTTGTACTTATGTAATTGTATAAAACAATGTTTCAAATGTCTATAATATAGTGTTTTTTTCTTGTATTTGTGTTGTAAATTTCATTTCATTTAAATTCTATATTGGTACTTTATTTTGTTGATATCTAGTGGTGTTTTTGGTGCTGTAGGTGTTGCAGTGTGTTATTGCAGCACATTGCAATATGACCCTTTATCAGCGTTGAAAAAATGTGTTCTTTATCAGTGCTTTGAAAAACCCTGATAAAGGTACTCTTTATTGATTCTAAATAAAAGTGCTGATAAAAGACAAGGGCTTTTAATCTTATTCTAGTAGTAAACACTTCTCTAGTGCTGATAAAGTCCCTTTTTAGCGCTGTTAAAGACCAATTTTGTAGTATTGCTTCATGGGGAGTTTTCTAGAGTTACCACAGACTGCCTCTTAGGGTGTTTTCTTATACCATTTATAACTTAACCATCCCATGGGCACATTCAATATCAAACACAAATGACCCATATGGGAATTTTTCATAACAAATACATAACTACCCATATGGTCATTTTCTTTAATAATAAAAAGGTAAACCATTTCCAAAATTCCCAAAAAAAATGAGATTAAAACCATTCCAAATTCCCATTTCAAAAGCCAATCCAATTTACCACATCTAAATCTTGATTCCAAAATAACTTTTTTCCAAAATACCAATCTAATTTCCATTTTTAAAACCATTTAAAAAACTCATCACAATTATCAATTGTTGTGAAATACCATTTCATAACCATTGATTCAAACCAAGTTTCCTCCCAAATCATTTAAGACATGATTAGGCATTTAAAAACATCAAGCCCCTATAAGGATATTCACTCCCACCAGGTATTCACTCAAATTTACCACTCTTTAGGGTCTAAGAGATGCTAGATGGGCTTTTGAATTACGACAAATCCAACTAAAGCATTTAATTTTAAAAGGGTCAAAGCACAGTGAGGCCGACTTGACCACACCATAAATGTACTAAGAAATTAGGGTGATACTATGGGTTAAATTAAAAGATAACACCTACCTTATCCTCTTAGGATCCTACTCATATGATATCGACTCCTGGTTCGAGCAGAAACAACATATATTGAAGAACTATACAAACTCTTTGAAAATAGGGAATAACCCACATAAAAAGCGTGAGAGAAAAAGATGATAAAACACACAAAGAAAGGAAGATAAAGGAGGGATAAAATAACATAGATATTTCCAATTCCATAGACAAAAGTCGATTCAGACAACAGATTGTAGAGTTCTTCCATAGAAGAGAGGATAGGGGAAGGGAAGGAGGTGCGCGAGAGCTTCTCAGTGAATGGGGAAGGAAAAAGAAGGTTTAAACCTTTTAATAAAAAAAAGGAAAAAATACATTTCCCCAATTTTTAATGGGAACATGGTTTAGTCATGTGGTTGGTAAAACCATGTTCCAACCATGCATTTAACACTGTCCCAAGACTATCCACCTCACACAGTTACGACACATGGTTTAACAAACCATGCGCCAATCATGTGAGACTCTCTGCAACTATACAAACACTTGAACGATTTTCTTGGACATGTTGTAGGATTTCACAAACCATGCACCTGTACAAATTAGGCTGCGCAATTGGGGTGTACGATTAACACTAACCATGCGCTAACCGCGCACCCTAAGATACCTCTCAAAAAACTTGAACTTCAATCCTCGAATTCCGGGACACTCTTGAGACCTCTAAACCCTATATAGGACTTCATTCCAAGATTAAATTGGGTCTTTTTATGTTGGAGTTGGTGTTATAGAACCGACTGATTATACTTTGATTACATATATATTCAAATATTTGAATATTAATAAAACAGTTTATTACATATTGATCATTGTTATGTATTTCTTTAATGTAACAATGTTCTAGAATTTCTGTCACATTGATAAGGTCATGAAAATTCTATATTATGATGAGAACTCTGAAATTCCATGATGATATTCTTAAATATAGTTATATAGTCGGATAATATTCTATGAAGGGACACATATAGCATGACTGTCAGGTGTGAGTACTCGTAAGCGAATGAGACTTCTTCTCATGAAGTTCACACTTGATAATCTCTAAGATGAGAGATTATGAGAACTAACTTGCCAGTAGGAATTCCATATGTTTTGGTGTCATTGGATATTTTTATCTGTGAGTGTGTGTAATGGACCTTATACTTTAAGATTATAATTAATTCATATTGCAACTTGCACACTTAGATGTATTATGTAAACCTTGATGATACAGTTCATGACGAAGTTTGATATGTTGGGTGCGTCACGAGTAACATATTATTAATTAATAAGTCGATGAAGGATTTGTATCTTCCATCTTTATATAAATTGGTATCTCAACCCTATGATTGGAATAAAACCATCACATTAAATTTCATGGACATGGTGTAATGATGTGTTTATTTCAGAGAGTCAAAGAAAAACGTTTCAAGAATATAGGTTGATAACATGGATGTGAAACTTTCTTGATGAGATATTGTGACAAAGAGATTATATTACACAGTGAGCGTTCATATGTGGTTTTCATTATTGAAACATTAAGTTATTTCTCTTGGGTTCCTTGACCCGTTTTTAGACAGTAATCATGGACTTTAGGCAAGCCCACCTAATTCCAATGAGAAAGAAACCCAGAGGGTCACACACTAAGTGTTTTTATTGATCTCGTTTAAATTCTATTTGAATTTAATTAGTGAAATAAATATTATTCTCAGTACCAATGAATAATTTTATTCATGTTTTATCGATCACAAATATTTATTGATGAATATAATATTTAAATAAATATTTATTTGGACATTAAATAAATGATGAGAGGTTGGAGTGGACCAAGATCATATTTGGCGATGAATATTTATTTTCAAGTTAGTAAATAATATTTATCAATTTCACGAGTTAGCGTACAACATAAAATAATAATAATAATATTATTATTATTTGGCATGGGGTTTATTAAGAATTATTATATTATTTAAGTGACAGTATGTAATTAAATAATATTTTAGCCTAAACCCTAACTCTATGAATAGATGTTTATGTCTATTGTGTAGAATTAATCGAAAATTGAGAATAGAGAATCATTGTGCACAATGAACTTCTCTCTCTCTCCATATCCCCCCTCTCTCAAATTCTTCCTCTCATTTTTCAAGAATGAGAAGACCTCCTTTAATCCCAAAGGATCTTGAAGAGATCAAGATGAAAAATGAAAGATAATTAATTCGCCGCACCATCACCCAAATATCAATTGGAATCGTTCAAATATCAAATGAGCCTGTGTGGATCACTGTTAGAGGGATTCTAAACTTGGATCCTCCAAGCACAACAAAGGTAGCCCAAATAGGGATTTTCAGAACGATCAACATCTATATCAGAGAAAGATCTTAAGATGAGTTAATTCTTATTCCAATCATAAATAAATTAATTATAAATTTAATGTTTAAAAATCTTCTCTGGGTTCCAGGTTTCTCTATGTCAATATTTAGTGGAAAACTTTCATTGGTCATGGTGTTCACGCCATGTACAGTATTGAAAATGATCCATCAAATTGACAAATTTTATTTGTTTTACGCCCATAGAGGCACTTCCTCTATTCCCAGAACCATCATTTGAGGGGTTCCAACTGTTAAGTTTCATACAAATCTAATAACACTTATTAGACACATCAGAAGCAATTAGAAACCAAATCTTAGGATCTCACATGCATGATATATGAAACCTGTGTAAAATACTGAAATTAATAATATTTTAAAACATCTGTACTGTACTCCGTAGAAGCCACTTGTAATGACCCAAACCATTGGGGGTTGCTTAACCGGTGGAAGGTTGAGTCGTCACAAACCCAAGCCTGCCTTCAATGGGTCAGAGACCACCAACAAGCACTAAGAAGGCATAATATAAAATGGGATGCCATTGCCTAGTGTACCTATATGCACACACCCAACTGTATCCATGAAACAATATAGAGGAATAATAAAAGATAGTAACATATAGAGTAAACTATGCATGTAATAACCTTTAAGGAACACATTAGAGTACAACGAAATAAAACCAAAGTGTAAAGGGGAAAAAATACACACCCAACCAGAAATGAAGTCCCAACCTGACAACAACTTGAATAAAGAAATCCAAGAGTGTCTGACTCCTGATCTCTAAGCCCGACCACCGTATGCGGTCTAAGCACCCGAGTATCACTATGCTCCACTGATGTCATCATCAAACCGTCTGTCATCTGCATAAGACTCAACATGTGAGGGTAAAGCTCATACATGGGTGAGTATAAACATACCCAGTAGGACACCCCAAAAACAAAAAATAGACCAATAGAAAGATACAATAAAGCCCAGTTCAACCAAAATCAAGAGTGAAACGAAACCCAATACATATATATGGGCTCAAAATAAACCCATACAAGAGAGAAAGGGGATATCCATCTTCACAACTCAGCCCAGGATGATGAGTCTTTCTGCATCTACAAAGGTCCATCATCGATGCCCAACATATTGTGTGTATGTATGAGAAATTCATATAGAGGACCCACACCTTGCCACTATTTCACAGACTAAGGGGGAACGATCTCCATTAGAGGACCCATTCCTTAGTACGATAAGGGGTTTCCACTCACTAAATAGAGGGCCCACACCCTGGTCCTTTAGGGGGGGGGGGGTTCCACTCAATGAATAGAGGACCCACACTCTAGTATGATAGGGGGAGACACTTAGTGGATGGAGGACCCACACCCTAGTATGATAAGGGGGTGTCACTCGGTAGGTAGAGGACCCACACCCTGCTCCATTAAGGGGTACCACTCAAAAGATAGAGGACCCACACCTTAGTGTGTTAAGGGGTACCACTTAATAGGTAGAGATAAATATGGGGGGGGGGGGGGGGTGCCCTGACATCTCTCAGATGATCTTGCCTGATCATTTCCATCATAAAGAATCACCTAAAGAATCATCATTCTTAGAAACCCTCACATCATATCTCAAAATATACTATGAATGCCACTATCATGTTCTATATGGAAAACTGCTCAGGATAGGCTACTCACAAGCCAAAATATGAATCCAAAAGAAGGATATACATAGAGTGGAAGTCCTGGTGAAAAGTACATAGTATGTACCAGGGGTCACACAATGTATACAAGGGGTCACATAATGTGTGACCTCACCTGGACTCCTAGCTGTATCCTCTCTAGTATATGGATTGGTTGTCCATTTAGTACTACATGATGTGTAAGGGTACTACATGATAGGGGTTTTGAGACCTGACCCAACTTGACTAGGTTAGGTCCGGTTGGGCCAGGTTGCATGCAAAAAATAATCAGGTTGGGTTATGTTGGGTTGGACCATGCATGGGTTGGGTCATATCTCGGGTTGGCTAAATATTGACCCAACTCAAACTGATGGATGTATGAAAAAAACCTTGGTCGCTCGATCGATTGCCCCAAACCCCCAAACCCCCAACCAGCCACCTCCTCTCCCTTCCCTCGCCCTCGCCTCCTCCTCCTCCTCCCCGATCCCAACCTTCCCTCATGACTAGTGAAACCTTACTCCCTACCTTATTCACCTCCTCTACTACTATACTTATCTTATCCTCCTCCCTCCCCCTTTCCCAAACTTCCCTTATGAGAAAACCCTACTCATTGACTTGCCTTCTCTTCTCCTTACCTTGTGAGAAAACCCTACTATCTGATTCTCCTCCTTCCTCCTCTCTCACCTTCTTTATTACCATGGTTAATTCACCCACCAAACTAGAGCCACCCTCCTCTCTCACCTCCTCCCCTAAAATTCCCTCATGAGCGATCAATAGAAACCCTAATAACCTTATTCTCCTCCTCCTCCTGGTGTTGTGTGTGTGCTCTAGTATATACACAACTCTTTATTTTTTTTATCATTTTCTTTACTATCATCTCCCCCATTTACTGTTGTTATCATGTTGATTACCCCCCTTATCTCTCAAAACCCAGTTCTTCTTCTTCTACCAGGGGTGTGCCACAACTAGAGACTCACCAGTAGGTCACATGTGGGAGTATTTTGCAAACAGTCATTTTATCTAGCTCGCCATTCATGAAAGTGGTACAACAAGTGGTTCTAATCCTCTAATCATTGTAGGGTTTCAAAGTCAGATGGGGAATAATCCAACTAACCATTCAATTAAAAAAATAAGAGGGGTAGTAGTAGCAAACCAGTTGAAGAAACTGAAGGAAAATAGTCTCCTAAAAAGGTAACAATTTTTAAAGCACCTGATTCTAGAGTTTCTCAAGCTTGGGATCATTTTCATAAGAAAAATGGAAGAGTTGTTTATAATTATTATGGTAAAGATTATTCTTTCATGTCTATCTAGTATGGAACTAGTAATTTGAATAGGCATTTGACAAGGTGAAACAAAAATACTCACAAAAATATTAAGAAAATTCAAACCACTATTGGTCTTAAAAAGAAGTGTGAAGATGAGGATGATGGGATGATTAAAATTTCAATAACTAATTTTAACCAAGAATAGTGCAAAATAACTCTTTCTAAAATGTTAATCATTGGTGAGTTATCATTTAAATATGATGGAAATAAAGTATTTAGATAATTTATTAAAGTTGTTCAACCTTAATTTCAAGTTCCATCTTGACAAATAATTTCTAGAGATTGCTTGCAATTATGTTTGAATACAAAAGAAAAATTAAAGTATATGTTTGATATATTCTCTCATATGGCATGTCTTACTACTGATACATGGACTTCAATTCAAAATCTAAATTAGATGTGTGTTACTACACATTTTATTAATGATAATTGGATCTCAAATAAAAAAATAATCAAGTTTTGTCTTATTTCATATTGTAAAGGGGAAAAATTAGATGATCACCACTATAAAAACGGGCAAGGGAAGTGCCACCTTTTATTAGCGCTAATAAAAAAGTGTTGATAAAGGTAATTCTTTATCAGTGCTTTTGTAGTGCTAATAAATGGATTCTTTATCAGTGATAGAAAAGCACCGATAAAGATCACCCTTTATTAGTGCTAAAATTTTAGCGCAGATAAAGGGTGCCTTTATCAGCACTTTTATAGTGCTGATAAAACCATAGTCCCATTTTATAAAATGGGGTGCATAGTGCCCTCTATTTATCACGTCCTAAAGCTCTCACGGGACTGTACCCCTATGAAAAATCCCCTCCCCCCGATCTTCTCTTTGTCGGACTTCTGCCGCCTCTAGCCCTACTCTGCCACTAGCCCTATTTCACCACGAACCCTACTCCTTATCCTCCCCCTAGAACCCCTTCTGCGAATCCTCCTCCCCATGAACCCTATTTCTACTTCTCCCCACTGGACCCTACTCCCCTCAAACCCTACTTCAAGTGTTTGGGATTCCTTTTGACGATGTTTGATTCTTGGATTCCCATCTTTGATCTTTGGTGATGATTTCATATGAATATAATATTTTGTAATGGATTATTAATTGGTTTTGTAGTTTATAAGTGTTGGGATATATATTATTATTTTAGAGTGGAAGATTATCCCTTAGTGTTGGTAAGTTATTTAATTTTTTGGATTAAATTTATTAATTTTTATGCTTATGCATGTTGAAAAATTATCATGGTAAAGTGCGCAGGAAGTAGAAAGAGACATGGGATAGAGTGTTGTCAAATTTCAATAGTAGGAGGTGTTGATGTTTATTGTCTAGGTGTTGGGTCCTAAGGTTAAGAATTGTCTAGAAGTAGTTGATGAGGGTTTTGAATTGGAAAATATTCTAGCTCATTTATGGGTTTCCTTAGTAGTGGGATTACTTTTAAGGGTGGTTTGAGAATGATGGAAGGAAAATCATGTTTAGTCAAAAGTGGTTTTAGGAAGAGTTTTATTCCATAGATATAGAAGTATGAGTGTATATAGAATATCATGGAATTCAGTCAAATTGGATACAGTGTACTTTCCCTTGGGATTCACATCTGTTCATTGATGTTCTAATTTTTAGAACACTTGGTTGATGAATAAATGAAATCCTGTAATTTTGAGTCATATTTGAGGTTAGAGATTCTAAGGAAGGTTTCAAGTTTATGTTTGAGGTTTTGGTTGTATATGAGGGATTGTGATGAAGTTATCAAGAGTGGTTTTCTTCGAGTTTCTTAGAAGGCTAAATATGGGGCCTTGAGTTGTGGTCCTAATGGAATGAGGAATAAGGGAGTGATGATATTTTCTAGATGTAGGGTGGGGATTATGCCCTAGGGTTGAGTATCTCAAGGTGTACCATAACTGTATAGTTGATCTATTTCAATGGTGATGCAGCGGGGCATCGATAGTATGAGTTCCCCATGATTCATGGTGTTTCTTGGTTTCATTAAGGTGTAGTTTTATTTAGTTAGATGGTCATGTTTTAGTTGATAAAATTTTGGGATGTGGTGAGTTTGGTTTGAGAGTCTAGTCATGATTATGTCCTTAGTTATTGACCTCATCCATTTATTAACTAATACCCTCTTTCAATTGATACTAAAAGATTCAGTTGAATTATTTTCAATGGAATTATTTATCTCTCTTTACCTTCAAATTCCTATGAAGATATAAATTTTATTGAGTTTGTTAGTGTGTTTGTCCAAATTTAATGATTCATAAGAAAAAAAGGAAGCATATTTCTATTTTACCTAAATGGATGGGAATTTTTCTAATCTAAAGGTCATGATTTTGAGAAATAATTTATTTATGTTAGGTATTAATATTATGGAAGGTATTAACAGTTAGTGAGAGGAGGTTTGGGAGGAGGTTTGAGTTTTGGATAGGGATGGTTGATGTGGTCCTTCTCCCTCATGTGTGAGTTTTTTAACACTAAGGGATTATTGTTTATCCCTTTGTATGGCAATGTGCTTTTTTATAGAATGAATGTAATATGTGTCTGTGGATATTAGTTACAAGTTTGGGGAAGGTGAGGGAGAGTTATTTCATATCCTTTAGATGTTCATGATATAATTTATGTTCACTAACCTCGATTTTCTATTTCTTATGTTAATTTGGGTAACAAAACCTATGATATTCCACAGTAATTTTGGATAAACCAAGGTTATTTGTCTCCCCTATGAACCCTTTTGTGTTTGGAAATGTATCTACTATATTAGTTTTCTCATCAAAATTGTATCCTTGTTTTCATTTTATTTGAGTTTGGTCACTAGTTTTGGGCTGTTTAATGTGATTATTTTATTATGAATGAGGTGGCTGGTAGGGGTGGTTAAAAGGATGTTTAATGTTTTTATGCAAGGGTGGTGGGTGATAGAACTATTGGTAAGGGGGATGGAAAGTGTGTTGATTTTGATGGGGGGTCTATCCTGGTTCTGTTGATTTCCAAATATTTATTAGAAATGGTTAGGCTCTATTAATATCTATTTTTATAAGTGGTTCACTTCTACTATATTTGGAAGTCTTTTTTTGTGTATTTGAATCATAAATAATAATATTTGATATTCAAATAGGATGAAGATGAATAAAGATTGGATGGATGCTAATCGTTTGAAAATAGAGTATGAGAATGGAGTGAAAGAGTCAATCAAGTTTACAAAGGATCACACAAAGGATCCTTCTCAAATCCTTTGTCTATGTTTATGTTGTTGTTATTCTAGACTAATTACTCTAGAGGAGTTGGAAGAACATTTGATATGTCATGGAATAGATCAGAGTTATAAATGTTGGAATAAACACAGAGAAAAAGTGAATGTCGCTACTGGATGAGATAAAAATGCATTTTATGGATCATCAATGATTACAAATATGAATAACGAAGAAGACCGTATGGAGTATGTGATTACAGATGTCAATGATGATGAAGATCATATTGAGTAAATGACAAGGACAGTTGAAGATGAACTTCGTGATTTCCCAAAATTGTCTGAGAAGTTAAAGAGTTGTGAAAAGACGCCATTGTATGATGGTTGCACTAAATATAAAGCATTGTCAGCTATATTTAAGTTGTATAAATTGAAAGTAGGCAACATATGTAGTGATTTCATTTTTACGGAACTACTTTCTCTCTTGAATGACATGATCCTAGAATATAATGAGCTCCCAAGCCAGAAATATGAAGTTAAAAAAATGCTACGCTTGATGGATATTATTTCTAAAAGAATACATGCCTTCCCGAAAGACTTTATATTGTTTTGAAAGGAGAAAAAATAACTTACAGAATGCCCAAAGTGTGGTGCTTCCTGACACAAGAAAGATGAATCCAGTCCTACGAAAGTTGTATGGTACTTTCCTGTCACGAACTGAATCTGGTTGCTAGCAAACCGGCACCAAACCTGGCTCATAGAAAGGCCCTAAGGGAGTTCCCTATCCCCACGGGCTGGAACAAGTGCTCGGGTATCATTAATTTAGGTTTTAGAATGATTTACCTGAGTATGAAAGCATAAAACATTAAAAACAATCCATAATATAAATCTGATTTTTTTTAGCCAAACATGTCTTAATAAAAAAACCAGAACTGAATAAATGGGTTTAAATATAATTAAAGTGGTCCAAATACAAATAAATATAGCATCAAGATAGCATCAAGGACCCCACACGACTAGGGTTCATCGCCCACAAGCTGTCTCTACAACTCCACCCCAAGGATGGGGACTAACACCCCGAACCGCCATCATCCTTAGCCTTTCCTTTACCTGAGTCAAACATAACCAAGTCTACTTACACCCAAGGGGTGTAAGTAGGGTGTGATCCTATGCCCAGTAGGATACCACCCAAATATTCCAAAGATCATGCAATACAATGTGATAAAGCAAGCAGTTTTAATAGGCAAGGAAAATGAGTGTTAAAATTCCAAGAAATGTAACTTTCATTTGAAAACAGTTTTCAATCAAAAATTTTCAGAATGTCCACACATTTAAATATAAATTTAGCTACTGTAATTTACTTCCAAACACACCTTAATACAAGGGTAAATACTACAAATCCAATGAGCAACAACATTGGGAACACCCCTAGGTACTAGGTTGTCTTGGGCCCTATGTACCTCGTACCTCGGTGTAAAGTAACCATAGCAAAATACGTTCTCGTGCACGAGCCACTAGTAGGGAACATACCCATAACCTATTGGTCCCCAATAATCATCCACATAGTTTATTTAGAGTTTTATTTATCCAAATTCTAAGTGAAACAGGGACAAAACCCATCCGGTCCACTAGCCGTACTAGTACAAATCCGCCCCACCTAGGTACCCGGGCTTCCCCTTTTTTGCTCAATAAATTTCAGCATGAAACATAAATCAATTTTCTATAAAAAATTATTAATGGTCAAACACAACCAATACATTAGATATCACATTAACAAAACACTTAGATTTAAAAAAAAACAACCTCTCAAAATCTCACATTATTTTGCACAAAAAATTCTTTGAAATATCCACTTTGCACACTATGTGAACACTTTTAAGTCACAAAAAAATGGCAGTTAAATACCCTTTAATTAAACCAAATATTCAGTTATGGGGCATCCCCATGTGAACCAAGAAGTTATATCCTTTAAAAACCCCCGTTTTCACACAAACACGACACTTTAAGCCCATTTGCTTCCCAAAAACCATCTAAACAAACTTTCGCAGCAACATCCAAAAACAATAAACATTAAAAAAATGATTTCTAGTCCTAATAAAATTCAATAAAATCAATTATGTAATTATATGACAACCCCAAATGAACTAATAAAAGATTTGTATGTAAAACCCCCAATTTCACCAAAAATTGGCACTTAAAATTCATTGGATTTATAAATGCCACTAAAAACAATTTTTGAAGAAAAATTAAAATGAAATAAACATGAAAATACCAAAAAAACAGCAACCTAAGTCACAAAAATTGCATGCACAATGGAATCACCTACCAAAAGAGTCAAGAACCGCAAATCCTAGTGCGGAACTTCAACCGCACCACCACCACACCACAAGAGAGTGAGATCAAACCTAAAACCATATTATTGGACCAAGAAACTTAAAATGAAACCATAGGTACGAAGCCCTAGCTTCTGGACATTTGGGGATTAAATAAAAAAGGGATAAAGCTTAAGGAAAGGGAAGGAACTTAGAAGGATGGTCACTTACTTGAGAAATTTGGACGATTTGAGAAACCTGAGAAGTTCGGCCCTAATTTGAGACAGATACGATCTCAAAAGAGGAGAAAATGAATCTGGGGGTTCAGATAGGTATATTGGGAGTAGGTGAGAGATGGAATCACCGAAAAAGGATAAAAAATGAATATTTTATGAATGAATTACAAAAAATTTTTAAAACTGGAAATGAGCTTTCAGGTTGGCCCAATACCTAATTTGATCACCCAAATACAAGATGCTAATGAATTTTTAATGGGCCCAAATTTCTTTATTGGTTTTGATAGTTAAATTATGGTCATTTTTAAATTTTAATGGATGAAAAAGGTTAAAAAACAAAGGAGTTATTAAATAAACAAAATTTATTTTCAAAACTGGAAATGGACTCTCGGGTTGACCCAAATTTTGGAAACCCACCATTTCCTTAAAAAATGCATGGAAAACCCCCAAACCAAAGGAAGAATGTAAATTAAATGAAATATACCTTTAAAATATGTCATTTATGTGATAATTCTCCCCACCATGAATTACTTTCCGCCCCGGAAAGTCAACATGAAGCTTAATTGGAAAACAAGAATGGGTACTCTTCCTCAACCCATGACTTTCACTACCATGTCTCATGTGTATCATTCCCATGCTGCCATAGAACCAGGACTAATGGAATAGACTTCCCTCTAAGTATCTTCTCTTGGGATTCCACTATTTTCACCGGCCTATCAACAATAGACAAGTCAGGCTCTATCTCCTGCTCTTCCCAACTCAACACATGGGACGAATCTGGGTAGTATTTCTTCAACTGAGTGACGTGGAAGACATCATGGACATCAATTGAGAAGTTAAGGCCAACCTGTATGCCACCTTTCCAATACGCTCGAAAATCTCAAACGGCCCGACATACCGCGGCATCAGCTTACCTTGCTTCCCCAATCGACGATGGCCCAGACGAGGGGCCACTTTCAAGAATACCTTGTCACCCACATAAAACTCTAGGTCTCGACACCTCAAGTCAGCATATGATTTATGATGACTCTGAGCTGTCAATAAACGCTTCCTGATCAACTTTACCTTCTCAGAAGTCTCCTACACAAGGCTCAACCCCAACAATGAAGTCTCTCCTACCTCATCCCAACATAGAGGGGACCGACATGGCCGACCATAGAGCACCTCAAAAGGGGCCATTCGAATAAAGGATTGGTAACTATTATTATAAGCAAACTCAACCAATCCCAAATAGGTATCCCAGGAACCTCCAAAGTCTAGGACACATGCACGGAGCATGTCCTCCAAAATCTGATTCGCCCGCTCTATCTGACCATCCGTTTGAGGATGGTATGCTGTGCTCATCTTAATCTGGGACCCCAAGTCCTTCTGAAGGCCTTCCCAAAATCGAGAAGTGAAATGAGGGTCTCTATCTGAGATAACTGCTGATGGAACACCATAGAGTCTCACCACCTCCTGAATATACAAACGACCCAACTCATCCACTTTAGATGTATCTCTGATCAGAATGAAGTGGGCTGATTTGGTCAGACGATCAATTACCACCCAAATGGCATTCTTACCCCGAGGTGTATGAGGTAAGCCAGCAATGAAGTCCATGGAAACCTCATCCCACTTCCAGGTAGGAATGGGTAGTGGTTGGAGCAAACCGGAGGACCTTTGGTACTCTGCTTTCACCTGCTGGCATGTGTAGCATCTCGACACAAAGTCTGCTATGTCCCGTCTCATACCAGGCCACCAAAACTGCTAACTGACATCATAATACATCTTAGTGGCACCCGGATGGATAACCCACTGAGACTGGTGTCAATACTGCATCACCACCTTCCGCAGAGATAATGGCACTACTGAACGACCCTTGACGCAAAAGATGCCCTCGAGAGATGACGACCAATCAGAGGATGTCTCCCCACCATGAAGAAACCACTTCGACCGCTGAAAAAGCTCATCAATGGGTTGTTCCCGCTGAATCAACTCCAATAGAGAAGGAGTCAACTAGACGATCGCCAAGAGTTCCCCTCCACTGTGTTCCCTGGTCTCCACATGCATCTGAGAAAAGAGCCCCATCAATGTCCACTCATCACTAGACTTCCTCAAAGCCTGCACTGGAACTCTTCTGTTCAAAGCATCGGCCACAACATTACCCTTGCCTGGGGTATAGACAATGTCAAAGTCGAACCCCTGCAAGTACTCAATCCAGCGACGATGCCTCAATTTGAGGTCCTTCTGCGAGAAGATATAGGCTAAGATTTTGTGATCAGAGTAGACCACAAACTTCTCTCTAAAGAGGTAGTGACACCAAGTCTTCAAAGAATGCATCACCACTTCCAACTCCAAGTCATGGGTATGGTAGTTCTTTTCATGTGTTCAGAGTTGGATAGAGCCATAATCCACCATGTGATCATCCTGCATAAGCACGCACCCAAGACCCATACCTGAAGAATCAAAATAGACCACATATCCCTTTCTAGCCTCTAGAAAAATCAGCACAGGGGTGGTAGTCAACCGCCTCTTCATCTCCTCAAACGACGCCTGGAATTCTGGACCACATACAAACTTCACCCCTTTTCAGGTGAGGGTATTCATCGGTGAAGAAAGCCGAGAGAAATACCGAACGAATTGCCTGTAATAACCAGCCAGACCAAGGAAACTCCTGATCTCAAACACATTCTTCAGCTGCTCCCATGACATAACTGAACTAATCTTCTCAGGGTCCACTGAAACTCTGTACTCTGAGAGCACATTCCCTAGAAATCTCACCTCCCTAATCCAGAAAGAGCACTTTGACAACTTTTCATAGAGGCGGTGATTCCGTAATGTACCCAAAACGATCCTCAAGTGATGTTCTTGTTCCTCCTCAGAGATAGAGTATACCAGAATGTCATCCACGAACACCACAACCAAGGAATCGATATAATGATGGAACACCCTATTCAGAAGTTCCATAAATACTGCTGGAGCATTGTTCAATCCAAAGGGCATGACCAAATACTCAAAGTGGTCGTACCTACTTCGGAAGGTTGTCTTTGGGATATCTGACTCCTTCACCCTAAGTTGATGATACCCTGAATGCAGGTCTATCTTTGAGAACCACTTTTCCCCCTTAAATTGATCAAACAAATCATCTATTCTAGGAAAAGGGTATTTTTTTAATCGTTACCTTATTTAGATTCCGGTAGTCAATGCACAACCGGAGAGATCCATCAGCCTTTTTTGTGAACAACACAGGAGAAGCCCAAGGAGAGACGCTCGGGCGAATGAATCCTTTGGATTCTAAGTCGTCCAGCTATATCTTTAATTCCCTCAGCTCGGTGGGGGCCATGAGATAAGAGGGAAGAGATATCTGTTGTGTTCCTGGTGCCAGATCAATCGAAAACTCCACATCCCACTCCGGGGGAAAACCTGAAAAATCATTCGGGAATACCTATGGAAACTCATTCACTACATGAGGTAGTAAACCATTAGGGGAAAGACCATCCTCTAGCACGAGAAAAGATAAATGGAAGATAAAACTTCCCAACTCTGGGAGTGGAGGCCCTGCGCGACCTGACCGAGGATCCCATTCTCCATGAAAAACCTGACGACTCCCATCAGGTGCCGTGAAACTCACACGCCGTCTGTAGAAATCGATGTGTGCCTGGAAGTGTACTATCCAATCCATCCCGAGTATGACATAAAAAAGGTCCATATCTAAGACCAAGAGGTACCACTCCATCTCGACCCCTGACACAGAAAGCGCGCACGAGGGGCACCTAAGGCCCTGCTCCTTCTTCTTTCCCAGTAGTGTCACCAACTCCATCGCGGAAGACATCAACTCAGTTGGAAAATTCAGAATGTCCACAAAATGGGCAGAAATGAATGAAACAGAGGCACCAGTATCAAAAATAGTAGTAGCTATAGAAGATGCGATCAGAACGGTACCTCGAACTGTCGACGGTCCCGCCTCTGATCCTGCTGGTGCCTGATCCACCACATGGAGATGTCTAGTATCTGCCCGAGGACGATTGCTAGTCTGTGGTTGTGCCCTGAACTGGATCTTCCCAGAAGATGATCCAGCCCTTCCACCATGATCGCCAAATCGAGATCCCTCAGTCCTCGATGGCTCAGACTGTGCTGGCACTCCTCTTGAAGCCACTGACCCAACCCCACTCAGAAGTGGACGTACCACACCAAAAAAACGCTGCAAATGACCCATACCTCCACACTGGTAACAAGGTTTTGGAGGAAGTGGACATGATGGTCAGATATTCCCAGGCCTCCTATATTGGTGGAACATGACCGATCTCGCATCAAAAGCCGCAGAAGAAAACTTCCTGGAAGAGTGGCCTGAACTGCCCCCTCCTTTCTTCACATGATCCTCCCGCTTCCTTTTCTTCTCTGAGGAGCTGCCACTGCCCACTGCTGATATTGAACTATAGAAACCAGCACTGCCTTTCCTATCAATCTCCACCATGCACATCCGATCAACGACCTCAGCATAGGTCCTCATATTAAACAAGAACACCTGGGAGTATATCTCTGGTCGCAAGCCTTTCTCAAACCTCTGGGCCTTCGCTTGCTCATTAGAGACAATTTCTGGAGCATACCAAACCAACTCAGCGAAACGGTTGGTACACTCTATCACAGATAGATTCCCCTGAACAAGTTCCATGAATTCTCTAGACCTAGCATAAGCCAACACCTCAGGGCATTACTGTTCACTAAAGACATCCTTGAAATCTCCCCAGCGCATATGCTCATCCTTCCCAGCCCGAAGCACCGACTCCCACCATTTACAGCTGGGACCCTACAACAGAAAGGATGCACACTTCAACCTGATCTCATCGGGTGTTTCTAGGAAATCAAACATACGCTCGATCTTCTCGAGCCATTCCTCTGCTTCTTGGGGTTTTGAGCTGCCTCGAAAGGTTAGAGGCTTATTTTTCAGGAACCCCTGGGCCTTGTCCTTTCTAGGACCAGTCTCATCCTCTCTAACAGGAGTTGGAACTAGAGATGGTCCATATCCTAGAGCCTGGACATCCTGGACCATGACCTCGACTAGCCTCTGATCAATTGGTGTGAGATAACTCTCTCCGGCTTCCTCCCGTGGGCGCGTGAGAGCTTTTCGGGGAGGCATGTTGCTATAAAATGCAACAGTAACAAAACAATAATCAATACCACAATTATGAAAATTTTAATCAAATAAATCAAATATAAATAATCTAAACACATTCCAGTAATAAAATAAACAACTACTCCACATCCGCCTGATGTCCACATGTGGTCTGCAGCCCAAACGTCTCACCTAGAAGTGAAGTCAATCCATAAATTCCAACATCCCCTAGTGACTCAAGGTCTTCCATGAGAGGTGCAGGCCAGGCACCCTAATCACAACCAAAATCCCGAGCCCAGACAATCCTAGCTCCTGTCTATCCCGACTCATCCCAAAATAGCAATATAACCCAAAAACATTAACCTGTCTATGATACCATTTTTTCACGAACTGAATCTGGTCGCCAGAAAACCGACACAAAACCAAGCTCATGGAAAGGACCGAAGGGCGTTCCCTATCCCCACGGGCTGGCACAAGTGCCTGGGTATCATTAATTTAGGTTTGGGAACGATTTACCCGAGTATGAAAGCATAAAACATTAAAAAAAATCCATAATATAAATCTGAAATTTTTGAGCCAAACATGTCTTAATAAAAAAACAAGAACTGAATAAATTGGTTTAAAGATAATTAAATTTGTCCAAATAAAAATAAATATAGCATCAAGATAGCATCAAGGACCCCACACGACTAGGGTTCATCGCCCACAAGCCATCTCTATAACTCCGCCCCAAGGATGGGGACTAACACCCCGAACCGCCATCACTCTTAGCCTTTACTTTACCTGAGTCAAACATAACCAAGTCTACTTACACCCAAGGGGTGTAAGTAGGGTGTGATCCTATGCCCAGTAGGATACCACCCAATGATTCCAAAGACCATGCAATACAATGTGATAAAGCAAGCAGTTTTAATAGGCAAGGAAAAAGAGTGTTAAAATTCCAAGAAATGTAACTTTTATTTGAAAACAATTTTCAATCCAAAAATTTCAGAATGTCCACACATTTAAATATAAATTTAGATACTGAAATTTACTGCCAAACACACCCTAAGACAATGGTAAATACTACAAATCCAATGAGCAACAACATTGGGAACACCGCTAGGCACTAGGTTGTCTTGGGCCCTATGTACCTCGTACCTTGGTGTAAAGTAACCATAGAAAAATCCATTCTCGTGCATTAGACACTAGTAGGGAACATACACATAACCTAGTGGTCCCCAATAATCATCTAAATAGTTTAGTTAGAGTTTTCATTATCCAAATTCTAAGTGAAACAGGGACAAAACCCATCCGGTCCACTAGCCGTACTAGTACAAATCCACCCCACCCAAGTACCTGGGCTTCCCCTTTTGTGATCAATAAATTTCAGCATGAAAAATGAATCAATTTTCATATAAAACATCATTACAGGTCAAAAAAAACCAATACAGTATCTATCACATTTTATACCACTTAAAACACGCAATAAAACACTTAGATTTTTAATAAAAACAACCTCTCAAAATCTCACATTATTTTGCACCAAA
This sequence comes from Viscum album, assembly GCA_963277665.1. Taxonomy (NCBI): domain Eukaryota; kingdom Viridiplantae; phylum Streptophyta; class Magnoliopsida; order Santalales; family Viscaceae; genus Viscum; species Viscum album. The sequence continues at coordinate 1,307,763,222 of OY728160.1, read as the reverse complement.
AATTCTTTGAAATATACACTTTGCACACTATGTGCACAATTTTAAGTCACAAAAAAAATGGAAGTTCAATACCCTTTAATTAAACCAAATATTCAGTTATGGGGCAACCCCATGTGAACTAAGAAGTTATATCCTTTAAAAACCCCCGTTTTCACACAAACACGACACTTTAAGCCCATTTGCTTCCCAAAAACCATATAAAAAAACTTTCGCAGAAACATCCAAAAACAATAAACATTAAAAACATTATTTCCAATACTAATAAAATTCAATAAAATCAATTATGTAATTATAGGACAACCCCAAATAAACCAATAAAAGATTTGTATGTAAAACCCCCAATTTCACCAAAAATTGGCACTTAAAATTCATTGGCTTTATAAATGACACTAAAACCAATTTTTACAAAAACATTAAAATTAAATAAACATGAAAATACCAAAAACACAGTAAGCTAAGTCACATAAATTTCATGCACAATGGAATCACCTACCAAAAGAGTCAAGAACTGTAAATCCTAGTGCGGAACTTCAACCACACCACCACCGCACCACAAGAGAGTGAGATCAAACCTAAAACCACAGTATTGGACCAAGAAACTCAAAATGAAAAACTAGGTACTAATACCTATATTTTGGACATTTGGGTATTAAAGAAAAAATGGAGAAAGCTTAAGGAAAGGGAAGGAACTTAGAAGGATAGTCACTTACTTGAGAAATATGGACGATTTGAGAAACCTGAGAAGTTCGGACCTAATTTGCGACAGATACGATCTCCAAAGAGGGGGAAATGAAGCTGGGGGTGCGTCTAGGTACAGTGGGAGCAGGTGAGAGGTAGAATCATCGAAAAAGGATAAAAAATGAATATTTTATGAAAGAATTAAAAAACAATTTTAAAATTGGAAATGGGCTTTCAGGTTGGCCCAATACCTAATTTGATCACCCAAATACAAGATTCTAATGATTTTTTAATGGGCCCAAATATCTTTGGTGGATTTAATAGTTAAATTAAGGTCATTTTGGAAGTTTAATGGGTGAAAAAGGTTAAAAAACAAAGGATTTATTAAATAAACAAAATTTATTTTCAAAACTGGAAATAAACTCTCGGGTTGGCCCAAATTTTGGAAACCCACCATTTCCTTCAAAAATGCATGGAAAACCCCCAAAACAAAGCAATAATGTAAATTAAATTAAAAATAACTTTAAAATATGTCATGTATGTGATAATTATCCCCACCATGAATTACTTTCCGCCCTGAAAAGTCAACATGAAGCTTGATTGGAAAACATGAACGGGTACTCTTCCTCAACCCATGACTTTCGCTCCCATGTCTCATGTGTATCATTCCCATGCTGCCATAGAACCCGGAATAATGGAATAGAATTCCCTCAAAGTATCTTCTCTTGGGATTCCACTATTTTCACTGGCCTCTCAACAATAGAAAAGTCAGGCTCTATCTCCAGCTCTTCCCAACTCAACACATGGGATGAATCTGGGTAGTATTTCTTCAACTGAGTGACGTGGAAGACATCATGGATGGACGTCAACTAAGAAAGTAAGTCCAACCTATATGCCACCTTTCCAATACGCTCTATGATCTCAAACGGCCTGACATACCGTGGCGTCAGCTTACCTTGCTTCCCCAATCGACGATGACCCAGACGAGGGGCCACTTTCAAGAATACCTTGTTACCCACATAAAAATATAGGTCTCCATGCCTCCGGTTATCATATGATTTATGATGACTCTGAGCTGTCAATAAATGCTTTCTAATCAACTTGACCTTCTCAGAAGTCTCCTGCACAAGGCTCATTCCCAATAGTGAAGTCTCTCCTACCTCAGCCCAACATAGAGGGGACCGACATGGACGACTATAGAGCACCTCAAAAGGGGCCATTCGAATCGAGGATTGGTAACTATTTTTATAAGCAAACTCAACCAATCCCAAATAGGTATCCCAAGAACCTCCAAAGTCTACGACACATGCACAGAGCATGTCCTCCAAAATCTGATTCGCCCGCTTTGTCTGACCATCCGTCTGAGGATGGTATGCTATGCTCATCTTAATCTGGGACCCCAAGGCCTTCCCAAAATCGAGAAGTGAAATGAGGGTCTCTATACGAGACAACTGCTGATGGAACACCATGGAGTCTCACCACCTCCTGAAGATACAAACAGCCCAACTCATCCACTTTAGATGTATCTCTGATAGGAATGAAGTGGGCTGATTTGGTTAGACGATCAATCACCACCCAAATGGAATTCTTACCCCGAGGTGTATGTGGTAAGCCAACAATTAAGTCCATGGCAACCTCGTCCCACTTCCAGGTAGGAATGGGTAGTGTTTGGAGAAAACCGGAGGGCCTTTGGTGCTCTACTTTCACCTGCTGACATGTGTAGCATCTCGACACAAAGTCCGCTATGTACCGTCTCATACCAGGCCACCAAAACTTCCGAAAGACATCATAATACATCTTAGTGGAACCCGGATGGACAAACAACTAAGATTGGTGGCTATCCTGCATCACCACCTTCCGTAGAGATAATGGTACTACTGAACGGCCCTTGAAGCACAAGATGCCCTCGCGAGACAACGACCAATCAGAGGATGTCTCTCAACCATGAATAAACTGCTTCGGCCGCTGAAAAAGATCATCACTGGGATGTTCCCGCTGAATCAACTCCAATAGAGAAGGAGTCAACTGGACGATCGCCAAGAATGCCCCTCCACTGTGTTCCCTGGTCTCCACATGCATCTGAGAAAAGAGCCCCATCAATGTCCACTCATCGCTAGACTTCCTCAAAGCCTACACTGGAACTCTTCTGCTCAAAGCGTCGACCACCACATTACCCTTGCCTGGGGTATAGACAATTTCAAAGTCGAACCCATGCAAGTACTCAATCCAGCGATGCTGCCTCAAGTTGAGGTCCTTCTGCGAGAAGATATAGGCTAAGATTTTGTGATCAGAGTAGACCACAAAATTCTCTCCAAAGAGGCAGTGATGCCAAGTCTTCAAATCATGCATCACTGCTACCAAATCCAAGTCATGGGTAGGGTAGTTCTTTTCGTGTGGTCAGAGTTGGAGAGAGCCATAATCCACCACGTGATCATACTGCATAAGCATGCACCCAATACCCATACCTGAAGCATCACAATAGACCACATATCCCTTTCCAGCCTCTGGCAAAATCAGCACGGGGGTGGTAGTCAACCACCTCTTCAGCTCCTTGAACGACGCCTATCATTCTGGACCCCATAAAAACTTCACCCCTTTCCGGGTGAGGGCAATCATCGATGAAGAAAGCTGAGAGAAATACCGAACGAATCACCTGTAATAACCAGCCATGCTAAGGAAACTCCTGATCTCAAACACATTCCTCGGCCGCTCCCATGACATAACTGCACTAATATTCTTAGGGTCCACTGAAACTCCATGCTCTGAGATCACATGCCCTAGAAATCTCACCTCCCTGATCCCGAAAGAGCACTTTCACAACTTTTCATAGAGGCGGTGATTCCGTAATGTACCCAAAATGATCCTCAAGTGATGTTCATGTTCCTCCTCAGAGCTAGAGTATACCAGAATGTCATCCAAAAACACCACAACCAAGGAATAGAGATACTGATGGAACACCCTATTCATAAGTTCCATAAATACTTCTAGAGCATTGGTCAATCCAAAGGGCATGACCAAATACTCAAAGTGGTCGTACCTGCTTCGGAAGGCTGTCTTTGGGATATCTGACTCCTTCACCCTCAGTTTATGATACCCTGAACACAGGTCTATCTTTGAGAACCAATTTTCCCCCTTCAATTGATCAAACAAATCATCAATTCTGGGAAAAGGGTATTTGTTTTTAATCTTTACCTTATTTAGCTTCCGGTAGTCAATGCACAACCGGAGGGATCCATCAGCCTTTTTCACGAACAACATAGGAGAAGCCCAAGGAGAGATTCTTGGGCAAATGAATCCTTTGTATTTTAAGTTGTCTAGCTGTATCTTTAATTCCCTCATCTCGGTGGGGGCCATACGATAAGAGGGAAGAGATATCGGCTGTGTTCCCGGCGCCAGATCAATCGAAAACTCCACTTCCCGATCCGGGGGAAAACCTGAAAAATCATTCGGGAATACCTCAGGAAACTCATTAACTACATTAGGTAGTGAACCATCAGGGGAAATACCATCCTCTAGCACGAGCGAAGATAACTAGAAGATAACACTTCCCAACTCTGGGAGTGGAGGCCCTTCACAACCTGACCGAGGATCCCATTCTCCATGAAAAACCTGACGACTCCCATCAGGTGCCGTGAAAATCACACGCCGTCTGTAGAAATCAATGTGTTCTTGGAAGTGTAGTAGTCAATCCATCCCGAGTATGACATCAAAAAGGTCCATATCTAATACTAAGAGGTCCCACTCCATCTCAACCCCTGACACAGAAAGCGCACACGAGGGGCACCTAAGGCCCTGCTCCTTCTTTCCTAGCGGTGTCACCAACTCCATCGCAAAAGACATCAAATCAGTTGGAAAATTCAGAATGTCCACAAAATGGGAAGAAATTAATGAAACAGAGGCACTAATATCAAAAAGAGTAGTAGCTTTAGAATATACGATCAGAACGGTACCTCGAACTGTCGACGATCCCGCCTCTGATCCTGCTGGTGCCTGATCCACCGCATGGAGATGTCCAGTATCTGCCTGAGGATGACCGATAGTCTATGGTTATGCCCTGAACTGGATCTTCCCAGAAGATGATCCATCCCTTCCACCACGACCGCCAAATTGAGATCCCCCAGTCCTCGATGGCTCAGACTGTGCTGGCACTCCTCTTGAAGCCACTGACCCAGCCCCACTCGGAAGTGGACGTGCCACACCACAAAAACGATGCAAATGCCCCATACCTCCACACTCGTAACAAGGTTTTGGAGGAATTGGACATGCTGGTCGGATATGCCCAGGCCTCCCACATTGGTGGCACATGACCGATCTCGCATCAGAAGCTACAGAAGAAAACTGCCTGGAAGAGTGGCCTGAACTTCCCCCTCCTTTCTTCACATGATCCCCCCGCTTCCTTTTCTTCTCTGAGGAGATGCCACTGCCCACTGCTGATACTGAACCACAGAAACCATCCCTTCCTTTCTTATCAATCTCCACCATGCACGCTCGATCAACGACCACAGCATAGGTCCTTAGCTTAAACAAGAACACCTGAGAGTATATCTCTGGCCGCAAGCCTTTCTCAAACCTTTAGGCCTTCACTTGCTCATTAGAGAGAATTTATGGAGCATACCGAACCAAATTAGTGAAACAGTTGGCATAATCCATCACAGATAGATTCCCCTGAACAAGTTCCATGAATTCTCTAGACCTAGCATAAGCCAACACCTCAGGGCAATACTGTTCATTGAAGACAACCTTGAAATCTCCCCAACGCATCTGCTCATCCTTCCTAGCCTGAAGCACTGACTCCCACCATTTACAACTGGGACCCTCCAACAGAAAGGAGGCACACTTCACCCTGATCTCATCGGGTGTTTCCAAGAACTCAAACATATGCTTGATCTTCTCGAGCCATTCCTCTGCTTCTTGGGGTTCTGAGCTGCCTCGGAAGGTTGGAGGATTATTTTTCAGGAACTCCTGGGCCTTGTCCTTTCTAGGACCAGTCTCATCCTCTCTAAAAGGATCTAGAACTGGATCTGGTCCTTATCCTAGAGCCTGGATAGCCCAAACCATGGCCTCGACTAGCCTCTGATCAATTGGTGTGGGATAACTCTCTCCGACTTCCTCCCGTGGGTGCGTGAGAGCTTCCTGGGGAGGCATGTTGCTACAAAATGAAATAGTCAAAAAACAATAATCAATTCCAAAATTCTGAAATTTTTAATCAAATACATCAAATATAAATAATCTAAACACATTCTAGTAATAAAAGAAACAACTACTCCACATCCGCCTGATGTCCACATGTGGTTTGCAGCCCACACGTCTCACCTAGAAGTGAAGTCAATCCATAAATTCCAACATACCCTAGTGACTCAAGGTCTTCCATGAGAGGTGCAGGCCAGTCACCCTACTCACAACCAAAACCCCAATCCCCGACATTCCTAGCTCCTGTCTATCCTGACTCATTCCAAAATAGTAATATAACCCAAAAACATTAACCTGCATCTGATACCATTTTGTCACGAACCAAATATTGTCGCCAGAAAACCGACACCAAACCCGGCTCATGGTAAGTCCTTAAGAGTGTTCCCTATCCCCATGGGCTGGAACAAGTTCCTGGGTATCATTAATTTAGGTTTGAGAATGATTTACCCGAGTATGAAAGCATAAAACATTAAAAACAATCCATAATATAAATCTAAAATTTTTGAGCCAAACATTTCTTAATAAAAAAACCAGAACTAAATACATTGGTTTAAAGATAATTAAAGTGGTACAAATATAAATAAATATATCATCAAGATAGCATCAAGGACCCCACACGACTAGGGTTCATCGCCCGAAAGCCGTCTCTACAACTCCGCCCCAAGGATGGGGACTAACACCCCGAACCGCCATCACCCTTAGCCTTTCCTTTACCTGAGTCAAACATAACCAAGTCTACTTACACCCAAGGGGTATAAGTAGGGTGTGAGCCTATTCCCAGTAGGATAAAACCCAATGATTCCAAAGACCATGCAATACAATGTGATAAAGCAAGCAGTTTTAATAGGCAAGGAAAAGGAGTGTTAAACTTCCAAGAAATGTAACTTTCATTTGAAAACAGTTTTCAATCCAAAATTTTCAGAATTTCCACACATTTAAATATAAATGTATATACTGCAATTTACTTCCAAACAAACCCTAAGACAAGGGTAAATACTATAAATCCAATGAGCAACAACATTGGGAACACCCCTAGGCACTAGGTTGTCTTGGGCCCTATGTACCTCGTACCTCGGTGTAAAGTAACCATAGAAAAATCCACTCTCATGAACGATCCACTAGTAGGGAACATAACCATAACCTATTGGTCCCCAATAATCATCCACATAGTTTATTTAGAGTTTTTGTTATCCAAATTCTAAGTGAAACAGGGACAAACCCATCCGGTCCACTAGCCGTACTAGTACAAATCCGCCCCACCTAGGTACCCGGGCTTCCCCTTTTGTGCTCAATCAATTTCAGCATGAAAAATAAATAAATTTTCATATAAAACATCATTACTGGTCAAACACAACCAATATAGTAGCTATCACATTTTATACCACTAAAAACACGCAACAAAACACTTAGATTTTTATTAAAAACAACCTCTCAAAATCTCACATTATTTTGCACCAAAAATTATTTGAAATATCCACTTTGAACACTATGTGCACACTTTTAAGTCACAAAAACAAAATGGCAGTTCAATACCCTTTAATGAAACCAAATATTCAGTTATGGGGCAGCCCCATGTGTACCAAGAAGTTATATCCTTTAAAAACCCCCGTTTTCACACAAACACGACACTTTAAGCCCATTTGCTTCCCAAAAACCATCTAAAAAAACTTTTTCAGCAACATCCAAAAACAATAAACATTAAAAACATGATTTCCAGTCCTAATAAAATTCAATAAAATCAATTATGTAATTATAGGACAACCCCAAATGAACCAATAAAATATTTGTATGTAAAACCCCCAATTTCACCAAAAATTGGCACTTAAAATTCACCGGCTTTATAAATGCCACTAAAACCAATTTTTTCAGAAACATTAAAATGAAATAAACATTAAAATACCAAAAAAAACATCAAGTTAAGTCACAAAAATTGCATGCACAATGGAATCACCTACCAAAAGAGTCAAGAACCGCAAATCCTAGTGCGGAACTTCAACCGCACCACCACCGCACCACAAGAGAGTGAGATCAAACCTAAAACCAGAGGATTGGACCAAGAAACTCAAAATGAAACCCTAGGTACAAATCCCTATCTTTTGGACATTTGGTTATTAAAGAAAAAAGGGAGAAAGATTAAGGAAAGGGAAGGAACTTAGAAGGATAGTCACCTACTTGAGAAATCTGGATGATTTGAGAAACCTAAGAAGTTCGACCCTAATTTGCAACAGATACGATCTCTAAAGAGGGGGAAAAGAATCTTGGGGTTCGTCTAGTTACAGTGGGATAAGGTGAGAGGTGGAATCACCAAAAAAGGATAAAAAAATGAATATTTTATGAAGGAATTACAAAAAAAATTTAAAACTGGAAATGGGCTTTTGGGTTGGACCAATACCTAATTTGATCACCCAAATCCAAGATTCTAATGAATTTTTAATGGGCCCAAATTTATTTGGTGGTTTTAATAGTTAAATGAAGTTAATTTTGGAAGTTGAATGGGTGAAAAAGGTTAAAAAACAAAGGAGTTATTAAAGAAACAAAATTTATTTTCAAAACTGGAAATGGACTCTCGGGTTGGCCCAAATTTTGGAAACCCACCATTTCCTTCAAAAATGCATGGAAAACCCCCAAAACAAAGCAAGAATGTAAATTAAATGAAAAATATATTTAAAATATGTCATGTATGTGACATTTCCAATCATTCCAAGGTTTAGGAATCTATATGGAAGTGAAGAAACTAGAATATAATTGTTGTGGCATGTAGAGAAAAGAAATAAAGATGGGAGATTATGTCACCCGACCGACTCTCCTCAATGGAAGAGAATTGATCATGAGTATCCTGAATTTGGAAATGAGCCGAGAAACCTTTTTCTTGCGTTATCTACAGATGAAGTGAATCCTTTTGGTTTTCAAACCACCACTCATAGTACATGGCCTTTTATGTTGGTAAATTAGAACTTTCCACCCTAGTTATGCATGAAACAGAAAATTCATCATGTTATATATGCTTATATCAGAACCAAAACAACCAGGTAATGATATTGATGTTTGTTTGGATCCTTTTATTGAGTATTTGAAGTTATTGTGGGATTCAAGTGTTATGTTGTATGATTATTATAAAGTGAATACTTCACATTGAGAGCGATGTTGTATGGGATGGTAAATGATTTCCCTGCTTATGGAAATTTGTCAGCCTATAGCATTAAAGGAACTCAAGGGTGTCCCATGTGTGAAGAATATATGGAATCAGTTAGGTTGAAACAGTCATCGAAATATGTGTTTCTAGGAAATCATAGATTTCTACCTCGTCGACATAAGTACCGATCTTGGACGACATCATTCAATGGAAGTTCAGAACAATGCACAACACCGTCTTCACTAATAGGTGATCAGCTGTTTGGGAAAGTAAAAGATGTGAACATTGTTTTTAGTAATTTTTTTTCGAAAAACCTTACGAAAATCATTTGGAAAAAGAGATTAGTTTTTTTTTGAATTACCATACTGGAATTGTCTGTACGTCAGACATTTTATTGATGTGATGCATGTGGAAAAAAATGTATGTGACAGTGTTATCAGAACGTTGCTAAATGCACCTAAAAAAACAAAGGATGGAATTAAGGCAAGTTTGGACATGGTTGACATGGGAATATGAGAAGAGTTGGATCCCGTGAAGGGTGAAAATAGAATGTTTCTTCCTCGAGCTTCTTACACTCTTTCCAGGGAGGAGAGATATCAGTTTTGCAACTTCTTCAATGATGTAAAGGTTCCATAGGGGTATTCATCAAATATCAAGAACATTATGTCAATGAATTATTTGAAGTTAAAAGGTTTGAAATCACTTGACTGCCATGTTTTTATGAAAGATTTAATTCCTATATCTTTACATTGCATTTTTCCTAATAATGTTCATCATACATTAACCAAACTTTGTTTCTTTTTCAAAGCTATATGCAACAAAGTTTTAGACCCGAGAAAATTTCCAGCTATGGAAAGAGAAATTTTCATCATACTATGTGAATTAGAAATGTTCTTCCCACCATCATTCTTTGATATGATGGTTCATTTGATGGTTCACTTGGTGAGAGAGATTCGACTTTGTGGTCCTGTGCACTATAGATGGATGTACCCCATTGAACGGTATATGAAGAGTTTGAAAGGGTATGTCAAAAATCAAAGTCGGCCAGAGGGTTGTCTTGTAGAGCGATATATTATTGAGGAAGCCATTGAATTCTGTACCAAATACTTATCTTATGTGGAAATCATTGGTCTCCCGAAATATTGTCACACTGGACGCATTGAGGGTGAGAGAATTTCTAGAAGAGATGTTGTGACAATCAATATTATAGATTGGGAGCAGGCCCACCTTTATGCTTTGCATAAAAGTTGGGAGGTTTCTCCATATATTGAAACCCACAAAGAAATTATTAGGTAGTTGAATCCACCAAGGGCTGAAAAATGGATATCAAATACACATAATCACCAGTTTATAGGATGGTTTCGAGACCATATTTTTAAGGAGTTAGCTAAAAATTCAAATTCAATTTTAGAATGACTTCGATGGCTAGACACCAGACCAAGTGTGTATGTATTATCTTACAATTGTTATGTAATTAATGGTTATACATTCTATACAGATGAACATGATGAAGATAGTACCATGAAAAATAGTAGAGTTACACTTGTGGCTGAAGCGATGCATGTTTCTGGTAGTGAGGACATAAATCCAATTTATGTGAATATATCATACTTTAGCATTATCAAACAAATATGGGAGTTGGATTATACGACATTCCAATTGCCAGTTTTTCAATGCAAATGGGTTTATAACAACAGTGGTGTTAAAATAGATAAATTAGGATTTGTGAAAGTTTATTTTAGTAAAGAAGGGTATAAAGACAAACAATTTATAATGGAATCACAAGAAGTACAAGTGTTTTATGTTCCAGATCCTGCAAACCGAAAGTAGTTGATTGTTCTGTTATCGTCCAAAACTAATGAAGGGTCTGATGAAAATTCAGTTGAGGATGATCCTTTCAGTGGTATGTCGCAATCATTTTGTAGCGGTCCCAATGTAGATGATGTTTTTTATGTTATAGGAGACCACAATGAAGAGATTTAAATAATCGATAGAGGTGTCAAATCCCTTCAGCCTTTGAAAAAAAGAAAGAGAGTTCAATAAACAGGTTATATTTTTTTTGTAATATAGATCTTATTATCTCATGTTATTATCTTATCATTACTAAATTTATGTAATCTAAATTAACTGTTCAACCAATTTTGTATATAATGACTTCTACACATTCTGGTGCTTCTAACCTTGAGGTTGAACAAGTCTCTCAATCTGTTGTTGTTGTTGTTGTTGCTGCTACTGCTCATAGTGCAAAGCAACAACAAGTTTCTGAACCTGTTGCTGCTCTTAGTGTTGAGGTCCAACAACCATCATCACATTCCATTTCTACTATTTCAGATGAACATATAGATGATGTTGATATCGATGAAATGGTCGGGGATAAAATACCAACATCACAGAAAATACAGGTGCGTCGTAGTTTGATGGTGTTAGCCAAAGTTCTTAAGGTGAAAAGCAAAGGCATCAAATTTGATGTTGGATGAAATGTACGAGGACAACATGTGAATCCTAACAAGGGTATGTTTAGTAGTTACATTGGAATTGTCACTCTGCAATGCGTGCCGATTGACATAGATTCATGGAACCGTGTTGTGTCCGGGCTGAAGGCTGTGATCTGGGAAGAAATTACGGTAAAATTATGATATTATTTCTTTAATTTACTAGCAAATAAAATAATGAAACAATGTCTTACTATTATCAATCTCTTGTAGAGTACATTTATAGTAGATGATTCACACAAGAATTATGTACTAAGGCTTGTAGGAAGGATTCATCGAGGTTTTCTCACTATTTTAACAAAATGTCACCTGAAAGATTCCAAAGGTAAAATAAACCCACACCCACCCCTTGTCTACGCTCACCTGATATCCCAAGAAGCATGTGATGCATTTATTGGCCGCCATGGGGATGAGAAGTTTTAGGTACATTATGGCTGATAATACGTTGTTTGAGGATATGTGTATTCATCATTTTGATTGTCAATATTTCATTTATGAAACAACAACTCAGTACTAAAAATAAGGAACGTGCATCAAAACCAACATACCCCTATCGTAAAGCAAGGATGGGGTAAACTTCACTAGAAAAGAAAATGGTATGTATTTTAAATTTACAGTAATATTGTTAGGTGACAAGAAACAAAATCATAATTATCTTTCTATATTTATATGTAGATTGACGAGTCTAAAGCCAAAGACACTTCCATACCATGTTATGTGCTATGGAAGGAGTCACATGTGAATAAGGAAGGGAAGCTAATAGATGAAAACACACAAAAAGTGTGGGAAATATATGTAAGTATGACACGATAAAAAGTTTTGTTTTAAATTTCTATTATATAATAATAATTACTTATTTTCCTATATCCGAAATTCATAGGAATCAGCTACTCCTGTAGCGGATGCATACCTATTATCGACGGATTTGAAGCGGCTAGAACAATACTATCATGTCATAGGTGCGGGGTTTAGGGTGACACCCTGAGTATATTTTGAGAAAAAACAAACAAACGGATGATAGAAATGAAGAAATGAAACAAATGAGTGAAAGACTAGCAACTCTTGAAGAATGATTTCAATGGAAGGGAGAGTTGCTAGCAACTTTTATGGGTGGAAAGCAAGGAGAAGACACAACTTAGGAACAACCAGTGTGTGAAGATCCCACCCCACCCCCACCATCTTTGAGGTGATCCATTCCCCTCAAAGAGCTATCTTAGCCATGGAAATCAATATTCTAATAATTGTTCCCATGAAATGTGAATCAGACAAACAATGATATTTTCCTATACTAATATTCTACAGGGTGATAATGAATGTGATTTATATCTATAAACACTCACTTATCACCTTGTAGTGAGGGCTACGGTGTTCAACATCCCAGAGGACAAGCTACATAATAAACCACTTCCAAAAGATCATCTGAAAGTGACGATTACTGTAGCTCATGAGCCAAATGTAGAGCTACCTATTCCACTTGATGACGATGATATTCATACGGTCAAAAAGGTTATTGGGACATTCATTGCATGGTTGTCACAACTTTTAAGAGTAAATGTGGACAAAGAGGTATTTATTTCCATTTTTTCAAGATAAACCTTTAACAATTAATGAAAAAAGATCTGAACTAATGAATGTTATTATAGATGGAGAAAGGGAAGGGGGTGACAAGAAACGTGGGCTCAAAAGCATCTAAAGGATTGACCAACCAATCCCAAAGAGCTATTGAAATCATGATAACACCGTTTGTTTTCTATCCACATTTACTAGCATTGAAGACTCATGTGGATACAAGGCTAAAAAGTTGTAGTAGTCATATAGTGGTTTTTGAAGAGAATATATACGGAGAGGAAATTCAAGATTTCGTTGCTACTGAAAATGTAAATGAGATCCTTGAATACTTTTGGTTAGGTGTAATAGTTTTAAATTTATATATGAGGTATGTTTTCATGAATTGATTTTCTAAAAGCTGATATAATGTGCTAATTATGACTAAATCCATTTTATATTATTGGCAAGCGTATATATGAAAAACATTTAAAGGAATTTTCCCATGAGCCAAAATTCAGAATCGTTAGTCCTTATACCACATCAACACAACTAAAGAAATTAGAGCCATCAAAAAGGGATGAAATAGCAAAAGTCTTGCTGAAAACATTTGAAAGCAAGATTACAGGTGATAGACTCTTCCTAATACCAACCATGCAGGGGTAAAACTCTAAGATTAAATCATATCAATTATATTTTCACTTCTTTTATTACTTATTCCTTTTTGTATTTTTAGGCAACATTGGATGCTAATTATGGTGAACTTGGATACTCCAAAGATTTATTTTTTGGATTCAATGCAAGGATACCCAACAAACCAACCACACATGATGGAGTTTGTGAATCTATAAGACACTACATCCTATGTTTAATATAATTTATATTATATTTTACTGAGGATTTTGTTATGATAGGTCATTATATTAATATTGTCTAAAAAAAGGAATGAGGACAGGGGCTAAGCATAAGGAGGCGAGCAAGTATCACGTCTGGACAAATATTAGGGTATATATAATAAAATTTCACTATCCAAACACATATCAAAACAAGTTACTTATTCTCCTAACGATCAAAGTTTTTACAGTGTACAAAACAAACAAACGATAATGATTGTGGTTATTATGTTTGTAAATTTATGAGAGAGATCATTTTCCATCAACAAACTAGCATCCCTAAAGAGGTATTTAAAAAAAACTACTATTTCATTTAAATTCTTTATTATTTATTTATTTATATATTTTGTAGTACTAATCTGACTGTTGAAAAGCCTTATATTCACAAGACAATATAGATTTGTTCAGAAATGAGTGGGCCACATACCTGATGGAAGATTGTACACAAATAGCATGAAGATCTGACTTGGGGACGTGTACAATTGGTGACCATTTTTGAGAGGGGTTAAGGAGATCAAAAGATGAAACATTATTGTATGGAAATGTTCGTAGGAAAATTGTAATTGTTATTAAATAAAACATCCTTTCTCCAATGAGTCATTTTTCCATTTTAAAAGATGAAATGTACCAACAACATGCATTAATGACGAACCACTTTTCTTTGGGATTTGGATAAGAAAAACCAGTAAAATCTCAAAAATACCTTCATATCCAACCAAAAACATTCAGATTGTATTTATACTTTATAAGAATGATCCATGGGTCATTTGTGACATGTAAGAGTCAACCCCATATCAATCTGAGGCATAGTGTGGCTGGTATCACTCAAACTGTCTCTCTTTTGTTTAAAATGGACAAAATTTTAAGTGAAAACAACAACTGACGTACGAAAAACCGACCAAACGCATTCGGATTGTGTTGATAATTTAGGAGAATGATCCATGGGTCATGTGTGATGTGTAAGAGTCAAAACCAACTCAATATGAGGCATGGTGTGACTGGTATCACTCAAAGCGTCTCTCTTTTGTTTAAAATGGACATAATTTTAAGGGAAAACAACAATTGACATACGGAAAACCGACCAAACACATTCAGATTATGTTGATACTTTAGGATAAAGATACATGGGTTATGTGTGATGTGTATGAGTAAAATTTTCCTCAATCCTAGGCATGGTGTTTTCAGTATCACTCAAAGTGTCTCTTTTTTTTTAAATGGATAGAATTTTAAGTGAAAACAACAACTGACATACGAAAAACTGACCAAACACATTCAGATTGTGTTCATACTTTAGGAGAATGATCCATGGGTCATGTGTGACGTGTATGAGTCAATACCATCTCAATATAAGGCACTATGTGGATGGTATCACTCAAAGTGTCTCTCTTTTGTTTAAAATGGACATAATTTTAAGTGAAAAAAACAAATGACGTACGAAAAACTGACCAAACGCATTCAGATTGTGTTGATACTTTAGGATAACAATCCATGGTTCATGTGTGACGTGTACGAGTCAACCCAACCTCAATAAGAGGCACAGTGTGACCGATATCACTCAAAGTGTCTCTCTTTTGTTTAAAATAGACATGATTTTAATTGAAAACAACAACTGACGTATGAAAAACCAACCAAATGCATTCAAATTGTGTTGATAATTTTGGAGAATGGTCCATGTGTCATTTTTGATGTGTATGAGTCAACTCTGCCTCAATCTGAGGCACAGTGTGGCCGATATCACTCAAAGTGTCTCTCTTTTGTTTAAAATGGACACCCCCACCCCCCTGGACACCACCCCACCCCCTGGACACCCCATGGATAGCCCCCCACCACCCTAGACACCCCCACACCCCTGGACACCCCCAACCCCCTGGACAACCCCCACCCCCTGGACGACCCCCACCCCTCCTAGACACCACCCCACCACCTGGACACCCCCACCACTCTAGACATCCCCCACCCCCTAGACACCCCAACCCCCTAGACGCCCCACCCCTCCTAGACACCACCCCACCACCTGAACACCCCCACCCCCTGGACACCCCCACCCCCATGGACAACCACCCCCACCCCCCTGGACACCACCCCACCCCCTTGGACATCCCCCAACCCCCTGGACCGCCCCCACCCCCTGGACACCAGCTCACCCCCTGGACACCCCCACCCCTGGAAATCCCCCCAACCCCCTAGACACTCCCACCCCCGTGGAAACCACCATGGACATCCCCCCCACCCTAGACAACCCCCACCCCCTGGACAGCCCCACCCCCATGGACAACCACCCCACCCCCTGGACACCACCCCACCCCCCTTGGATAGCCCCCCTTCCCCCCAATCTCCTGGACACCCCCACCCCCTAGACACCCCCACCCCCTGGAAAGCCCCCCAACCCCATGGACACCACCCCACCCCCTGAACACCACCATGGACAGTCCCAACCCCAGCACCCTGGACAGCCCCCCACCCCCCTAGACACCCCCATCCCCCCAGACACCCCCACCCCCGAACAACCCCTACCCCCTTGGATAGCCACTCCAAACCCCTGAACAACCCCTACCCCCTGAATTCTGAATTGAATTATTTATGTATTTAATTAACTTATGAATTATGTGTTAATGTTTTATGGGTATACTTGTTGTATGGTTATACTTGTTGTATGTGTATACTTTATATAATTACCTTATGAATTATGTGTTAATTTTGTATGGGTATACTTGTTGATATGTTTATTTTTTTGTAGGTCTTGTTTGGGTGTGTTGCTGCAGAATTTTATGTTACAACATGCAGGTCATTTATCAACACTAAATAAGCACTTATAAAGGATACCTTTATCAGCACTAAACACACACTGATAAACGATCCCTTTATCAGTATTGAGATTTACAACACTTTTTTAGCACTGTTAAAGCCCATTTTGAGTGCTGATAAAGCCCATTTTTGTAGTAGTGGAGTATTAGAATAGGTAGTGAAATAATGGGGAATTTAAAGGATTAATATTATTACCATGGACAATGTTAGTTCTAATAATACAATGATCAATTATTTGGTGATAAGGGTTAATTATTTTAATGGTTCTATCCTTAAAGGAGAGTATATGCATATGAGATGTTGTGCACACATTTTAAACCTTATTGTTAGTGACAGAATAAAGGAAATATGAACATCAATTTCTAGCATCAGAGTTTTCTACAAGTTTTTGAGAAGTTCACCTTCCAGATTGGCTCATTTCAAGAGCATTGTCGGGGAGTTAAAAATTCCTAGTAAACATGATATAATTCTTGATGTTCCCACCAGGTGGAATTCTTGTTACTTTATGTTGTATTTTGCAGAGAAGTATAAGAAAGTATTTATTTACCTTGAGGAGGATTAAAGTTTCAGGAGTGATCTAATCTATGAAGGTGGGACTCCCACAACATATTATTGGGAGCATGTTCCTGTATTTGACAAGTTTTTAAAAATAATTTATGATAACACTGATGAATTTTATAATTATATGAATGCAACATGTTACACTTTCTTTCATACTTTTTGTGACATATATAGAAAAATCAAGAAATGGATAGAGTAATGATACTACTAGGAGTTCAATGGATATTTTAATGAAGGTGAAGTTGAACAATTATTTGGGTATTGGTTCCAATTTAAATTCTCTCTTACTTGTGGCAATTATTCTTGATTCCTGATATAAATTAGAATATGTTTGGGATAGTTTTGAAATGATGTTTGATTATGAAGACAAGAATGATTTGATCAGTAAATTAATAGAGGTTATGAATATTCTCTTTGAGCTTTACAAATTTAAATATCCCATCCCTGTTGATCAATGTGAGTTAAGTTCTCATTAGGATTCACATATTCATGATGTTAGTAGCAGTAGCGAGGATGATGAGAAATGAAAAGATGCATATCGATCAAAGAAAAGGAAAAGAAAATTGACATAACAAAGGAATAAATTAGAAAGATATCAAGAGGTTTATTATTGTGAGGATGATTTTGATGGAATTGATATTTTAAAATGGTGTAAAGGAAATACATGCAAGTATCATGTTCTCTCATGTATTGCTATATATATTCTAGCAATTTAATTAATTACAGTATCTTTAGAGTCACATTTAGTATAGTAGGATGAGTCCTTGACCCCTTTAATAGTTTTTTTAATACCAATACCACTGAGGCATTAATTTTATCCCAAAATTGGTTTAAAATTTCTAAACCAATTGATATTAAAAAGCAATTAGAAGAAGTCGAATTTATTGAATCAGATACCATTAAACATATTATGATTTTTTATCATTTAATATTTATCAATTATAAACATATTTTTGAAAAATAAAAATACTAACTTATTCTTATATTGTGTTTTTAAGATATTTCATCCATGATTCATGATCATAGTTTAATTTTCTAAAATAGAATAAGTAAGTAAGGATGATGGAGCAATTTTCATTAAGGTATAAATTTCTGATTGTTTTATAATTTCTTTAGAGCATACATTTCTTTATTCTCTAGGAATACATTTCTTTATTTACGTTTGATTAATAGTGTCAATGTCACTAACATGTTCATGTTTCTATTTAAACACAGTAAAAGTGATATAAACAAAAATTCAATACCAATCAAGGTCATTAATTAAACATTATATTAGTTATTTAAATATGTATTAAATATTTTTTTAGAATTTTTATTAGATTCAAAAAAGGTAATAAAATGTTATTTGATTTTAATATTTATTTGTATTTATAAAAATTGTTTTGTTTAATTGGAATGATTTATGGGATATTTTTTTTGGATTCTTACATGTGTAAACTTATCTAGGTTTGAATTTTTGATTCAATTAGAATCATAGCATGACCTATAGAAATGTTTTTCTATTCACCAATGAGTGTTTTGGTGTATTTTAGTTATATAAAGCATGGGACCATGGATTCTAACTTTATTGTTGTATCCCCATTCTTCAAGTAAGGATTTGAATCTATATAAATTCCCACTTGAGTGTAATAGGCCCATCCTTTATATGAAGAGTTGATTATTAGGTTGTGTAGATAAGTCAAAATTCAAGGCCATGTGGTAATATTTCACTCAGGTGTTGTGTTTCTTAGTAGGTTAAAAATGGATTTTGGTTCTTATATGTTACACTTTGATGTTTTGAAAATTTTAGGAATAGATGCAACACTTTTTCTTATAAAATTTTTAGAGTGGGTAAAACAACATGTTTTTTAAATCAGCATTGTGTTACAATGATTTGGTTTTGGAAAAGGTTTTCACGAGTATAATTTCTTAGTTATAAAAGTGTTTGGGATAAAAAAAATTAATTTCTTTAGTTATGATTGGTGTTATTATTTTAGAATAGATGGTTGTGTGTGTTCTATCAATTTGGTACGAGTTAATTCATTTTATACCACTCATAATATTTCATAGTTTACTTTGAAATGTTAATAATTTGGTGTCATTTGGGGAAATATTACTAGGGTTAATGCTAAAAATCTTTCTATAAACCTAGATGGAAATAAAAATAATGTTTATTTTCAGTTCTAAGTTTATTATATCCATTTTTTAGGTGTCTTGGTTGATGTGTAAGTCAGTGATGTTGGAGACTATGGAATGTTTCATCATTAGATTCATGGTACACTTTTATTATTTTTACCTGTTTACCTATTTTTTCACCATAATATAGAATTCATGGGGTGGGTTACTCAGGATTTATGTTATTAGAATTATATTTTTTATAATGGAATTGTTGTTTGAGCACGACTATGTATTTACAAATATGATGAATATGTTCTGTTGTGAGTTTCATGCTTTTTTAATATGGTTGTATGAATTAATATATGTTAAATGTAGAATATTTTGAGTGGTGTATCACTATATAATTTCTTAATAAAAGGTTTCAAGGTAAAAATATTATTAATGGATAATTTTATGGAATGGGATGGTTTATTAATTCCTTGAATCATGTATTCCCCCTCACCATTCCTCAAATTAGATATTTAGCTTAGTTTTTCCGACTCATTTCTAATTGCAGCAAGGGTGAAAACCACTTTAAAATTTGGGAGTCACATTATCTACAATAGAACTATGGATAAGGTAAAAAATTAAACCAATTATCTTTGTGGATGAGGTAGAAAAGGCAACCAAGGAAGGATATTTGTGGATAAGTAACTAGAATTTCATCATACTACATTGTTGCTGTAGTTAGTTACTAGTTATTTAATTGTCAGTTGCATTAGATTTATAAGATCCCAGACTTCATGGAGGAATATATTTGTTTAAATTTTGGTTTCAATCTCTTGTTTTTGGGTAAATGAAATGTTTCCTAGGTGTATGAGTATACTCTAGGGTGTTCCAAGGTTTCGGGACATGAAAGGAAGGAAAACCAGGATGAACTGTGCAAGGCGCACCGTTAAGTAAACTGTGCGGCCTTACTAAGAAAACCGTGCAGCCTTGGATAGTGGATTAATGCATGGTTGGAGCATGTTTTTTAAAACTGTCTGATCCACCCAAGTAACCATGCGACCCAACTTCCCTTGGATAGTGGCTCGTGCACGGTTTGACAAACCGTGTGGGTAAACCACGAAGCCTAGTAAAGTTGGAAAAAATTAAAAAATTGCCACCTCAGGTTTTTATGTTCTAACTTAGGATTATACTTCATTTAACCTCCTTTAACCCTAGGGATGAACCCTAGTGACCCAATATTACAAGAGGATATTCTCCTTCAATCCTAAGCCATTTGGAGTGTCGTCGGTTGCAGATTGAAGCTCCAAGTAAGTTTAATCCCTCTTTTTCTTCTCTTTGGGGTTTGAATATTTCTCTTATCTCCATCCAAAGCTCCAAAACCCCATTTTTTCAATGAGATCTAGGTTTAGGCTTCAAAGGGTGGTTGAATTGGGATATAAGGCTATGATTAATGGTGATAACACCAACATATTTGTGGTAGGTGGTCTAAAAGTTTATCTCATAGTTCCATTATATATTTTTGCATGTTCAGTTTTGTTCTTGGTTATATATTTTTTTGATATTGATTCCTTTGGTTATTTTTGGTAAAATGGGTGTCTAAATGATGAATAGAAACCATAATGCTCCCCATGAGATGAATCAAGGATGATTTTACCTATTTAGGGCCATCCATGGGGTGCACTGATATTCTAGGGCCTAAAAATTAGTTAAGTAAGCACAAGGTCATTGTGTGATAATGTAGAGCCCTTGTTGAGTATGTAGATGTGATTAATGGAAGTGAGAATAGAATATTGGTAATGTGTCAAGATATGGAAATTGATTAAGGGTTGTTTAACATGAAACATAGATGAGTTATTTGGTTAATTAGGATTGTGCCATGTGGCATATGAATTATATTATAAATTCCTAAGAGAGTAAGGCATATGAATTGGTGAATATGTTGATTGGCAATGGTATGTGAAATGAAAACGTGTTAAGTGGTATTTCATAAGGGAATGCATGAATATGTGAAATGGGATGATAAAAGGGGGTTATTGAACATGCTTAGTGATATAGACATGGGAATGTGAATTGGACTAAATGGGATAAGTAAATTAAATGGAAATTTTGTTAATGGGTTATGGAATAATATTAATTCCCATTTTTATTGTTATGGATTATGATTGTTACATGTATTTGTTGTGTCTGGTTGTGATATGGTTGATGAGTGGTGAATGGATGAATAAGAATGTGCACATGGATTGAGGTGTGGGACAAAGGACTGAGGCTCATCCCACGGGTGATGCTTTGACTCTACCCATAATGCATGGGTCAAGGAAGGGGACAAATATCTATTCCACCTAACGACTGCATTCCACTCGGATTGAGTCTTTTAGGTGAGGATATTTTGATTTTTTTGGTGTGTTATACCTGGTGATATAGGGACTTGACTTATTCCCTTATGCAGAATGATAAATGCTATTAACCTTGTGTGAATGATGTGAATTCCTAACTCATGGATTACATGTTGATGATGAACTAAGTAATAAAGAAGATGCACATAAAGAACTTGGCACTATGGTTAGTGATAGTTAAGTAAAGATTGTTAACTAGTGTCCCCCAAATTGTATTTTATTTTATTTTCATTTATTTCATACATGCATGCACTATATGCTAGGCTGGATATTTTGTAGACACCATTGGTGATGTCCTACTAAGTTGTACTCACACTGTGCTCAGGCCGCTGTTGGGTACCCAAGAAGATTTCATGCTTGCAGGTCAGGACAAGGGCAAGGGCCCTATGATAGGGAGTTGAGTTGGGCATGGGAAATGCATGGATGAGGTTCTAGAATTGAAGTCAGGACTGTTTTCAGGATTCAATTATTGTCTTTATTTTAGGTTTTGTTCACTTAATACTGTGTAATGACATGAAATATTTACTGTTGGTTGTGACTTATACCCAGTTTTGAGAAATGGTTATTTATGAATGTTCATTGGTTATTCTATATTATTTCCACTATTATATTTATTTTCTATTGTGGATTACTCTGGTAAAGAGGTTATAGTCTCCCCATGTTACTTTTAGACCCTCGCTGCTAGCCGTCAACCTCTAACGTATGGGGATATGCGTTTGAGGTCATGTGGTGAACCGACTCAGGGAACTGGTTTAGTGGATCCCATGTTGGGGATATTAAAAAGTGGTATGAGAGGAGTTCTTTTATGTGACTTCCTATTTGGGGATGGTAGAAAGGATGTTATGAAGGTGTTAGGACTTGGTAATGAGCTCATTATTTAGATTAGCTAACCCATGTATGAGGGAAAACCCAAGTCACCTAGGGTGGGAACTGTTGTTCTTGTTGTGTGTTGTTACATTTAATGATATTACACTATCAGGTGATGCACTTGTTGTGTGATGTGACCATTTTATAATATTTTTCTCATGGAAGGAATGACCCGAGGTTGTAAATTCATGCATAATTCTAGGCACCTAAGTATATAAGTGACATGCATCATGGTAGGCACATACACAGGATGGGAGTGTGGGGCATAAAGGGGGATGATGCATTTGATTTTATTAAAAATGATGAAAATGGTGTCTAATGAAGTGATAAAAATGGGTAAAAAGGGAAGTAAAATGTTAAATAATAATTAAATAATTGTGCTTGATAAGGGGTGGTAAGTGAATTAAATAGCGATTTAAGTAAGTTGTGATGTGAGAATAGTTTTTAAATGGTGTGGAAGGTACAACTTGTGACCGTGTGAGTTAGTCACCCTATATTAATAATGGTCCTTGGTAGGGATGTTCAAGGGTAGTGTTCTGGGTAAGATAAGGCCATTTGAACAGTGAATCCAAAATGGTTTGTTTATGGCTAGTGGTTAACCTTCATTTATGTTTTGTGAAAGTTTTATGGGTTGTGTTCTAAATCTCATGTTTGTAATTGTAGAGAAATTCCACCATAAAGACATGTGTCAGTTGGGCAATAAGAGGACATTGCTGAGAATGCTACCCTGGTAGTGTAGCAAGGAGATCCAATGGTTCAAGATGATAGGGAAGAGAAGTTTCATGAGAACTTCTCTCATTTTATACAGATGATGGAATGAGACCCAGGGCAGGTTGCAACAAGTATTTTCGAGATGACTAGAAAGTTTCAGCTATAACACCCTACGTATTTTAACAGAGAGGGTGGGCCAGTGGCAGTTGAGTTCTGGATATAGTCTATCCAGACGATTCTTGATCACCTAGAGACTCCTTCTGAGAAAGCGATTCAAGTTAGTGGCCTATATGTTGTGGGGCTAGGCAAAGTGTTGGTGGGACATTATGATTCAGATAGAGCAGGTTGAAGGAATGGTGTGGAGGGATTTTCAGAAAAAGTTTCTGGAACATTACTACCCAGAAACCTTGAGGCAGGAGAAGGCTGTGTAGTTCATGATTTTGAATCAAGGTGTTGTTTCAGTGATGGATTATTTTAGTCATTTCACTAACTTACTTCGTTTCATTATGATATTGGCTAGAGATGAGGTGAAAATGGCGAAATGCTTCTAGGATGGGCTTATGCACAAGATTAGGTATCAGGTGATTATCTTCCATCTGAAGAGGTTTGTAGAGGTAGTGGACTCATCTCTTATCTAAAAAGGGAACTTAAAGGGAGTTTTAGGTGGTGGTCTTGTGGTTCTAGCTGGGAGTATAGGTGGTACACCTTTCTAGGGAAGTAAGCGTTGTTTTGAGAATTTCCAATTGGGCAAAAGTGCGTAGAGTAGTCAAAATAAAGGGCAAGTTCCATAGTGTGGTGATCAAGTATTCTATTACTAGTGTGGCAGGTCGGGGGCACATGTGGGGTCAGTGTCCCCAACCACCAGTAGAGTGCCAATCATATGGTAGGATGGTACATATACAGTGGTTCTATAAGAACCATTGACATCCAGGCACAAATAGAGGTCAAAGGTAGATGCTGAGTGTGGTTAGGGGGTTGATCACCTTATATCAGGAAGGTAGATATATCTATACAGGGCATACCGATAGGGGTGGTGGACATGGAACTCCAAGGTGAGACCATTAGTTCTAGCAGAGTAGTGTAGTTCAAGGTACTTAGGCTGGAACCTAGGGTAGAGGGGTAGGTCATCTTCACGCAATTCAGTCTACACTTGGTGGTGGTGATACTGGACCGTCTACCATTTGAGGTATGATTCTTATAGCTTCCAAACTCACTAGTGCTTTATTTGACATAAGTGCTACACATTATTTTATTTCTGCATATTTTGTAGTTGTGTTGGGCCTAACTATGGAAAGTGTGTGTAGGGTTATGTCAATTGATACTCTGTTGGGGTTGCGAGTTAAGGATATCAGATAGTGTAAGGGATGTGCTTTGGAGTTTGGTGGATATCATTTACTATGGAATTTTTTTATCCTTAAGATGTTGGATTTCAACCTGATTTTGGGTATGGAATGGTTAGTGCTGCATCAAGCCCATGTTGACTGTTACTGACATCGGGTAACGTTCACATATCTTTATGGAGACACTTATATCCTTCGTGGTGAGTGGGATGTTCGAGCAGGCTATGTAGGAAAAAATTGTCAACAGTTGGGATAATTTATAGACCAAGTGGTTTTTCTTGTGCTAGATTAAGGAGGAAGGGAGAAGCTAGTTTTACCTCCCATTGTGGATCAATTCCATGATATGTTTCTTAAGGACTTATTGGGGCTACCACTTGATAGAGATTTTGAGTTTACGGTCAAGTTGCTACCTGGGGAAGAATCAGTTTTCATTCCACCATATCGAATGGAACCTAAAGAACTCCAGGAACTTAAGGTTCAGCTAGAAGAGTTGGATTTAAAGGGGTTCATCTGTCCTAGTATATCTCCTTGGGGATCTCCCGTGCTATTTTCCAAGAATTCATATGGATCTTTGAGGTTATGTATTGCTATATAAAGTTGAATCATATAATGATTAAGAATATATATCCACTTCCCAGAATCAATGACCTATTTTACCAACTAAGGGGTGCTTTGGTGTTCTCCAAGATTAATTTGAGATCAGGATACCATCAGTTAAGGGTGAGACCTTCTGATGTAACACAGATAGATTTATGGAGCAGGTATGGGTTGTATGAGTTTGTGGTGATGTCATTCGGGTTGACTAACACACTAGCTGTGTTCATGTATTTAATTAATCAGATACTTCACCCATACCTGATCAGTTTGTGGTTGTCTTTGTTGATGACATCTTGGTGTACTCAAGAACTCTTTACGATCATGTCAAACAGCTTAACATCATTTTGGGAACACTAATAGAGCATAGGATTTATGCCAAGCTATCAAAATGTTAGTTCTAGATTGATAAATTGCATTTCTTGGGTCACATCATCTCCTAGGAAGGTGTTTCAGTGGATCTAGAGAAAGTGCAAGCTGTTATGTCTTGGGAGCAGCCCGAGAATGTTTCTGATGTTCAGAGTTTCCTGGGTTTGGTTGGTTATTACTGAAGTTTCATTAGGTATTTCTCCCATTTTTTAACACCACTCTCAGGATTAACCAATAAGGGAGTTAAGTTTGAGTGGTCAGAGGCATGCAAGAATTTTTTTCAAGAGTTGAAGAAGTGGTTGACTACCACACCGATTCTGTTCTTACCCAAACCAGGTAAGAGGTACACCTTGCTCTGTGATGCGTTTGATGTTGGACTTGGAGCAGTATTGATTCAATATGAATGGTTTGTAGCGTATGGGTCAAGATAGTTGAGGCATCATGAAATAAATTACTCTACTCATGATCTTGAGCTAGCTGCTGTGGTTTATTCCTTAAAGTGTTGGATACATTACTTATTGGGAGAGTGGTTCACAGTGTTTACCAATCATAAAAGTATAAAGTACATCTTCTCTCAACAAGATTTGAATATTTGGTAGTGAATTTTGGTTGAGTGCCTATAATCCGTTGACTTCGATTTGGTTTACACACCATGAAAAGGGAATAGCATTATAGATGCTCTGAGCCAGAAGTCTTATAATCACGTGGTTCATGAATCCATCTCTGAGTGGAGAATGATGAACTTATTTGATGAGATACACCTGGAGGTATAGGATGGGCACAAGAAGATGACTCTCACATCAATAGTAGTTGAGTCCATGCTTTTGAGTCAGTTCAAGGAGAGTCATCTTGACGATCTATAGTGTTTGGCCAAGAAGGAAAGTATTAACAGTGGGGAGTCACCTTCTAGTTGGGCTATTGGTGATGAGGGGATTATTAGTGTTTGTGACTGTGTGGTTGTTACAATGTGTATGCAGGAAGATTCGATGTGTGAGTTACATGAATCAAAGTGGTCAGTGTATCCTGTATTGACTAAGATGTATTGTGATCTTCGTAGGTAGTTTTGGTGTTCGGGAATGAAGAAAGAGTTTGCAGGTTTCATGGTGCGATGCCTCACATGTCAGTAGATGAAGGAGAAGAAATAGTGCCCAGGTGGTTTTTTATAGCCTTTTGACATTCCAGAGTAGAAATAGGATAATGTAATGATGGATTTTGTAGTGGGTTTTCCGAGGATGCCTCAGAAGAATGACACAATTTGGGTAGTTGTGGATCAATTAACTAAGGTGGCCCATTTCTAATTGATCCAGTAGACTTACACAGTTGATCAGTTGGGTGAGTTATATATTTGAGAGATAGTATAGTTATATGGTGCACTAAGAACTATAGTTTTAGATTATAATATGTGATTAATGTCATGATTCTAGTAGGGGTTACAGAATGTGCTCAATGCCCATGTATTTTTGAGTACAACCTATCACCCACAGATGAACGGACAGTCTGAATATACAATTTAGGTATTAGAGGATATGTTGAGAGATTGTGTTATGGATTTTAGTGGTTCATGGTAAAATCACTTGTTGCTTATTGAGTTTTCTTACAATAACATTTTTCAGGCTACGATTCAGATGGAACCTTTTGAGGCACTCTATGGGAGACCGTGTAGATCTCAGTTGTGTTGCTTAGAAGTTGGGGAGTCTGAGTTGTTAGGACCGAGTATCATGCAGGAGACATTATAAAGGATTTGATTGATTCATAAGTGTATTGAAATGTCTCAAAGTAGGTAGAAGTCATATGTAGATCGACGTCATAGGCCTCTTGAATTTATGGTGGGTGATAGCATGTTTCTTTGGGTGTCGCCAAGTTTGGGTCACCATTGAATTTAGAAACATGGAAAGTTGGCACCCAGGTATGTGGGATTGTTTGAAATCATGGAGAGGATCAGACCAGTGGCTTACCGATTGTCTCTTCTACAACAGTATAGTGGAATGCACGATGTTTTTCATGTCTCGAAACTATGGCAGTATCACATTGATCCATATCATGTGATAAATGTTGAAGATATGGATATTGAGACTGATTCATTATTTTAGGAACATATAGTTTTTATTGTGGACCATAGTGAGAAAGTCTTGTGGGGTAAGGTTATGCCCCTGGTGTGAGTTTTATAGAACCATGGGAAAGTTTAGGAAGAAACCTGGGAGCAAGAGTCAGATGTTCAGGCCTAGTGGCATAATCTCTTTTCTATGAAAACTCAATAATGCTTTAAAGAGTGGCTCAAGTATTATCCATCATAAGGTGGGGAGGTTGTAAGATCCTGAACTTCATGGAGGTATGTATTTGTTTAAATTTTGGTTTTAATCTCTTGTTTTTGGGTTAATGAAATGTTTTCCGGGTGTATGAGGGGACTTGGGGGTGTTCTGGAAGTTCGGGACATGAAAGGAAGGAAAATCGGGCCAAACTATGTAAGGCGCATGGTTAAGTAAACTGTATGACTTTCCCAAGAAAACTGTATAGCCTTGAAGAGTAACTTAACACACGATTGGAGCACGGTTTTTCAAACCGTGTGACCTACCCAACTATCTGTGCAACCCAAATTCCCTTGGATAGTGTCTCATGCATAGTTTGCACACAGTTTGGAAAACCGTGTGGATAAATTGTGCGGCCCAATAAAGTTAGAAAAAATTACCAAATTATTACCTCAGGTTTTTATGTTCTATCTTAGTATTTTCCTTCATTTCACATGCTACAACCCTAGGGACAAACCCTAGTGACCCAATCTTCCAAGAGGGGATTATCCTGAAATCCTAATCCATTTGGAGTGTCGTCGGTTGCAGATCAAAGATCTAGGTAAGTCTAATCCCTCTATTACTTCTCTTTTGGGTTTGGGGTTTGCATTTTTCTCTTATCTCCATCTAAAGCTCTAAAATCCCCTTTTTTCAGTGAGATATAGGTTGAGGCTTCAAAGGTTGGTTGAATCGAGATCTAAGGATACGATTAAGGGTGTGAAAACCAATGGATTCAAGGTTAGTGGTCTATAAGTTATATCCCATAGTTTTATTGTAGATTTGTGCATGTTTGGTTTTGATCTTGGTTATCTCTTGTTGTGCTCTTGATTCCTTTGGAGAGACTTTGTAAAATGGGTGTCTAAATGATGAATAGAAACCCTCATGGTCCCCATGGGATGTATTGAGGATGATTTGACATATTTAGGGCCATACATGGGGTGCTCCAATATCCCGAGACCTAGAAATTAGTTAAGTAAGCACAAGGTCATTGTGTGATAATGTAGATCCCTTGTTGAGTATGTCGATGTGATTAATGGAAGTGAAAAATGAAATATTGGTAATGTTTCTAGATCTGGAAATGTTTTAAGGGTTGTTTATCATGACACATAAATGAGTTATTTGGTTAATCAGGATTGTGACATGTGGCTTATGAATTATATTATAAATGCCTAAGAGAGTAGGGTATATGAATTGGTGAATATGTTCATTAGTAGTGGTATGTGAAATGAAAATGTTTTAAATGGTATTTCATAAGGGATTGCATGAATATGTGAAATGGGATGATAAAAGGGAGTTATTGAATGTGCTTAGTGATATAGGCATGAGAATGGGAATTGGGCTAAATGGGCTAAGTAATGTAAATGGAAATTTTGTTAATGGGTTACGGTATAATATTAATTCCCATGTTGATTGTTATGGATTATTATTGTTGCATGTATTGGTTGTGTTTGGTTGTGATATGGTTTATGTGTGGTGAATGGATGAATAATCATGTGCACATGTCTTGAGGTGTGGGATAAAGGACTAAGGCTCCTCCCACGGGTCGAGTTGGACTGATGCCCTAACTCCACCCACAATGCATGGGTTAGGGAAGGGGAGAAAGCTCTATTCCCCTAATGGTTTCATTCCACCCAGACCGAGGCTTTGAGGTGAGGATATTATGATGTTGTGGTGTGTGATCCCTAGTGAGATAGAGACTTGACTTATTCCCTTATGTAGAATGATAAATGCTATTAACCTTGTGTGAATGATGTGAATGACTAACCCATGGATTACATGTTAATGATGAACTAAGTAATGAAGAATATGCACATAAAGAATTTGGCACTATGGTTAGTGATAGTTAAGTTAATATTGTTAACTAGTGGCCCCCAAATTGTCTTTTATTTTCATTTCATTTATTTCATACATACATGCACTATTTTTTATATTAGATATTTTTTAGACACTGTTGGTGGTGGCCTACTGAGTTGTACTCACACCCTACTCGGGCCGTTGTTGAGTACCCAATCAAATTTCATGCTTGTAGGTCAGGACAAGGGCAAGGGTCTTGTGCTAGGGAGTTGAGTTGGGA
The DNA here is from genome assembly GCA_963277665.1 of Viscum album. Lineage (NCBI taxonomy): Eukaryota > Viridiplantae > Streptophyta > Magnoliopsida > Santalales > Viscaceae > Viscum > Viscum album. Next base: position 1,307,733,207 of record OY728160.1, on the reverse strand, counting down.
ATGGGACATACATGGATGAGGTTCTAGACTTGGAGTTAGGACTATTTTGGGGATTCCACTGTTGTCTTTATTTTGGGTTTTGTTCACTTGGTACTATAGCATGGCATGCCATGTTTACCATTGGTTGTGGTTTGTACCCTGTTTTGGGAAATGGTTATTTATGAATGTTCATTGGTTATTCTATTTTGTTTCCACTATTCTATTTATTTTATGTTGTATCTTAATTTGGTAAAGAGGGTATAGTCTCCCCATGCGACTTTTAAACCCTCACCACTAGTTGGAAACCTCTGGAATACGAGGAGTCGCACTTGAGATCATGTGGAGACCTAGCTCAGGGAACTGGTTTAGTGGCTCCCGGGTTAGGGACGTTACAAGATTTTTTAAATTTCCCATTTTATTCAAGGATTATTTATTGAAATTAATTTACATTTTGGTTATATGATTAGTGTTTTTCATTCATTTCTTGATATTGCAGTCATTACCTTGAAATTAATTTACATTTTGTTTTCCCTACCCCAAATCACATTACTGTTGTGGAATTCCTGGTTTTAAGATTATAATTTATGATTTTGGCATGAATAAAAATGGTGTTTATGAATTCCTTCTATGCATCCATCTCGTGAGCTAGGAAAAAGAAAATGTCTTGAGCAAGGAACTAGAAGCTGCTAGGATTGGATGCAACAAGTACATGAACAAGTGCTTATTGTTGCGTTTGGAAGACCACAAGGAACATGTGAAAGTGTTAGCATCGAGTAGGTTTTATTGTCTGTTTTTTGTAAGGAAAAAAATATCCAGTATGCACAGGAGGCACTCTATAGAGTGAAGTTCAAGTTCCCTGGCCACCAGAAGATAATTGTCAACATGAGATGGGGGTTTACCACGTTTAACGACACTGATTACTTGAAGTGTAAGAGTGAGAAAAATATTGTTACTAATGGTGTTAATGCAAAGATACTGGGATCACATAGACCCCTTACAAGTAGGGAACCCTGAAGTGAATTTTTGAATGTTGTTTCTTATGTTGGCTTCCCTTCCCCACATTATGCACCTTTACCTATTTTCTTCCCATGCTTTATTATGTTTGTAATTGGATGTCACTGTTGTTTTGTTTGGTTGTTTGATTTGTTTAAGATTTTATTCTCATATTTATGGAGTTTTGGCCTTCCTACTTATTTAAATTTTGTTGCATTTCCTTTTTTGCTTCTATATTTTCATTACTGCTGGAAATTTTTGATTTTTATACATTTATATTTACAGTATTAAGTTGGGTATGGGTCTAAATCCATTGGGTTGGGTTGGTTCTGACACATATAACCCACTTAAACTGACCCGAACCGACTCGACCCACAATGGGTCGGGTTGGGTCGGTTCATTTGACCATGCATCACTTAACCCGACCCATTATTTTTCGATCAGGTCGAGCCCAGACACACCCTCGACCCGACCCGAATTGACCCATAGAAACCCCTAATACACAACATTTTTCATCCACCTAGGTCCTTACCGGGTTCTCCTAGCTGTGCCAATGTACTTTGGGTCATGCCCATGTACCAGGTTTTGCTTGTGTACCTCTGGTCATGTTCATGTACTCTCGAATCACACGATGTGTCCTCCTGCACGAGGTCCTAGGTGTGTGCATTTGGCACGTGGCCTGGATGCCCAGGGAGGGTCAGATGACATGTGGGCCTGACTAGATGATGTGTGATCCTTACCTTCCTATAAAACCCTATCCATCGTAGTTGGGGGACTAAACGACGTGTGTTCCTAGACTACACGCCACATAGTTGAGTTTTCCATAGAAACCTGAGTTTCTTAACATGTCGTCATAGTGCCACTTTCACCACTATTTCCGCCATGAATCACATTGGGGGTCATGGATCTGGGGCCTTCTGTACTTGATCCATCATTGGTGGCCAGATTCTGGCCACCCGAACCCCGCATGACTTCACTCACCGCTACAAAAATTCTCTCATTATCGCTCCTGATCCCAAATCCATGGAGGCCTAACCCATAACCCTAAACTTATCCAAATCCATCCAATTATCATCATACTAGTCATCATTCTACAATTCACCATGAATTCAAGGGCTCAATCACACTTGAACCCGCCCCATCAATGCCGAACTGCGACCCCATGGTCCAATAATGAAAAACTCAAAGAACAGTGGGGATAAATTAACAAGAACGAAGTAAAACCCTCACTGTCCAAGCATTCTTGACCAATGATTACATAAATTGGATATACAGAGTGATAAAATGTGCAATAATGAAATATAATTGGATTAACATAACCAATAAATTTTATAGGGCTCATGTGAAGAACAAAAATATCATAGATCAAAAGTAGATAAATATCCACGCTCAATATTTTAATCAAGAGGGTGGAAACTATAAATGACGAGCCCTACCATGATTTAAGACTGATCATTGGTGAAGAATGCGTTCTCTAGTGATTAAGGAGACCCGTTATGTTCATTACCTCTTGATACACATCGATCTGTTTGCCTGTTGTTCTTTGATCCATTCTACCAACGAATAATGATAAAACTCATCTAAAAACCTCATAGGGTTATGTAGCCAACACCGGTGATTTGTTATAATAGGGTATAAATAGATGAATTTAGGTCATGGTCATTTAAAATAAAATAAATAAATTCAATTATTTATTTTAATTAAATTCACCACCAATGACTACCTCAACCATACATCCGATGTCAACCAACCTTATATCGTTTATAGGGTAAAACCCACATTCTAAAATCAACTGTGGTCTTTTATTTTCCATATGAGGTTCTGAACAATGGAAAAACTATAAACACTGAAATGATTCACACACATGAATTAAATATTAATATTTTTAATATGTTAATTCTAGGGTCCCATGATACCCAAACACCGCACTGACTCTGATGATAAACCTAGATATATGTATAGAAATATTCAAAGGATAATTTTTCAAAACCAGTGTCACTAAATTCTCCTCTCCTTCAAATATTTTCACCCTAAAAATCACAAGATAAATAAAAAGTTGGGGGTACTGAGTTCGTATCTAAATTTCTCACTCCAATTCTCTCTCTTGAATTCTCTCATAATTCCACAAAACACGAACCAAAGGAATGATATATACTTATAGGATCCTCTCCTGTTGATCCTCAATCACCACTGGGTACCCTATGAAGGTGAATCCATCCTTGCTTCCCATTTTTATCTAGTCAATAATGCGCATCATATTGTGCACATATCTCCTCATCTATGACACATGGAATACATCATGCATCCGATTGAATTATGGGGGTAAGGTTAGGTGTTAAGAAATCTCGACATCCCTCCTTAGAACCTAGAATGACCTGATGAACCTTAGGGATAACTTTCCTCCCTGGTCAAACCTCTATAATCTTCATTTTGTGGAGACTCTCAAGAAAACATGGTCTCCCTGATCAAACTCTAAGGTCCTATGATGTCAATCTTCATAAGATTTCTATTGACTTTGAGATATCCACATATGCTCTTAGATCACCATAACCTTATCTATCATCGACTACACCATCTCTGGACCAAAAATAGATGTATCTACAATCTTGTTCCAACATAAGGGAGACCTACATGGTCTCCAGTACAGGGCCTCAAAAGGTTCTATGATGATAGTAGAGTGATATTTGTTATTATAAGAGAACTCTACCAATAACAAGTGATCCTCACAACTCTGGTCAAGGTCCGACCTGTATAATCTTAGCATATCCTCCAACACCTAGATAATCCACTCAATCTGGACATCCATTTGGGGGTAGAATTCCATTTTCATCCTCAACAGGATCCTAAATGCCTCTTATAGGCCTCTCCACAACCATGATGTGAAACAAGCATCATGACCAGAGATAATTGTTGAGAGTAACCCATGAATACAAATGATATGCCACATGTATAACTACCCTATGATCTCAACCAAACTCTACTCCATGATGGAAGGGAAGTGTGATATCTTGGTAAGTCAGTCAACAATCACCAAGATGGCATTATGGCCTCTCATTGTCTGTGGAATCCCTATCATGTATTCCATGGATATTCTATCCCATTTTAATCTGGGATCTCCAAAGGTTGTGTCAAACCTTCCAAAACATGGTGCTCAACCTTTTCCTACTAACATGTGAGGCACTGAGAAACAAACTTGACTATACTCCACCTCATGAAAACCCACCAAAACTGCTGCTGAAGGTCCTTGTACATATTTTCCACTCTGGGATGTATAGTTTAAGGGGAAGTGTGAAACTCCATCATAACCTCCTCTTACATCACAATCATAACCAACGTCTATCCCTAGAAAAGGATGATATGCTACCCTCCTCTAGAAAATTCATCTAGTGAATCTCTTGAGGATATCTGGTCACATAGAACCTCATAATCATTTTCTCCCAACTGGGCCTCTCTCACATGTTGGAGGAGTAGAGGAGTCACCACCATCGACTGAAGAAAAACTTCACCCCTATCCTACTTTAGGGTTAGTTATAAGGAATCCAACTACTCAGATGTCTCTCCCACCAAGTGAGAACGAGACTTATTGCTAAGGGAATCTGCCATCGTATTTCCCTTCACAAGAGTATAAAATATCTCAAAGTCATATTCCTGTAGGAACTCTAACCAAAACCTCTGTCTTAGGTTCAAATCACTTTGAGTGAAGATATATCTATGACTCTGGTGGTCTGAGTAAACAAAAATGTGCTCTCCTAGAAGATAGTGCCTCCACATCTTCAAATAGAATATTACCTATACCAAATCTAGGTCATGAGTATCATAGTTTTACTCATGGGGTATCAAAAACCTTGACCCATATAAAATCACTACATGCCCCTGCATCAACACATATTTGAGCCTAGCACCAATGGAATTATAAAACACCACACACTCCACGCTCTCCTCCGGTAGTATCAAAATAGGATCACTGGTCAATACCATTCTTAATTTCTCAAAGGATACCTAGCACTACTCAGTACAGATAAACGACTTCCCTTTCCTCATTAAGGTGGTCAAAGGGTCTACTACTCTGAAAAAGTCAGGCAAAAAACTCCTGTAGTACCCTGCCAAGCCAAGAAAGATTTTTACCTCTATCATGATCCTAAGTGTCTCCCAAACAAGCAATGTATCAATCTTAACTGGGTCTACAGTTAAACCATGTTAAAAAATGACATGTCCTAGAAAGTGAACCTCACGGATCCAAAATCAGCACTTCAAGAGCTTACCATAAAGCTAGTGCTCCTAGAGTAATTCTAGGGCCATCCTTAGATGCTCTTCATGCTCCTCCTCTGGCATAGAGTAAACAATCATGTCATCAATGAAGAGAAACACAATTCAGTCCAAGTATTACTAAAATATCTGGTTCATCGGAACCATAAACACTATAGGGGAAATTGTAACTCTAAAAGAAATCACCAGGAACTCATAGTGTCTATAGAAATATCAGAATGTTGTATTCAGAATATCAACCTCATGAACCCTCAACTGGTGGTATTCAAACTTAATATCAATCTTTGAGAACAAACTCATACCTCTCAACTAGTCAAATATGCCATCAATTCTCGACAAGGGGTACTTTATCTTTATCATTACCTGGTTCAAGAGACAATAATCAACAAAAAGCCTTAGTATCCTATTCACATTTTTCATGAACAAAACTAGATTTGCCTAGGGATACACACTAGGTCAGATAAAACCTGATCTCACCCAAATTTACTCTAAGGTAGAAGTAGTTTCTTGTACCTCAAAAGGGGTTGTTGAATCCTCATAGACCTAATAAGAACCTATAGATACTCATTATAAGGATTATTTTGGCTATGAAGTGGCCAACTTTGGGGTTGATTTTAGTTTTATTACTAGAGAACTAAAAGACTTAAGTGAATTCAATTTATTAGAATGGGTTGATCTAAGGATATTCCGAAGTGTTGATTGGATGAATTTTATTTTAAATTATTTCAATTTCATTAACTCAAGAAATATTCATTCAATAAAATCAAGATAACCTCATCACTTTCCATTTTAAAACCTTCAAAAAACATTATAATAACCTATACATTTATAGAACCATTTTCATGAGCACTCCAAGGTAAAGTATCATATTATCACATGAAAAAGCGTGGTGATAAAATTCAATAAGGAAGAGTAAGAAAGAAAGTAATTTAATGAAAAATAAAATAAAATAAATGATTAAACATTTATAGAGTGAGAAATAACATACAATACCAACCATTTATGCTCCCTTGGATAAACCCATAATATGGTTAACCTTACATTTATTTTATTCTCTCAATGGAAGATATAAGTAGACTCATAAGATTGGAATTGAAGAATAGAAAATAATCAAATAAGGAACACTCCACAGTTGTGTGAAGGATTTATTTATTTTATATGTGACTAAATTCAAAAAATAATGAAATGGTATCAAAATGTTAATAAATATAATAGTAAATGAGAATAATAAGAAATTTTATTAAGAAACTAATGTGATTCAAGTAACTTTTAATTGAATAAATGTGATTACAACATCAAATTGTCAACATAACATTAAAATGAAATAAACCAAATCATCCTCTAACTCCTTCATCAAAACTACCTTAAATAGGTATTTCAAGAATCTCGGGTCAATAATATAATAGTTCAAGTCTTCCCACTTGATTATGGTAGGCCTAGGGTGGTGAAAATTTTGTGGAATGTGGACTTTACCACCCATAACCCGAAATGGGATCCAACTTGAATACCTCCAAAAGAAGTGCCCAATCTAGCTTCTAGATGGAAAATTTTGAGTGGTAAAATGAAGAAGAAATTTAATCCTAATATATTGTAAAATTTCATCCTAATTTTATTTTTGGTTTGAAATATATGATCGAAATGGTGAGATGTCATTTGGGGCCATAGAATTTAGTCCAAAATTTATTCTTCAACTTAGACAGCCTGAAACTCCCTTCAAATCTCAGAATTAGATATGTAAACTATCAATTAAATGTTACCCATGATTTCCTATATATCCATTTAAAATTTTAGATTCATTGGGCTTATATCATGGTCACTACAATCATTTTAGTGGGCTGTTATCCAGTTCACTTCGCCCAGAATGTTCTAGGTTCAAGGCCCACTTTAGTCATCTTACCAAATGAATATCCAATATCTCCAGAAGGACAGAATTTTCCTAATATAATGAGATACCTAAAAATGATATTTGAAAATAAAATCAATATCATTTTATGTTTTAGGTAGTGTTAAAAAATATACCAGGTAATAGTGAATTTTAGGAAGGAATTACAAACATGATAAGAAAAAAAGTTCAATTTGTAAAATGAACTAGTACAAGTGTTTATGACCATTGAATCACATGAGTATCATAATATAAAAAATTAACATTATCCTCATTTAATGGCTAATAAAACCCCCTAACTTGAGTTTTTCTAGTCCTGGAGAAAAATGCATCTCATAAAAAAATTGAAAATTGAATTGCCTTTTCCAAGAACATTTTAACATATAATGATTAACATTTTAAAATTATATCAATAATAATCAAACCTATTAAAATAATTTTAAAAAATAAAGTTTCACAAGAAGATACTAAGCCTAATCCCATTTCTTTATTCAAATTTATAACAAAATTTAATCCAATTTCAATTAAGCATGATGATGTGTTGTGCATCACAATAGACATGGGGGTTAATTTTTATTCATGTAGGAAAATATATAAGTATCAGGTGGAATCAAATTTTAACCTTAAGATGAGTATTCATGTTTTTTGTGTGTTTTTTTTGTTTTTTTTAAATTTTTCCATGTTAATTGAAATTTCACTCAATCAATTCAAACCCTTTAGCGAGACTTTACCAATGACTCCCAAGATCAAAGACCTTAGGGAACCAGGTGAAGCTCGCATACCCAGGAATCATATCAAGTTAACTGAATCAAAAAAAAATTCAAATTACCATTAATATAGATAAAGTGATCAATTCTAGGCAATAAAACTATGGAGTCACAATCCCCAAGTGTATAAATCCACACATTAGGTCAATCCATTTCTTTATGCGCAAATTTATGATTGTTTTTTTATTTTATTTTTTTTTGTTTTTTAATACTCATGTTAAAATTAAAATGATCAACAAACCTATGCTATTTATTATGGAACCACAAGAACTCAACCAATACCCCACAATACAAAGGATGTGAATTGTAAAATTTTGATTAAATGGATGAAAATGAAAATGGTGAAAAGTCACATTAGACAACCACACTTTCCAAAATCTATGCTCGTGAACTTAAACTTGCATTAAAATAAAAATAAAGGCATATAACATTATTTGATATTAATTTTTAATTATTAAAAAATATATTATCACTTAAATGGTTAAAGAAATTTTATTTTCCATTGACACACATTTTTTCACTTTTTTCTTTAATTTGTTTTGATGCACACAAAAACAATTTTTTTATTATGTCACCACCCAACTTAGAATAAAAACATCCTCAGTGTTTAAAGAAATGAAAATTCATAAGGGGGTTAAGGTAGAGGAGAGGAGTTCATAAATTAATTTGAGTGAAAAAAGGAATAAAGTCACCTGGTGTTTAAAGTTAAAGTTTATGGTGCTCCTGATTACTCCTTTGATATCTATGTCACTTGCAGACACCTCATAGTGGATGGTATAATGGGGTGAAATTTCTAGATTAAGGTGATTTCCCAAAAAAAACTTCAACCATAAGAATCCCTATTTATTTTAGCACACCAAAGACTGATATTGGGAATAATTAAAATAAACAAATATATATATATATATATATATTCAAATATAATTATATATACAAAGAAAATATAAGATAGAATCATTATAGGCCATAGGTCAGTGGAAGGAACATTCCCCTATCTCCCTTTGTTCATGGGTTCAAGTCCCGAGGCTTCACCGTACGCGATAGGGTTTTCCCCATGACCTACGATGTGCCCTTTTGGAAAAAAATATTGTTTTTAAATATTGTTTTATTATTTTTTTCTTTTTTTAACCTATAAACACACAAAATAAAATAAAATAAAATAAAATAAAATAAATATGATATAGAAGAGATAAAAAATGAAAAAAATAAAGAAATAAAAAGAATAAAAATATAATAAAGAAAGAAAAAAGATTTTTTTTTATCATTTTCTGTAAAAAAAATACACACAAATAAAATAAAACGATATAAAATAAAATTCAAGGTGATGCTGGGTTTCCTCCTAGAAAGTGATTAGTTTAACATTGTTAGATCAACTTAGACCCCCATGAATTACCTAATACCATCTTTCAACATCTTAATGATTTTATTTTTCACCCCTTCAATCAGATTAAGGTTGAATCTATAATAGAGTTTATGGGAAGGTTTATAATCCAATTTAAGAACCAAACTATGAGTCTCAGTGAGTGGGATAATCTTGAGAATATCAGTAAGGTTCTATCTAATTTCTTTCTTAATATTTCTTAAAACATCAAGTATAATTCCCTCTTGGTTTGATTTTAATGATGAATTAATGAGAACAGGAAGGTCTTGGTAATACCCTATGAATGAATACATGAGTGTGGTGGGTAAAATCTTGAATTTGATCCTGGGTTGGTTGAAATTTCTTAAAATAGATTGAGATATTGAATCAATATCAATTTAATTTTCTAAAATTTTAGAAAGTTTTGGTTCCTTTAGAAAAGACATTTAACCACAAAATTGTTCATTTATGTGTTGGGGGTTGGTACAAACTTAGAGTTCAAGATTTTTTCAAATGGTTTAGTGATTTTTGATTCTAAAAAAATAAATAATGGAGAAATATTCAAGAAACTCAATCCATGATGTAAAATTTACCTCTTTTTAAAATATAAAATAAATATAATCTTGATTTAAACACTCATTAATAGTTCTCTTAGGTTCCTCAAGTTGACTTTCAACATTCCCAAACCAATTCACCTCATTTTCCAGCTCTAGTTTCTCAGATTCTAAAGTTGGTTCTTCAGTATTTTCCTTTGATTTTAATACTCTAATGGTTTGGGAATAAATGGTTTAGGGTTTTCTTTAGTTTTACAACTATTTTAAATAGTCAAAACATGGATTTGTTCACGTGAATTTTATGTGTAACAATATTATTCTATCAATGTTGATGAGGGTATAACCTAAGTGGGTATGGATCCCATAACTGTTTCAATGATTTGTAGCTCTAATATTAATAATGAAACTGTATAATTAATTCTCTCCATTTTTTGACACAATTTATCAAGTAATGGGTGTATATTAAGATGGACAAGGGGTTGAGGAAGTTAATCTATTCCAGGAGGATAATTAAGTTGTTGGAATTGCACAAGAGGATGTTCAGCTTGGCCTTGTTGGGATTGGAACTCATTATAGGTTGGAATGTTTTGAAGAGCATAGGATTTCAAACATTTTGGTTGATTGGGTTGCTTATTATCCCACTAATAGAATCTAATATGTTCATCATACATCACACTTGGTGTGGGGTAGTCAAAGTAGCGAGTGGTTCCCCATGTTGAGATTTGCTCAAAAAGTCCTTCCAAAGGAGTGAAATTGGGGGTGATAACTAAGAAGTGGGGTGAGAATAAGATGTGAGTTTATAATATAAATTAATTATTTCCTTTTAAATGACACCAAAATTTGGTCTCACCCAAATTTACCCTAAGGTAGAAGTGGCCACTTACAACACAAAAGGGGTTATCGAATCCTTAGAGACCTAAGAAGAACCTATATACACTTATTCTAAGGATTTTTTTGTCTATGAAGTGGATAAATTTAGGGTTTATTTTATTTGTATTAATATAGAACTAAAATACTTAAGTGAGTTTAATTTATGAGAATGGGTTGATCCAAGGATACTACAAAGGGTTGATCAGATGAATTTTGTTTTAAATTATTTCAATTTCATTAACTTGAGAAGGATTCATTCAATGAAATCAAGATAAACTCATAACTTAACAATTTAACACATTTAAAAACACATGATAATCACCTATACACTTATAGGTTAATTTTCATGATCACTCCAAGGTAAAAGATCATATTATCATGTGAAAAGTGTGGCGATAAAATTCAATAAGGAAGAGGAAGAAAGAAAATCATTGAATGAAAAAAATCAAATAAAAGAAATGATTAAACATTTATAGAGTGAAAAATAACATACAATACTTCCCCTTGATACTCAATTTGATCATACCATAAGAGGTTTAACCTTACATTAATTTTATTCTCTCAATGTAATATGGAAGTAGACTCATAAGAGAGGAATTGAAGAATAGAAAGCAATGAAATAACGAACACTCCACAATTGTGTAAAGTATTTCTCTCTTCGATGTGTGAATAAATTCACAACATAATTAAATGGTATCAATGTGTTAATAAAAATAACATAAAATGATATGAATAAGAGGGAGAAGTTTTATTAAGAAACTAATGTGATTCGAAAAACTTACAATTAAAGAAATGCGATTACAACATCAAATTGGCAGTATAACATTAAAATGAAATAAACCAAAGAATCCTCTAACTCCTTCACCAAAAATAACTTAAATAGGAATTTAAAGAGTATTGTGTATATACCCTAATATTATAAGTCTTCCCACTCTATTATGGTAGGACTAGGGTGGTGGAAAGTTTGTGGAATGTGGAATTTTCCACCCTTGACCCGAAATGGGAGACAACTTGCATGACTCCGATAGATGTGACCAAACGGGCTTCTAGATGGTATAATTTGAGAGGGACATGGAAGAAGAAATTAAAACCCAAGATATCTTATAAAATCCTATAAAATTTCATCCCAATTTTATTTTTTTATTTGGAGATATGATTGAGATGGTGGGTTGTTATTATAGGCCATAGAATCTAGCCCAAAATTTCATATTCAACTTGGGCCACCTGGAACTCCCTTCAAATATCAAAATTACCTATAGAAACTGTATAATGAAATTTTCCCCAAGATTTCCTATATATCTAGTTAAAATTATAGCTTCATTTGGATTATATCATGGCTTCTACAATCATTTTAGTGGGATATTATCCTGTTCACTTCACACAAAATGTTCTAGGTTCAAGACTCACTTTAGTCATATTATCAAATGAATATCCAATATCTTTAGAAATATAGAATTTTCCTAATATAACAGGAGACCTAAAAATGAAATATTGAAATAAAATCAAGACAATTTGATGTTTTAGGCGGTGTTAAAAAATGTACCATGTAATAGTGCATTTTAAGGAGGAATTACAAACATGATAAGAAAAGAAGTTCAAATTATAAAATGAAATAGTAAAAGTGTTTATGACCATTGAATCACATAAATATTATAATATAAATAAATAATATTATCCTCATTCAATGAATAATAAAAACCCTTATCTCGAAGGTCCTATAACTACACCCTTAGCTCTCATAACTCGATAGGGGCCATTCAATATACTGCTGATGATATCGACATGGTCCTAGGGTGAAAGTCAATGAAGAAGTCAATATCCCATATCATAGGTAGTCCCAAAATATCCTCAGGTAGGAAATACATATAATCCTCCATAACTATAAAGACTAGGATTTTCCATGTATTTTTTTTAATTATATGGGATTATTACAAGTCTGTAAAAATTGACGACGCGTGATTCTGAGGCCCGGTGTGCCCGGAATGAATTTCTGAACTTTATTTAAGGTACGTTTAGTAAACGTGCGAGCAAGAAATCCTAACTTTTGAACCAGTGCTCAAAATTGAAATCTGAGGGCACCGTTGAACTCACAGCACCGAGATTCACTTAAGAGAGGTTTAACCTCAACCACAGTGGGTCGAGGAGGAAAGTTGTTTTTGCATTTTTTTGTGGATGAATAAATAAAATAAATTTATTTTATTTTATTTTTAAAACATCCTTCCACCTAACTTTTAAGTTTTGATGGTGGGGAACACAGGGGTGGTCGGACATTTTATGAAGGACATTAAATGCCCAATTATATAATGGTTGTGTAACCACCCTTCGTGTGATTAATGAGGCTCATTAATTACACCGATTAATGAACCTATTAATCACATGTTAGAGAGTTAAACTCTAACACAGGGTTTTGGAAATTTTTGTAAAAGGATTGATATTAGGAGGATTCTTGAGGAAGAATGAATCCCCTCACCAAGAAAGAAGTGAAGAATGGCGATTGAGTGACGTCGTTGGAGGCTTGTTGCGGGAACGACGAACACCGACTCTTCCTCAAACACAGACATTCTCCAACAATCTTGAGGTAGGGTTTTTATTTGGTTTAGTTTTAAAAGAATTGTTGAATATTATTCTTCCCTCATGTTATCAAGCTAACACGGAGGGCACAGACCAAACAAACAAGGCCCAAACCCTCCGCTACTTTGTTGATATATGCGTTCTTCACTGAATTTTTATTCGAGTTGGACGAAACCCAGAACGATGGGTCAAGTGGCGAAGAGGGCATCCTGGGGAGGCCGTTGATACCTTAGAATGGAAAAATGGGTCACCGGAGCTCACCCGGTGACCCGCAGAAGACCGCCGACGCGACACTGGCATGGCGGCACCGGCAACCGATGCCGGTGGGGGTGATGGCGGAAACCGGTACCGGCACGCCGTCGTGCGCCGCTGGTGAAGAGGGCCGCAACATATAGTTGTGGCAGACAACGACGACCGATACTGACCAGCCATGGGTGGAGGAGAGCGAGGCACTATCATGCGCCGCTGAAGATGGTCGTGGCTCAGAAGCCATGGATGAGGGCTGAGACCCACTCCCTGCGGATCCCGTGGGTGACCTGGTGGCACCACGTGGCGCCACCGCTTCACCTTACGAATAGGGGGAGCCATTTCCCCCCCTGTGCCAGCTAGAGCGGGGCCCAACCAGTAGGTCATGCCCCACCGCGGGCCAGGCTGCATGAGACTAGTGGGTCGCGCCCTCTGCGGGTTGGGGCGCGCGAGCCCAGCAGGCCACGCCCCCCATGGGTTGGGCCACGCTAGCCCAGCGGGCCGCGCCACCCAAGCGGGTCAGACCGGTCCGTGGCCCAGTGGGCTGAGCCCGCCAAGGCCCATCCCAATCGGGCCGAGCCCACCACACCCCAGCCCAACCGGGTCGAGCCAAGTCGGCCCATACCAAGTCGGGCCGGGTCAGCCCGATCGGGTCGGACTGGACCCAGACCCCACTAGGCCCAGTTTCGCTAAAAGGGCCATAACTTGTGAACCGGACATCCGTTTGACAAACCGTCTATGGTGCTGGAATATTTGGAACAAGATTTTCCTTTCAGTATACTTCAATTTAATTTTTGAGAAAGTTGGAGTACAGACAGGTTGGATCGAACTCGAATCCAACTGGGCCCTCGGTACTAAAATGATTATAAGTCACAGATTGGGTGTCCGGTTGACGTGTCGTCTTTCGCGTTGGAACCCTTACGACATGAAGGTCTTTTGGGATACTTCTTCATGGAACTTTGTGGAGGTTAAGGCATGACTGATGGCTTGAGGAGAGGATCCTCTCAGAATCAAGCGTGCTTAGTACGAAAATCTAGTGGCTGGATGTAACGTGAAGATAGAACATCAATCCTATGTGGGTCAACATCTATTGATCCTATGTGGGTCAGCATATATCGATCCTACATGGGTCAGTGCTCAACGATCCTGAGTGGGTCAGCACTCACCGATCTTATGTGGTTCAGCATCTACCGATCCTATGTGGGTGAGCAGCAAAGGCTCTCGACAGAATAAGATGATTCAACGATATGTTTGATCATCTGTACTTCTGTACTTAAGTTATAACTGGTATGAGACGAGTCTTTACCTTTTTGGTAGTTTTACCTTTGTGTTGTTACCTTCATGGTCTTTACATGTGTGGCATTCTTCCCTCATGGACCAGTTATTCAAATGACTTAAAAGTTGGAGCCTTATGTTTCCTCATGTATGAGAAAAGTATATTTTGATAACTTAGATATATGTATGGGCATATACCTAAGTAGAGTTAATGACTGCTTTGTGCTTGTGATTGATGTCTTGATTTTTGGTTTTTCCTTGTGGAACTCAGGGAGACCTTCGGGGGTCTCGAGTTCCCTACTGAGTATTGTTATACTCACCCCTGCATGGGCTACGCCCGCACCTTGTTGTGTCTTGTGCAGACGACAGACAACGTTGATTGAGGCTGAGGGAGCCAGGGCTGGATGGTGCTCAGAGGTGGACCATTTGACATGAAATACCACAGTGACTACTGATCGTGAGTTGTACGTACCCTTCAGGTAGGATCCTTGGCAGATGAACACAGGATCTGTCACTCTGTTGTAGTTGTACTTTCTCAGCTGGTCTTGTATTCCTACCCCCTTTACTTACAGTACTCACACTTTTACTATATATTTTTACTTCGTGGTTTGCTTCATGTTGTGTTATTGAACTATGTGTTAGTTGGTTTAAAGGCAATGCCTTCCCGTTTAAAGGGATATGCCTTTCCGGTTCCAATCGCCAGCCCCTGGCCTATGGAAGGAGGGATTAGGGTAGTCACGACACGGGCCCTGGGGGACGGGTCATGACAAAGCAGTATCAGAGGAGTTGGTTCTACTGAAGAACTAGGACTCTAAACTTTTCAATATGTCAATAGTGTTAAGTGTTATGAGTGTGGTTTTCAGTTTGGGGAATCCAATGTTGGTGTGGCGGCCGATGTATCCATACACCAGGACCCTGAATTCTGATTTCTGACTCAATACATGAAAAAACTGATTGCGCGTGTTTTTGAAAGGTTTTTCTTATGATCTCTTTGAGTCAGCTCACTAGGTATAAATTATTGATCATGGTACATCTATTTTATTTTAGTATTCCACCACGTTGATAGCCATCCAGGGTTCCAGTGAGAGTTTGTGATGACGGACCACTGAGCGATGAGGCTTTGGTGTAGGGCCCTCCTTCAGAGATAATACCATCAGGTGGTGTACCAGCAGCACCACTACCCATTGGGCATCCATTTCCACAATCCCCACCAACAGATAGTGCACTATAACTAGGCATGATACATGAGTTCCAGCATTAGAGGCCTTCAAGGTTCTGAGGTGAGACAGATCCGCAAGCAACTGAGGACTGGCTAGAGGCCGTGGCCATAGTTTTTCTCTTTGTTGGGACACCAACTGATCTGATGGTGATACTAGATTCCATTATCTTCCAAGGAGTAGTTGGGAGATGGTGGAGTCTAACACTCTAGATACATGACGAGGCGACCCTTACTTGGGAAGACTTCGAGGGACTTTTTAGGGAAGAGATCGTCCCAAATACTCTATGCTCAGTGCATATACAGGAGCTGCTGTACTTACAACAGGGCAACATGAACGTGAACCAGTACTCGGTGAGGTTCACTGATCTCTCCCATAACTCAAATGACATGGTATGAAACCATTTCTTCAGGGACTTAACCTTTGAGTAGGGTCTCCAACAGAAGATCAGGGCATCAATGATATTGCTCAGCATTCCGACGCAGGCTGGGGTGCTAGAGTGAGCACTTTTGGTGGAGAGATTCCTAGATGAGTAGGAAGCGACATTGAGAGACACCACCAGATGTCAGGTAGCATAGTCATTTGCAG
This sequence comes from Viscum album, assembly GCA_963277665.1. NCBI lineage: Eukaryota > Viridiplantae > Streptophyta > Magnoliopsida > Santalales > Viscaceae > Viscum > Viscum album. The sequence goes on along the minus strand of OY728160.1, from coordinate 1,307,716,639 downwards.
CAGGCAGTAGATAGATGATGCAGGGGCCCAAGCGGGCCAGACCTTCTGGTGGAAAACCTCAGGATACAGGGTCGGTGGTGTGAGGCTCACAGGACAGAGGAGGATAGAGGAGGAGAAGATAGTGATACTCATGCAATGGGTAGGGTCACATGGATTGAGATTGCCTGACCCACCATACGGATGACCAACAGATGATCGAGGGACCACCGAGGTAGAGGTATAGATTCAATCGGGGAGGTCCGCAGGCAGCAGGCGGACGTGGCAGAGGAGTTGGCCGTGCAGTAGGCGGTGGGCGGTGATTCTAGGTTCTACCACCACCACCTCTAGGTGGTCCACCTAAACCATAGGGAGTAGGTGGACAGGGATGAGCTCAGCTCTAGGTAGTTGAGGACTATGAACACAGTACTCCAAATATGATTCTGGTGGATCCATTGGCTTGATCCTTATGGACAGAGACTCCTACGGGAGGGGATTCAACAATTACACACTGGTGTCGGCAGTGTGAACTTACTCTAGGAGGCGAGATTTTTGGCTGGGATCTTCTAGTAGCGGTGTCAAGACCTTACAACATCATCTTGGTTATGGACTGGTTATCTATAGTCCATGCTCAGATTGACTACATTAGGCGCAAAGTGCGGTGCATCTATGAGGATGAGACCAAGGTTTCCTTCACTGGAGAGAAAGGAACCTTTGCAGCACAGGATGGAATTAACTGGAGGAGGGTGTAACCGATCACTCATTAGTTGGCTAGCCTTACCCTCAGAGTAGTTGATGTTGAGAGTCTGAGCTATCCTGTAGTGGTGGACTAGTATGCTGATGTCTTTCCTGATGATGTACCGAGACTACCTCCTCACAGATAGGTGGAATTTTACATCGACTTATTCCCTGGGATGACACCGATATCTACACCAGCATATCAGATGGCTCCCATGGAGCTTCATGAGTTACGGGTATAGTTGGAGGCCTTGTAGAGGAAGGGTTCATAAGGCCCAGTGTTTCTCCCAGGGCAGCCCAAATTTTGTTTTCCAAGAAGGTAGATGGGAGTTTGAGACTCTGTGTGGACTATCAGCACCTGAACCAGGTGATCGTGAAGAACAAGTATCCACTTCTGAGGGTTTATGATCTTTCCAATCAGATTAAGGGAGATCATTGGTTTTCGAAGATAGACATCAAATCAGGCTATCATTAGCTTAGGGTACGAGATGAGGATGTGAAAAAGACGACCTTCAGATGTCGGTATGGACACTATGAGTTCTTGGTTATGCCATTCGGTGTGACCAATGACCCTACAGTGTTCATGGGACTCATGAATAGGATCTTCCAGCCATACCTCGATCACTTCATGGTGGTATTAATTGACGACATCTTGGTGTACTCAGTGATGGAGGAGGAGCATGCCTATCATCTGCAGATAGTTCTAGATACACTCTGAGAGAACCATATTTATAGTAACCTCTCGAAGTTCCAGTTCTGGATATGAGAGGTTCAATTTATGGGACACGTTATCTCGGAGGCTGTAGTTGTAGTGGACCTGGAAAAGATAGAGGCTGTTCTTACTTGGGAGCCACCCAGGAGTGTGACTGAGGTGCGAAGTTTCCTGGGGTTGGCTGGGTATTACCAGAGATTTGTACCCGACTTTTCCAGAGTTGATAGACCCTTTTTAGCTTTAAAAAAGAAGGGAAAACCCTTCGTATGGTCATAGAGATGTCAACATAGTTTTCAGGAGCTAAGACAGAGACTGATGAGTGACCCCATTTTGAGGATACTAGAAGAAGGCGTTGGGTATGTAGTCTACTGCGACACATCAGGGACCAAACTTGGATGTGTCCGGATGCAGGAGTGAGTAGTGATCACTTATGGTTCATGAAAGATGAGAAAACATGAGCAGAACTATGTTACCCATGACCTGGAACTAGCGGAAGTAGTCTTCGCCATAAAGATGTGGTGACACTACTTGATGGGTAAACGGTTTACTATTTACTCTGATCACAAGAGTCTCAGGTATATCTTCTCACATAAGGACCTAAACTTGAGATAGCGGTGATGTATAGAGTTCCTCCAGGACTATGACTTCGAGATAGTCTACACTACTGGGAAGGGGAACATAGTGGTAGAAACACTTAGTAGGAGGTCTGGTTTATAGCTGCTGAGTGAGGCGATAGATCAGCTAGCTGTGTTGTAGATATCCTTTGTAGATAGAGATAGAGAAGCTTACCTCTAGTCTATGACTATCACTCCCCCACTTCTTTAGAGAGTTTGGGAGGTATAGCTTAGGGACATTGACTGCGAGTCTCGATGTTCTTATATATCCTCAGAATAGGCACCTGATAGATTTTCTGAAGGTGGGGAGCACATCATCCTCTTTAGAGGATTCACCATGGTACCAGTGGGAGGAGGTGTTGAGGGAGTTTCATACGTCCCCTCTGGTGGTACATCCTGGTGTGGAGAAGATGTACCAGGACCTTCGGTGTCAACACTGGTGGTCAGGGATGAAGAAAGTAGTGGTAGAGTTTGTTTCATGATGCCTCACTTGTCAGCAAGTGAAGGTCGAGCATCAGGTTCCAACAGGCTTAGCGCAACCACTAAAGGTGCCAGAGTGGAAGTGGGATAACATTTACATGGATTTCATGATAAGACTACTACGTACGTACAGGGGCCATGATTCCATCTAGGTGATCTTTGACCGACTCACCAAGTCATCCCACTTTCTACCCATCTGAGAGTAGGGATCAGTATAGGGATTGGGAAGCCTCTATGTATAGGAGATTGCATGACTTCATGGGGTGCCATTAACGATCATCTATGATTGTGATGCATGATTTACATCCCAGTTGTGGAAGGGATTACAAGAGGCGTTTGGGACTCAACTATGTTTGAGCACCGCCTTTCATCCACAGATAGATGGTCAGACAGAGCGGACCATCCAGACACTGTAGGACATGCTTCGTGCTTGCATCCTAGATTTTGGCCGTAGTTGGGAGGATCACTTTCCCTTGGTGGAGTTCGCATAAAAAAACAGTTATCACTTCACCATCGGTATGGAACCATTTGAGGCCTTGTACGATCGACATTATAGATCACCTCTATGATGGAAAAACCTAGGGGAGTCAGCACTTATGGATCCAAAGTTGGTATGGGCTACCACTAAGAATGTGTAAATCATCCAGAAGTAGATGAAGACTACACAGAGTAGGCAGAAGTCTTATGCTTATAGAAGACAGATACCTTTAGAGTTCGAGGAGGGAGACCATGTCTTCCTACGGGTCTCACCTTGATGAGGTTTACAGAGATTTGGCTAGGGCGGCAAGTTATCTCTGAGGTTCATCGGACCCTTTCAAGTTATCAGCAGAGTTGGAAAGGTGGAATATCTCCTAGCTCTTCCCTCACAGATACATCGGGTGCATGAAATCTTCCACATGTCGCAGTTGAGGAAGTACATGCACGATCCATCACACATTATCGACTGGGGCGAGTTTGACATTAATGATGGGGAAACGTTTAAAGAGGTTCTAGTGGAGATTGAGGATAGACAGAAGCGGGTCCTTTTTGGATGATCGATTCCTCTGGTGCACATTCATTGGAAACACAAGAACCTCCAGGAGAGCACATGAGAGTGGGAGGATCAGATTCGTGCTCAGTACCCCCATTTGTTTCCTTAGTCTATATTGTGGTTTTCGGGGATGAAAATCCATAATGTGTGTAGAATGTAAAGATTCTGATTTTCCATGTAATTTTTTAATTATATGGGGTTATTATGAGTCTGCAAAAATTTACGGTGTGTGATTCCAAGGTCCGGTGTGCCCGAAATGAATTTATGAACTTTATTTAAGGTACATTTAGTAAATGTGGGAGCGGGAAATCCTAAATTTTGAACCGGTTCTTAGAATTGAAATCTGTGGGCACCATTGAACTCGCATCACCAAGATTATCTTAAGGGAGGTTTAACCTCGACCGCAGTGGGTTGAGGAGGAAAGTTGTTTTTGCGTTTTTTCATGGATGAATAAATAAAATAAAATAAATTTACTTTATTTTATTTTTAAAACATTCTTCCACCTCACTTTTAAGTTTTTATGGAGGGGACCATAGGGGTGGTCAGGCATTTAATGAAGGACATTAAATGCTCAGGTACATAATGGTTGTGTAACCACCATTCGTGTGATTAATGAGGCTCATTAATTACAATAATTAATGAACCTCTTAATCACATGTTAGAGAGTTAAACTCTAATGTGGGGTTTTGGAAAATCATTGGAAAAGGATTGATATTTGGAGGATTGTTGATGAAGAATGAATCCCCTCACCAAGGAAGAACAGAAGAAAGATGATTGAGCGATGTCTTCGGAGGCTTGTTGCAGGAATGACGAACACTGACTCTTCCCCAAATGCGGACGTTCTCCAACAATCTTGAGGTAGGGTTTTTATTTGGTTTAGTTTTAAAATAATTTTTGAATCTTATTCTTCCCTCATGTTATCAAGCTAACACGGAGGGCGTGGGCTAAACAAACAAGGCTTAGACCCTTCGCTACTTTGTTGATCTACGCATTCTTCAAGTACTCTTTATTAGGGTTGGACTGAATCTGGAACGGTGGGTCAAGCGGCAAAGAGGGCATCCTAGGAAGGCCGTTGATACCTTCAAATGGAAAAACGGGTCACCGGAGCTCACCCGATGGCCCGAGGAAGACCGCCGGTGCAACACCGGCACAGAGGTGCCGACAATCGGTGTCAGCGGGGGTGATAGTGGCGGTTGGTACCAGACGACCACGAAGGAGGTGGCGGTGCACCGTTGCGCACCGTCAGTGAAGAGGGCTATGACATATAGCTGTGAAGGGAATCAGCGGCTGACACAGGCCGACTGTGAGCGGCGCACCGTCGCGCTTGCTAAAGATGGTTGCAGCTCAAAAGCCATGATGAAGGACTGAGAACTACTCCCTATGGTTCCCGCGGGCGACCTGGTGGTGCCACGTGGCGCTGCCACTCTACCTTCCAAACGGGGGGAGCCATTTCCCCCACGTGCCTGTTAGGGCGGTCTTCAGCAAGCGAGCCCCGTCCCTCCACGGGCTGGGCCGTCAGAGCCCAGCAGGCCGAGCTCACCGTGGCCCATCCCAATTGGGCCAGACTGAGTCAAACCCGAGCTAGGTTGGTTCGACCCGAACCGGGTCGGGTCGGATCAGACCCGGACCCAACCAGGCCCAATTTTGCTAAAAGGGCCATAACTTGTGAACCAAACGTCTGTTTGATGAACCGTCTGCAGCAATGGAATCATTGGAATGAGAATTTAATTTTGGAATACTCCACTTGAAATTTGGAGAAATTTGGAGTATGTCCAAGTTGGATCAAACCCGAATCCAACCGAGCCCTCGGTACTAAAACGCTTATAAGTCACAGACCGGGCATCCGATTGACGCGTCGCCTGTTGCGTTGGAACCCTTACGACATGGTAGTCCTTTGGGATACTTTTTCATGGATCTTCGTGGAGTTTGAGGTATGACTGATGGATTGAGGAGTGGATCCTCCCAGAATCAAGCGTGCTTAGTATGGAAATCTAGTGGTTGGATGTAACGTGAAGAAAGAACATTGATCCTATGTGGGTCAACATCTATCGATCCTATGTGGGTCAGTATCTATCGATCCTATGTGGGTCAGTGCTCAGCGATCCTAAGTGGGTTAGTGATCACCGATCCTATTTGGGTCAGCAACTATCGATCCTGTGTGGGTCAGCAGCAGTGGCTCTCAAAAGAATAATATGATCCAACAATACGTCTAATAATTTGTACTTATGCACTTAAGTTATACCTAGTGTGAGTTGATTCTTTACCTTTTTGGTACTTTTTCCTTTATGGTGTTACCTTTTTGGTCTTTACATTTGTGGTATTCTTCCCTCATGGATCAGTTTTGAAAATGGCTTAAAATTTTGATCCTTATGTTTCTCATGTATTAGATGAGTATATTTTTATAACTTTGGTATATGTATGGGAATATACCTAAGTAGAGTTGATGACTTCTTCATGCTTGTGATTGAGGCCTTTCTTTGTGGTTTTTCCTTGTGGAACTCTAGGAGACCTTCAGGGGTCTCGGGATCCCTACTGTGTATTGTTATACTCACCCCTGCATGGGCTACACCCACACCTTATTGTGTCTTGTGCAGATGACGAGCAACGTTGATCGAGGCTGAGGGAGCCCATAATGGATGGTGCTTAGAGGTGTAACATTTGACGTGACATGCTGCAGTGACTACTAAACGTGAGCTGTACCTACCCTTCAGGTAGGATCCTCGATGGATGAAAACAGGAGCTGTCACTCTGTTGTAGTTGTACTTTCTCAGTTGGGCTTGTATTCTAGACCCCTTTACTTGAAGTACTCACAATTTTACTATATAGTTTTACTTCTTGGTTTTATTCTTATTGTGTTCTTGGACTATTTGTTTTTAGGTTTAAAGGAAATGCCTTACCGTTTAAAGGGATATGGATTTTTGGTGCTAGTCTCCAGCCCTTGACCTATGGAAGGCGGGCTTGGGGTAGTCATGGAATAGGCTCTGGGGGACGGGTTGTGACAATAACTTAAAAAATACAAATACCTGAAGAGACCACTATGATAAGGGCTAAACTCACCAACTGATGGGCGATGGGTTGCAGCTTCCTGCTCATAAGGCCCACTTACTCACCCATGAGATATATCTTGCATGAAAAGGAGAATCTCACCCCATATGCCTGGAAGAATATAAACCGTTTATAATGATATTCAATCTGGTATTGAACCATGGACAACCAGTCCATACCCATGAAGGTTTCATAAGGTTTCACCGTGAAGACTAATAGGTCCCATGATAAACTCTCTCCATTGAGCACCATCTCACACCACTGGTAGATAAACGATATCAAAGAATCACACCCAGTCAGAACCTCTAGAAAATGTTTATGGGCTAAGGTCTCAATGGGAAAATCTAAATCTCATAAAAGGGATATAAAAATAAAGGAGTGATTCACACCTATGTCTAAAAGTATTGGAGAAAGTGTATAAAAGACACAGATTGTACCTTGTATCATCTCATGAGTTGCTAGGTCATAACCATCCATAGCTAGCAGCTACCTGTGGCCACAGTCGCTAGCTCCCTGATCTTGGTGTGGGTTGTCTAGTAGTGGTGGTTTAAGTATCTCATAGTGTCACCCTCCACCAACAGCTCCTCCTCTTGAATCCCCACCTACTCCTCTTCCTGCACCACCTCCCTATGGGATACCCTAACCACACCTAGGAGAACCATGATCATAGTCCCACCTCTACCATGGTAGTCCATATGCTATCTTCCCTCCCTATTTGGTATGCTAGTTCGGGAAATCATGTGCCATGTGACCTTTCCCATCACATGCATAACATCTCCCCTCTCCGAGATCACCTGACCCTCTATAAAAAATTCGTGTCACATGTCCACATGACTGAGTCTGGCTATGTAATGGTCTCATACACTGAGGCCTTACCAATTGAAACCTACTAGCTAATGTAGATGACCCATCCCCATGATTTCCACTACCAGAACTAGCTGTCTGGATCCCCTATAATAGGAACCTCTCTGTCACCAGTGACTACTCTATCACTCCAACATATATGGGAATGCACATGGGAACTACACTGGTACAAATGTCTTTATGAAGACTCTATTCAAAATTTTGTGCCTGAAAGTATCCATCTTGCACCATGTCAAGGTAGTATCGTGTAAGGTTAGTGAACCTCACAACATAATCATTAACTATTATACTACCTTGTTGTAGCTTTAGAAGATTCTAGATCTGAATTGAACACAAGAATGATAGAAAATGCTCCTCATGAGTTAGCCACATAAAGTTAGACTATGAGAGTGTTGCCTCATCATGAGTTTGTGTGAATAGACTTCACTAGTTCCCTACTACTCCATAGAAAAGACTGGCTACCGATGCAACCACCTAATTAGTCAAAGTCAGTGCGAGCCTAAAAAATCAAATCAAAAACTCAATCCAATCCTCTAATACATGGGGATCTAGCTCACTGATAAACCTTAGTAGCTCTAATGCTGGAACTCAAGGAGTGTGCTACGTCTATGTGCATCATCATCCTAAACTATTGGTACTATCTGCTACTCAATAGGAATGGGTGATTATCCCAGCCCTCCTGGAGGAAACACCTTGTAATATATACCCTAAATTGAAGCCTAATCACTCATAAAATCATTTCCACAACCCTAAATCTGTAATGTGGTTGGATATCTTCATGGAGGAATCCTTAAAGTGATCAAGATGTATCATGGTTAGATGAGCATATATATATGGGGAGCTGACTCAAGAAGGACAAACAAAGGACTCAATCCTATATGATGCATGTACCACTATTTCCCTACAACCTACGTCTTAGTGTGTCAAGTCGACAAATAGGTAGTCAGAGTCCCGGTAAATGGATACATCAGCCGCTACACCAACATCGGGTTCCCTAGCCTGAAAGCCACCCTTGATATACTCCGACACCATTTCCCTAAGTTCCCAACCAATCCTCACCATGGGTAAAACCCCAACTATGACCCAAAGATGAACCATCTCTAATACCAATCTATAACGACCCAACCCACTGGGGCCTTCTTGGCCGATGGAGTGCCGAGTCATCAAAACCCCAATCCCGTCTCCAATAGGAAAAGGATGACGAAAAGCACCAAGAATACATAACATAAATGGGTGGTCATTTCCTAGTGTACTTGTATGAATGCACCAAACTACCTCCATGTAATAATACAGAGGAATAATAAAAGATAGTAACATCTAGAGTAAACCATGCATGTAATAATCTCTAGGGAATACATCAGAGTATGATAGAATAAAACCAAATTTAAAAGGGGAAAAAATAAATTCCTAACTATAAATGAAGTCCCAACCTAACAATAGCTTGAATAAATAAATATGAGAGAGCCTGGATCCTAATCTCCAAGCCCAACCACTATAAGCCGTCTATGCACCCGAGTATCACTACACTCCACTAATGTCACTGTTGAACTATCAGTTGTCTTCAAAAGACATGACACATGTAGGAAAATACCATGAAGGGGAGAGTATAAACATACCCAGTAGAATGCCTTGAAAACCACAAATGGAGCAATAGAAAGATACATTAAAGGTCATCTCAACCCAAAACAAGAGGAAAATGAAACCCAATATGTGTGTGCGTGCGTGCACGTGTGCTCAAAATAAACCCAAACGAGAGAGAAAGGGGATCTCCATCTATACTTCCTTGTCCAAGATGATGAGTCAACCTATAGCTCCAAATGTCTATCATTGATTCCCAATATCTCACATGTCTATTCTAGAAATTCATGTGGAGGACCCACACCTTTCCACTGATCAACAGATTGAGGGGGCCAATATCCATTAGAGGACCTTCTTCTTAGTATGATAAGGGAGTGCCACTCACTAAATAGAGGACCCCTAACCTTGTTCATCAAGGGGGTTCCACTTAATGAATAGAGGAACCACACCCTAGTATGATAGGGGGTTCCACTCATTGGATGGAGGACTCATGCCCTAGTATGATAGGGGGTGCCACTCGGTAAGTAGAGGACCTCCACCCTGCTCTGTTAGGGGGTACCACTATGAAGATAGAGGACTAGTGCCCTAGTGCATCAGGGGGTACCACTCAACAGGTAGATAGGAATATGAGGGACCCACACCCTAGTGTGATAGGGGGTTTCCAACCCCGACATCTCTCAGACGATCCTTCTTGATCACTGCCAATCTCAAGCGTCTCCTAAAGAAGATTCATGCTTGAAACTCCTCTCATAATATCTTGAAATCCACTGGGAAGGCTAGCATCACATTCTATATAGAAAATTTCTCTAAATAGGCTACTCGAGTGCCCAAATCTAAGTCCAGAAGAAGAAGATACATAGGGTGGAAGTCCCTGAGAAAAGTACATAGTATGTGAACTCACCTGGCCTCCTACCTGTGTCCTTACTATTACATGAATTGGATGATCATGTAGTATTACACGTCATGTAATGGTACTACACATTGTGTTTAAGCCACTTGAGGCCTACCCATGTGCTCATGGATATGCCCATGTACTTTGGGTCATGCTAGTGTACTTTGGGTTGTGCTTGTGTACCTAGCCGTGATCGGTTTCCAAGTCGTGCTCGTGTACCTTTGGGCATGCCTTCATACTCCTGGAGTACATAGCGTGTCCTCCCATATGGGGTCCTAGGTGTGTGAATCTAGAACATAGTATGACTGCCCAGTGAGGGTCATACAATGTGTGGGCCCGACCACACGTCATGTGATCCTTATCTTCCCAGAAAACCCTAGCTGTCACAGCTGGGTGGACTACACAATGTGTGTTTTTGGATTACACACAGATATTTCCTAGTTAGGATCAATGTATCACTAAGAGGGAGAGGGGGTAAATTATTGATGTCTTTTTATTTTAAGTTTCCTTCTTTTTGAAAAAATATTCACCTCCTCTTAAAGAGTTGTCACTTTACTAAAAACAAAACAAACACACGTCTACAGGAACACAAGAATTTACACGGTTCACTACTCAACAAAAGTAGCTGCATCCTTGGTATGGTTTGGAAACAATCCAATACCATACAATCCACCAAAAAACAATCCTTTTGTGTGGATAAAACAAGTAGGATATTCCCTTACACTTGTATAGAATTATGTTCAATACAATAGTGCATGTGATTCAATTAAAAAGAAATGATCTAATAAAAATTTTGTGTAACAAGTTAAGAAACTTTTATCAGACACTTTAAAACATGTTCCTGTGATGCCTTCTCAACTTTCACAAATATAATCTTCAAAAAAATTCTTCACTTTACTACCTAGAAGTAGGTAAGAACTTATTTGGACTTTTTAATTATAATCATTCTAATTTCCTAGTCCGATTGTCTAGTTCTATTACTCGGTCTAATAAAATAAATCTACTAGAATACTACTGAAACAATTCTGAATTGATTATTCCTCATTCCAGAAATCTCATTTCAGTTTACCATTCTGATGAACCACTTCGGTTTGATAACCCACTGAATATGATCTCCCTTCTTCTTATTCTTCTGTCTAGAAAACTTCCTCATGAATGATCAATCTGGAAACTCATCTCTAAAAACTTCAAATGCTCCACCTTCTCTCTTCACATATGAAAAACACAATTCTCAGAAAGTACAACGTACTTCTTACTATTTATAGGTGCAACAAATGTGGTTTAGGAAAGAATCTGAAAATTTTTCCCACTTATCCAAATTTACTTAACTTTGAATTTCATTACCATTTAAAACACATCCTTGACTTCTTTAGAACTTCTCAACTCTTCTTGATTCTTCTTGATCCTTATTGAATCTTCTCACAACTTCATCTTGCTTCATCCTTTCTAATCATTATTTAGTTTGATTCCAATTTTAATTATGATTTATTCATTACGATGAAGAAATATGTTCAACAACAATCTCTTCATTATGCTTCTCCACACCAATTAAAAGAAACTTGACCTTTGAGTCCATTATGCCATAAAATTTTTTGCAACTTCTTCAGATTTCTATTACTTTCCATAAACATGGTCGCAACTTCTAAAGATATCAACACTTCTAAACAACACTTCAATATCAAATTCAAAACTTCTTCAAACAAACAATTACGCTAAACTCTTCAAACAAACTTTCAAGTTTCCCCTTTACAACACTTTTTGGATGCTTTAAAAAATTCTTCTTTTATTCTTTTCCTCATACCGACGATCCTGTGTTCAATGAAGTCCAGCATCCAATGAATTTAATTGGTGTCAACTTGTGCCAGATAGATCAGTCTCTATTCCATTTCAATGAACCAATGCCAGTTCTAGTCCGATGACTCTTGACCCATTTGATAAAACTATACTGGAGTTCTTTATTCATTCTTTATCCAAATGAAAAACAATTTAACCCGATGAAAATGGTTGACTACATTATTGATCTTCATCTGGTTGATCAGTCTTTGACTTGATTATACACATTGATCCCAACAAACATCCACTTCATTTTATTTTTCATTTTTCCCAAAAATTCATGAAAAAACAATTCTTCTTTTGATTCAATTTTTCAACCATCACTACATTTGATGATCAGTTTTAGGATTACTCCGATGATCGGTGGCACACAACGTCCAATGAACCGGTATCAACAAAAAAATCTTTCCTTTTCTGTTTATGCTACACACCAACTTCTTTATCCAAATATTTATTTCTTGTGTCTTATTGGTCTAATTTAAAACCATCATCTTCATTTTCTTATGTTCTGAACAAAACTTCACAGCCTTCAAACAATTCCACGTCTGGTGATCTCACACCGATGAACTGAGACTGAAAAGATTTTACTTCAGCAACCCCCTTTTTTCACAAACCTCTGCTTGTATCATGACTTTATCATGACTTATAGAATGTTTAGGATTGGAATAACATCATTTTAATTTCATTATAAAGTATTGTAACTTCCCATCCTTCCACCATATTCTTTCTTTACAACCAACCCTTAATCTAATTGACATTACCTGTTCCCCCCTTTACTTTAAAAGGTTTGCATCACAATTTTCCCGAATCACTTATGATATTTGAGAAATAAAAGACAAAAATGTATCATCAGGTTTTAATTAGATCCATTCACACTCTTATACTTTTCCTCATTATGCTCTATACTTTTATTCTGAACCCAAGGTGAGTCTGATGAACCTGTTCTTCCAAAAAACTTCTTCAGAATGTGATGGATTTTCTTAAGTAATTTTTTTTGATATTATGATAACAATGGTGAGTCCTATCACCCAAATATTTTACAAAGTGAATTGATTTATTTTATTATATCAAAAGACAATACTTTTCATCATAAACTTATTCCAGCTTCCAAAAGTAACTTCTTGCCAACTTGGTCCCAACACACACTACATAGTCGGATTTTCCAAAAAAACCTCAGTTTATTAACCCGTTGTTTTCATGCCACCAATGACATTGTTTCCATCATGAATCATGCTAGGGGTCATGAATATATGGATTTCTATGCCTGATCCATCACTGGAGGCTGGATTCTGGCCACTCAAACCCTGCATGATTTCTCAAATTGCTGCCACAATTGTCTTAGTGCCACTATAGATTCTGGATCCATGGAGGCCTCACCTAAAACCTACAACTCATCCTGATCCATCTTAAAAACACCCTCCCAATAATCATTCACCAATCCACCATGAATCCAAGGATTCGATCACGCTCAAACCCACCATGACAATGTTGAACCGTGAACCCATGGCCCAACGATGAAGAACACAAAGAACGGTGGGAAGAAATGCACGAGAATGAAGTGAAACCCTCATTGGCCAAGAGTTTTTGGCCAAAGATTACATAAAATAGATATCTAGGGTGATATAATGTGCAAAAATGGAATATAATTGGATTAATATAACCAATAAATTTTGTGGGGATCATACAAAGAAAAAAAATATTGCAAATCAAAATCAGATAAAGATCTATGCTAAATATTTTAATCAAGAGGGTGGAAACCAAAAATGATGAGCCCTAAATCAATTTAGGATCAATCATTGGTGAAGAATGTATTCTCCAATGATTAAGGAGACCTGTTGTGTTTTCTGCCTCTCTATCCACCTTGATCCATTCATCCGTCGTTCTCTTCATTCTTCCAATGAAGAATGCCAAAACATCCTCTCAAAACCTCTCAGGGTTATGCAACCAACCCTATATATTTTTTATAATAAGGTATAAATAGAATAACTTAGGTCATGAGGATTTAAAATAAAATAAATAAATTTAATTATTTATTTTAATTAAACACACCGTCAAGGACTGCCTCAACCGGACATCTAGCACCGACCAACCTTTGGTCACGCTTAGGGTAAAATCCATGTTTCATAATCAATCATGGTTTTGGATTTTCTATTTGAGGTCTCAAACAATGGGAAAACTCGAAACATTGAAATGATGTGCGTGCATACATTAAAATATATTAATATTTTTAATATATTAATTCTGGGGTCTCGAGACATCCAAACACCACACCGACTCCAAAGATAAATCTAGATATATGCATAGAAATATTCAAAGGATAATCCATCAAAACTAGAGTTACTATACCACTGCAACATCTTTATCTCCATATCTGTTTGATAAATATCACATAAGTAACAAAAGCATTCCACCTCCATGATATTTTCATGGTCTGATCAAAATAACTCGATTTCAAGCATGATCTACCAACCTCCATGATGTTCTAGCATATCACAATGAAAAGGAGGAAGATGAAAGAGATCTATGGGATCATAGGAGTCTCTGGACGAATATCCACACAAACACCACTATCATTTCATGATAGTGATTTATACAACACCTGAGGACTCTCCAAAGGCGTTTTCACATTAACTCGTACATTAAAACACATGTATAAATGTCATAATTGGTTCATTCATCATACGACTTTACTCCATTTATGTTTAATATAAATATGAAACAATTTAATTTAATGATAAATTACATGTGTGACATGGTTCGGGTGTGCAACACACATGAAATAATATACCCAATGCATGAAAATCACAATTTTCATACAAGATGAAATACAACCCATAAATATATCATATATAAATATGGATTTAGGTAATATCTCCTTCAATATCAAACTTATACTAAAGACTAATAGACTTTTCATAATTTAATTTTATATTGTATCATATACAATAACTTGTGAAACCATATCCAAAAATACTTTTGGATATCTTCCAAAAACACTTTTTAAAATCTATCATCAACTTCACCTTGTATCACATCATATGCAATACCATACAGATACTCATCCAAAACACTTTTTTATTAACTATAAAACACTTTTAGAGTATCTCTCTGAGTCAAAATCAATCCCCATTCAGAAAACCACAAGGTTTGACCCCACGGGCCTTTAAAACATTTACAAAAAATACGAATCTTCAGATATATATATGTAAGTAAAGAACGACCCCTAGTAAATCATCAATTCCACTAAATCTATAAAGTAATATAGTGTGACCTTCATCAAACACACGTATCTCTATACTTGTGTCCATAGTATATATCATATGAAAATGTTTATTCTCATATTTCCATTTTTTCCAAGATATCGAGTGACCATGGGACACAAATCATGTCAATCCCATATATCCAACTCATCTGTTCTCGATTCTCAGAGTATAGACTAATCTAATTGATGAATATATCACATGTCATTCATACTTATGGATAAGCACATAACATGTCCCTTATCCAGATAAATATACAATATATGTTGGGTTGACTCCTTTCCACTTTAATTATTTTATTTTATGACAATTACAATATCTCATGATTTCATTTTTTGGATAATTATAATTTTATTATTTATTGAATTTAATTTTTCTTTACTTATTATTCATTTATTATTATTATTATTTTTAGTTATTTTTGTTAAAAGTTTAATTTTTTAATGTTTTTCTTTTCCCTTACATAACACGTGTTAATTATTCTTTACCCTTATGCAACTTTTGGTTTTAACCTTATGTAGATTTTCTCTTATCCTTATGCAAGTCATATAAATCATGTTATAACCTTACACAACTCTTTGTTTCACCCTTACATAAGTTCTTTTAATTTTTATTTATCTTTATGGATGGATTCTTGTACCCTTACGCAATTCATGATATTCAATTTTACATTTATACAAGTGAATGTTACCTTTACAGAATGTTTAGAATTTTAGTTTTATCCTTAAATGCCTTATATTCTACCCTTATGTAATTTAAATTGTTATCTACCTATACACAGTGCATGAACTTTCTTGTCTATACTTACACATCATTGTTTTCTATGTTTACACATCTTTTATAAAATCTATTTTAAATTTACACAAATTAGGTTGTACCCTTATTCAAAATCTATTAGATATACCTTTCCCTTAAGTAGTCTACCCTCACACAACATTCTTAGTTACCTTTACTCAACCAATATAAAATATATTTTACCTTTACACAATATATGAAAAACTCATTCCACCCTTACACAAGGTTTTATAAAAATCAGTCTACCTTTACATAACCTATATGATTTAGTTATTACCTTTACGCAACATGGTATTTGAACCTAATGTTGGTATATAATTTTTATTTTATATAAATTACTCTATCTCATTATTTCCAATGTATTTTCATTTGATGAAAGTTTTTTTAAGTGTTTAAATTGTTTTAATGATTCTATAAATTATTATTAATCATATATAATCTATGTAAAGTGTTTTTACATTGTTTTAAACATTTTTATGAATATTAATTTATGCATATATTTACAACATGAAACCTCACATATTTGGAATTTATTATTTTGAGTTCATTTGTTTTTATATTGTTTATAAATTCATGTTTAAGTCTAAGGAATTTATTCAAACCTATTTCAATGTTTTTAATGTAGTATCTTTAAAGTTTGTTATTATCACATGTTTAATGTGGAATGAAATTTGAAATTAAAATTTTGAATATTATAGAATGAAACTGTGCAAGATTCATAGATATATCTGACCTATTATTATGGAATTATTTTTAACTCTTTAAACAAGTTATTTAAAACGAGTTTAAATTGTTTAAATTGTTTTAAATTCAAATGATATAATTTTCAAAAATGATATAATTTTTAATATTCTATTTCTCTATCGCTCCTCAATAATTTTGGATTATTATTATTATTATTATCTTGAATTTGAATTGCCTAAAAAGTCACTTTGATGTGTTGAGATATTATTATTTAAATGACTCGTGGCATGCATGGAATAGAGATGGTGGGAAAATACATTTGTGAACTTACACTGTAATTCGATAAAAGAAGATAATGTGCACTGTATGAATTATACATTCAAGTGAAGTGTTGTGATATCTCTATTTTGTATCTATATATTCACGTGTTGTTATATTTGTTTTAATTTAATATTAATTTATTAAATATGATATTCATGCTTGATATTATTTTTTTGTAGTCTTATGGTAGGACCGACATGTGGAGCAATTTGAAGGAAAACATGACAATTAAGGAATAGAAAGGTGCTTCATGCCGGGCCACTTCACGGCTCAACATGACAAAAAAAATTGACAATGAAGCCAGGGTTGATGATTGAATCCAAAATTATGAATATTCCCTTTGAATTAAGGTTTCCCACAATTTTGGATGATCACAAGATCTTCAAGCGGCCCAGAATTGAAGAATTAGACCAAAGGAGGAAATGATGGAAAAATAGAAAAAATGGACATTACACGTTGTGAATCCAAAGTACATTATGTGTATTCCTAGATTAGACCACCTTCCAACCAAATTATAAGGCATGGATCCAATTTACATGATGTGAACAAAGTACACAATATGAATCCCATTTACACATAATGAAAAACTCAAACTTGAACCCCACCGAAGATACAAGTTGTGAAATTCGGGAGATCTAAGATCTTTAGAGACCTTTACAGATCTAAAGTGCATGATGGAAATACACTTACAAGTCGTGTAAATTTCAAGGAATAAGTAACTTAAAGCACTTTCATGACATGAATTATTTAAATTTCATGAAAATATCATCTCTATATATATGCGAGAGGATAAATATCATCTTGGTTGAGCTCCAACTGATGACATGATCAAAAATATACCCAACCACCCCCATATTAGATAAGTAAATTTGTAGACTTGCGTAAGTAGGGTATCAAAGTATAAATATTTTCATACTAGGTTTCTCACCAGCCTTAAGTAGTGGGGAAAAAAATATGATCCATACACCCCAAGTATAATAAATTCATCAGTATGACACTCCATATAGTATACTTAGTGGGTCGTCCAGTGCTAAAAAAAATAATATTATTTATCTCATGGCTCATGAGAATATTCTATATCTTTATTAAATAATACTAATCATGACAACCTTAAAATTTCATCATAACCTATAATAATCCATGATGAACATCAGTTAGGGATAAACTCGAAGTCATACTTTGAGTGGTTAATTATCATTTTACTTCACGAAATGTATATTTATATATACATTTATGTAGAAAACATGAAATAATGATAAAATAAAGTTTTTCATTAATATGATACATTTTAATATTCTTAAACTCTTTAATAATATTTAATAAACCCAACATAATCACCAGTTTAACATATCATACAATATAAAATGCCAGATCAACCTTATGATTACTACACTTCATAGGTTTTTTAACACACTACATCATATTTAATCCACATCACATCTCTATGTGACCATATGATAAAACCATACCACTAAAATATTTAATGAGAACATCTATGAAGTAATCCAGTTTGAATAATGGAGAGACTTATGAATCATATTCCTAACTGTTTAACTTCTTGAACATATTCAAACTTCTTAATTTCACAACATCATATGTTATGATGTCAACTTCTGTTGTCTTCTCAAAACTATTCCTAAGTGCAACATCATCATCTTTGGAAACCAATTCCATAAATTTTTTTTCTTTAAATAATGTAACTACCTACATTATTGTTTATCAGTCCTCCTAAACCCTTTTAGGATAAAGTGAAAACTAGTTTGTTACGATAACTAATGTAACACTTTACATTTATATTTACTTCCATACCCTAAACTCTTTTAGGATATCAATTGTAATTCACTTTTTATTTTGACTGGTATAATCCTTTAAGATATAACATCTTCCATTTTTCATGATAACTAAATGTAACTTTTTACATTTTTATTTATTTATCATCACATATCCTAAAATCTTTTAAAATATTGATTAAAAAACACTTTAATCATAAAATTTATATTAGTTTTACCCTCTATTTTTTAATTTTGAACTTCTCTAAGTCCAAACATACTTTAACTAGCCTCTTAAACACTATATTCTTTTCAGAATATCTTTCTATGATACACAAACCCTTTTGTGTTAGGAAATAAAATTTATTTCCTTTTAATAGAAATATTTAATAAATAAACTATTGTTTCCATGTCATATATGGTATTCTATATGTTTGAAACTTATTATTATTATTATTATTATTTATTAAAAAGAAGACTTTATTAAAATATAGCACTGATGGGTGGTGGGAACACATTCCCAAATATTTTAACAAATAATTGGATAAAAATTTTATCCGTATATTATTATTTAAACTTGTTATAGAAATTGACGAATCATAAACCATGTGTATATAATTAATCATCACATATTTTTTTCATAAAAACTCATTATAATCGAAAAAATTCCATTATCACATAAGGGAAATGAGATGAAGATACACATATTTTATTTAGATTCATTTGAGATTAATAAAATCCTTTACATTAAAACCATTGATGTAGTAATTATTTACTTTATCTCATGAATATAAACTACAAGCTCAATCAATTATTCCTTTGATTTTAAAATCCTTTATATTTACAACACTTTGTAAAATATACATTCGGTATCACATACCCTTCAAAATTGAATAATTAATTTCTATAACATCCATACCTGACATGGCCATTCCATGGAGTTTCACAAACTCTTTTAGGTATATCTAGGATAATCCAATTACTATTCCAAAACAGAAAATTTTCCTTAAGAACTTTTCTTAAATCACCAATATTGATTAATAACTTTTCTTAAGTTACCAAACTTAAGAGCTACTTACATTAAGATTATTATAATCAAGGATTCATTACAAAGTTTAGCTTGATGACGATGACGATATAATCTATAACAGAAGATTTTATTAGATGAGTATTGTGTATTATTAACCATTTAATAATGAATTTTATTAAATGGGTTCCCACTAAAATGATGACCCCTTTAAATGTCCATCATATCCATTAGCGGGATAAGATCTATATTTCACTAATCACTAGGTCGCATTAGCGTTTATCCCATTTTTTAGCTATTTAGGTAGGGCATCATCCCAATCATTTCATATATGAATCTTGGATAATCAAATAGAAAAATATTTGTCTAATACATCATGTGGATAAACTCAAATATATTCCTCTAGTAACCTAATCCTATTAGGGTCACCTAGATAGTGTAACTCAAAATAAACACAAAAAAACATGCTAAAAAAGGACAATTTTAGGGGAACCCGGGATCTGGAATGACCTACCAAAGGATGATCCAGTGTCACCTATCCTTGCTTTCCTTACACAAGATAATCCAGAGGCACTCGAATTCGGTATGAACTACCCGATTGGACGATCTAGGTCTTAACAAGTGCTTCTTTGGAAGGAATATCACACTTAGTATTTGAATAGAATTTAATCTCACCATATTATCTAATGCAATTAAATTCATGTATGTATGATTCTAGTAATTTAGTTTGGAATCATATTCCTTCCACCATACCAATATGTTTAAACCATATTAATGTGTAACTTTTTACACATCCCACAACCCAAAATTAGAAGTCAAGTATATTCATACATATCTGAATGCATAATATGCATAAGGTACATGGACACTTAATTTAAAGGAATAGAGTTATATGATATTTACAATCTCCACATGAGTAATCCTGAAGAGACATATAACTAATCCCATTCATCATCCTAGATATGGCATAAGCTTCCAGATAGGTAGGTAGTCCAACCCCAAGTCACTCTACCCAGGGATACTTTTCTCAATAGAGAATCCAATTAATCATAACTCTAAAATCTAATATGCATAAGCTATATTCAAAAACTAAATTCAAGCTAATAACTTTAATTACAAACTGATGTCATGGTAGATGAAAAATTAAATTCACCATGGAGTCAATCCCAGCATACGATTCAAGGCTCTATCCTATAATTAGTTTAACATTTTAAATGAAAGAATACACAATATTATCATTTACTAAACAATTTACTAAACATGAATATAAAAGGAAATAACCTTTAAATAAACAAACTATTTAAATATTTAATCATGATATAACCATTTATGAACAATTTATAAATAAAATCTAATTATAAACATTTTATAATTTTAGCTCTAACATTATGGACATTCCATAATTATGAATATAAACATTTTATATTCATTCCAATATGAACTCTATCATTATATAGAATTTTCATTTTTAAATATATGATATTATATGAATTATAAACTATTTATAATCAAATTTATATTTTTAGACATTTTATGTAATCTAAATATCATATACTTAATCATTATTTAAACCTTGATCATATCAATCATCAAAACACTTTTTGACATAGCTTAAATAATATCTAAATAAGGACCCATTTTATTTTGAACAATTAAAAATAATTAATTATTAATAATTCATAATTTAAATATAATTTTTTTATATTTTGGACTTATTTCATAATTTATAACCCGTTATAAATTATCACTTATGATTTATAAATAAACAATTTTATTTCAGGATCATAAGTCATGCCATATAATTTTGTAAAAGGTATTTTAAATATTAACATTTAATATTTGGGACTAAAATGTTTCATAAACATTTATTTAATTAATTCAAACCCGTTTATAATTAATTAATTAATTTATAGAATCCTTATAAATAAAACATTCCCAAAATACATTTTATAATGATTTACAAACATTAAATAAACAATTAAAATCATTTTATATGTTAATTTTTTTAACAATTTTAAAATAATTCTGATTACCCTTACGCATAGGGGTATTCCTACATAAGGGTAAAGCCTTCCACCCTTACACAGGCTGTCTGGAAACCCTTATGTAAAGGTAATTAACTTCTTAAATTTACACAACTTAAAAGTAAAACACTATGTAAGGGTACCACCTTAACGTAGTCGAATCTCATAAGGGTATGACCTTTATATAGAAAACACTACATAAGGGTACTTCAAGTCATACCTTTACATGGATTCCTGGTACAACTGCATAAGGGTACTACCTTTACACAAACCATTTACGTAAAGGTAACAAAGAGGTTACCCTTATTGATAAGCCAAACTCATATACATATTTTGGATGCATCTATTTAATGTTTAATCATGATTTATTTGATAATACACTAGATTTTGATGTATTTTCACAGGAATTGGGAACTCAAGACTCAAAGGAGGAGATGCTAGAAAAATAGAAAAATCAACATTACACATCATGAATCTGAAGTACATGACGTTTACTCCTCAAGTAGACCACATGCCATCTGAATTACAAGGCGTGAATCCAAAGTACACAATGTGAATCCATATTTCACGTCATGAAATACTCAAATTTCAAACCTGATGAGATACATAACGTGAGCTCAGTACATGATGTGAAAAGTTTAAATTATGAATCCCGATGAAGATGAAGGTCATGAAATCCATGAGATCCAAGATATTCAGAGATTATTGAAGATCTAAATTACACAGTGTGAAAGATAATTACACTCCATTAAAGCCTCAATGTAGAATCCACTTAAAGCATATACATGACATGAACCATTTACATAGTGTGTAACTTTCAAAGTCTATATATATACAATGACCCTTGATACACAGAGGAGTTGGGATGTGCTAAAACTTTTCATCTTTCTTCCTCATTTCTTTTTTTCTTTCATCTAAACTTGTTTTTATTACTTTATTTTATTATTTTATTCATTCCATTGTTACCACTTTTCAATTCCAAGACTCATTCTTTTCATGTTTCTTCCCAATGCTTGAATCTAATTCAATTTTCCATTCAACTTCATCCATTGTTGCATTATTCATTGTTTTTTAATTCAATTTAGAATTTTTTTTTATGATTTCAATTGTGGATTTAATTGATTTTAATTGTTTATTTATCTTGTCAAGCATGTTGTCATCTGTTTCCATGCTTTATTTTAATACCGTCATGCAAGGCTAATCCGCTTAGGGTTAGGGGTCAAGAGTAGGGGTCTGTTTTAGTGTAATTAATCTCTAAATAAAAAATTAGTAACCCTATGGAAAATAATTAGATTTTTTTAATCCTATTATTTTTCATCTACCCTAACCATAATAGGTGTAATCAAAGGACCCTGACCTAATTAGAGTTAATTAGTCTAGGAATAATAGCCTAAGATAATTTATGCCTAGAATCCAAGATTCATGCACTTAGGTTGTTGATTATATCTAGACCAAGGAGTAGTTACCAGCTTAGGTAGATCCAATTGGTTAGACTAAGATCAATTAGTGACCTTTTCACTACTTTTCAGCCTCATCCATAAGTCTATCCCAAGATATATTTAGGATTATCTTTTGCCTAAACCCTGAAATTGACCCTAAAACCTTCCTTTCATCTATTTTAAAACCCAAGATATGTAGTTCTTAGCAAAACCAAACCCGAGAGAGATCATGATGACTCCTTCCAATAAGTTCTTACCACTAGGTTACTTGCCTATAAGTTGTCCCTATGGGTTCAACCCCACACTGCCATTGTGCTATGCCTTTGCAGCTGAATGTAGTTTGGGAAATATAAATTTTAATCTGGTCAACACTTGAAAATAATCAACAACATCGTGAGAGTCGATCAAATTTTGTTGTCGTTGTTAGGGAGAGCTATTCTTAGGCACAATGACCTTCAGTGTGAACCTAGGATTACTTCACCCAATTATTATTTTTTCATTCCCCTTTTCTATTTTTTTTCACACATACTAGAATTTTCATCTACTTTTATTTAGATTAGTACATGCACTAGGGTCCCTTGACTCATTCTAGGATCCTAGACACACCAAAATTGGAATATTTTGATCCTAAAATAAAAATATATATTTTCCACATTATCGTTTCACAATGGATGAACACAATGATATTGCACCACCACATACCCAAAACCTATAATATACACCACCTAAACATTAGGGTGAGTGACCAGCATTGTAGGAGCACACCATCATGGATTACAACTTTCCATCCATTAGTGGTGTTGTGCCCAACATTGTGTGCCCTTCTATTCGGGTGCATTCATTTGAGATCAAACCGGAATTGTCGATATGATCCATAACATGAGGTAGTTTAATATACTATTAAAAAAAGACCCCCATGAATATTTTTCTAATTTTATAGAATTTTGGGACACTTTTTTTGTAACCAAGGCGTATCGTCTGACACCATTTGACTATGAGTCTTCCATTTCTCCTTGGACGATCAAGCCAAGGATTAGCTTAAAATTCAAGCTCCTAATTCCATCACTACTTGGGATGAATTATCAAAGAAATTTCTAGATAAATATTTCCCACTGATCCAAACCTAGAAGCTCATAAATGAGATTCAAAATTTCAATTAGTAGGATGAAGAATTAGCCCAAGAAGCCTAAGATAGATTTGAGGAATTGACTTGGAAGTTCCCACATCACAGACTTGATGTGTGGCTACAACTTCAAAACTTTTAACAAGGAATCCAACCAACTGCACACACATTTTTGGACATCATCGCTGAAGGAGGTCTCATGCTCAAGACACCTGAAGTCGGAAGAGCATTGTTAGATGAAATTTAACACAATTACAGTATGTGGAAAAGTGATAGAGGACCACCCTGGTGCGTAATCCATCAAGTGGAAGAGAAAACCTGCACAATGGCCTTGGTTGAAGCCCTGAAGAAGAAAATTGAATCCTTTCAGCTTCCTGATCCACCACCTCCACCTCCTACCATTGTTATGGAGATACAATCATGTGAAATGTGTGGAGGGTTGGACCCATATCAAGACTATAGATTAGGAATAGAGGAAAATAAAATCCAATATTATAATTATGTTAATTAAAATTAACAAAATAAATAGTTTCAACAACCCCAACAGTTCCAGCA
The DNA here is from genome assembly GCA_963277665.1 of Viscum album. Taxonomy (NCBI): domain Eukaryota; kingdom Viridiplantae; phylum Streptophyta; class Magnoliopsida; order Santalales; family Viscaceae; genus Viscum; species Viscum album. The sequence continues at coordinate 1,307,691,880 of OY728160.1, read as the reverse complement.
ACAAAACTATCAACAAAAGTCATCTCAGTAGCCACAATAATGAAACCAAGGTTATTATCGACAGAGGAGTGGACAAGTGCCACCACAAAATTAGGTATCACCTGGGTATCCAACTCAAATTCTATCTCCTCAGTTGTAACAACAATTCCAACAATAAACTTTTGACCCTAGAGATCAGTAGTTTCCACCTACTCAACAATAGCAGTATCAATAAACTCCACCAAGAAAGTAACAACCAACCCCACCTCTGTAATCCAATATTTAGAATCTTCTCACCACATTCGTTCAGAAAGTAGATTAAAGGATGATGAACCAAGAGATTGAAATAAAGAACCAAAGTGATGTCCTGCGCAACCTTGAGTACCAAGTGGGTCAAATCTCAAAGACATTATCAGATTTATTACTAAGTAAATTTCCCAGTAATAATGAGACAAATCTGAGAGAGGAGGCATAATATATATTTCTTAGGAGTAGAAGAATGCTATAATTCTAGTATACATTTTTATTTGAGGATAAGAATCTTGAAGAACCTGAGAAATGTGCTTCAATCATCAGTAAATTTGATGATGATAACACACAAGAAGTGAGCCAAGAGAAAAATATGGAATCAGATCCATCTGAAAAATATCCACTAAAAGAGTAGCCTAACAAAGAATAAATATATATGGCACCACCACCATACAAGAAATATCTCCAATTTCTATAGAGGATGGGGTAAATTGAAAGTGAGTTACATTACAAAAAGTTTTTAGAAATGTTTAAATAATTTCATATCAATATCCCCTTTGTAGAATCCATAGATCAGATGCCTGCTCATACCAAGTTTTTTAAGGAGTTTCTTTAAAAAAAAAAAGAAAATGGAAGTCTTAGGAGTAATCTCCTTAAATGAAGAATGATCCTCATATGTTTAGCATAATCTACCTCTGAAAATACAATACTCTAGAAGTTTATCTATTCCTTGTACTATAGGGACGTACAATTTTAAAAGAGCCTTGTGGGATATTGGCATAAGTATCAATCTCATTCCTATGAGTGTCTTAAAAAAGCTGGGAATTGAATAATTAAAACTGATGAGAGTGGCACTTTAAATGGTTGTTCACTCATTCAAGAACACTCTAGGACTTCTCGAGGATGTTTTGGTAAAAATTGGAAAATTCATCTTTCTTACTGATTTCCTTATATTAGATATGGAGGAAGAAAGAGATATCTCTATAATTCTAGGGTGACCATTTTTTACCACTGAGAAGGTGATCATTAATTTAAATCAAGGAAGGTTTATATTCAGAGTCAGTAAAGAACAAGTTGTGTTAGATTTAGTAAAGGTCTCCATGAAAAGCGGCCAATAATTATATTGTCAAGCCATATTTATTACTGAATAGAAAGATGATTATATGAATAATAAGGATAGAAGAAAGAAAATACCTCCTGATGAAAATGAATATAGTGATCACAAGGATGTTAATTAGACTACACCTCTGAATAGGAATTCCATCCCACCATTCATAACCTTAGTTATCAAAAACCATTACACAAGGGGTGTATTTTTATTTTTTAATTATTATGAATGGAAGCATATATATCTCTAGAAAATAAACAAATCACTGACTAGGAGGTAAAATGAGATAGTTTTAATATGTTAGAATAGATTTCTTGAAAATTAGGAAGGTTCCATAACATTGGAGATGGTTTAGAGGTGTATTTCCAAAAAATATTAAATATTAAATTTTAAATTTAAAACATGAAAATAATTCACATTGTGTAAAATAATTACATGATGTGAAATTTCCAGGTGTCAAAAAATAAAAATCCCAAGAATTACATGTTGTGTACTAAATGCATGATGTGAATTATTTGGGGTGAATTTAAAAATCATGAACCTTAGGTTCATGGCTGATACCCCCTTATCATCCCCTCTCCCATGCACCATCCCCTCTCCCAACTGCTCCTCCTCCTTCTCCACCATGATAAATTTTTGACCACTCTTCTTCCTCCCATCCCTCTCCCATTCGACCCTCTCATTACTTCCTAGATACATCCCCTTCCTTATTTCTACCTTGTGATGAAATGGACTGAATCAAGATCATTAAACGTGCGACACAAGGCGATGATCCTATTCCACCCTAGAAATCTACTCTTTCACCTTCATAATTTCCTACAGAACCGACCCCATATTCTTCCACATCTAGTTTGACCACACCATAATCCTCTGATGAGTTGCATTCCACTTCAAGCTCATCCCAGGGTGCTTCCACATGACCTTGTATAGTGAAGAACACCTAGTTGTGGGGTGCCACCTTACAGATTCTTCACCAGGCTCTAGTTCGTGTCTGGCTAGCTCGAGGAGATGCTCATGGGAGCATCAACCACATTGATGTCGTCATCTTGGCCTTTTCCATGGGTGGCCCTAATGTCAACATGGCCAGATAGTTCACCTTATACTATGAGACCCAGGTGTGGAGGGCTCATGGTACTTTGATGGGGGGAACCTTTATCACCCACCTCACCTGACATCTCAACATATTTAACACTTATCATTGTCTTTCCTATATTGGGAAGATAAAGGAAATTGAACTCCTCATTCTCTATAAGACAGGGATCTTGAGGAAGGTTGAGGGGAACTACCAATGGGCCCCTATGTATGTAGAGGATTCAACTGCGACTCCAACCCATTCCCATGCTGACTCAACACCTACTCTTGCTTCTACATCTTCCCTTACCACCTTTGTTGCTCCAGATTCACCTCACACCATCACCAAACCACTACCCCTTCCAAATCTGCACTTTCACCACCCTTTCCATCTGACACCTGACCTATTCTCTAGTGTATTCCGATGAACCAAAGACATATTTTCCTTCACCTCGATATCCCTTTTACTAACCCATCATAGTTCTCCACCATCATCCCACCACCAACCCCTACTTCTTCCCACCCACCACCCACAACAAACCCCACATCTACATCCATCCCCACCCCACCTCCTTCCTAGGTTATCCTACCTACAGATCACACAGACCCTTCCACCCAGAAAGAGTATTGTACAAAGTAGGCTTGAAGGGGAAAGGGAACCACTTTCCCATCTACCTCTGAGCCGCCTCATATCTATCCAATTTCTAGATGGAAGACCTCAGTAAGGATCAACACCTTGTCCCCTCCATACTCGACCAATATTACTTCCATCACTACAACACCTATTACGATGGTCAATCCACCATCCCCAACATCCATAGATAAAATAAATAGGGATGAGAAGATTCAGGAACCCACTATATGGTAGGGGACTACTGATGTAGATAATGACGACAATTCCTATACTATTTGGTCTTTTTAATGTACCCCTCCCCTATTTTACGCTATTTTGGGTGTCTATTTTTGTATTCTTATTTTATTCCCTATTCAATTATGTATCATTTATCATATATATGGATGGGATATAGTTTTTATTACATGAATTGATTACTTTATCTCATTTTCATTTATGTATTCATTTAGCCATGTTTATCTCTACTACATCATCCATGGTTATTGACAAGCCTGTTAGGACACCATCTCACCTCCCACATGAGATCTATCAGCATGTAGCTGATATAAAGATATAGCTTGAGGATCTATAACTTTAGCTTCATACTCAGTAGGATCCTCCTCCAAGATTTTCATATAATTTACTACTTCCACATGAGAATTTTGGGTTACCCATTTCTGAGGTGGTTAATCCCACCAAGTTCCCCCATGAGCTCAATTATATAGACACCAATTTCTATAGGAGGTAGAGGACTTCTAATCCAATGGATGACACTAAGTGATTCTTTTTTCCATATGTCTAGCTGACGACATAATAGTTAGTGATTTATGGCAGACAACCCATTTTTTTGTTTTCTATATTATCATTGTGTTCTTAGGACATTTGTTTTTTATTTTATTACATTTTATATTAATCAGTCATCCCAAACTTATTTGTAGTACATTTATTAATTTATCTAAGATGATTTATATTGATATTGACTATGTGCACCTGCCCATTTTTCTGCTTCCATATTGCTTAACCCATGTGTACTAATGGTTTATCTAGTGTAGGTATTTTGTTTTTAATAATTTTTGTAGGTATCACAATTTCCCATCACCATCCAACAATTTCCCCCATGGAATTACTTTTACTACAGGGATCTATTGATTCCCTATTTTAAATTACTAAATTTCCATTTCATTTTTTATCTATGCTTGTATTGATATCTCTCCCACTTTTCCTTCTAGAATAGTGTGGACACTGTTACATTTTAAGTGTGGGGGAGTCTTTATTGAGATTTATTGTATATAAAATTGTAATTTTTCTTATTTTCATTAGTCTAGGATATATTTTTAATTGAAATCATTCTTTGACTTTAAATATCATTACAACCATTTAAATAAAATACAATTTTTTTTTTAGTAATTGTTGAAATTAATATTTATTCATGTTTACATTTTCAGCATGATTGCTGAGTTAAGTAATTAAATTCAAATTCTAGATTCTTGAAATTGATTTTGATTGAATTATTACTGGATACTATGCCCTGAGTGATTTCCAGTTATTTTATATACTCTCATTCCTAAGAGGATTCTGGAACTACATTGTCATATTCTTTTCTAAGAATATTTCTTAAGAGATACTTGGGGAATGTAAACCTATCAGGACTTGCATTGAGTTCTTATTGAGGCTATGATTGAACAAATATAATATTAAAATGATTAAGGAAATATTTGTTGATCTAGTTATATTGAGACCAAATTTTACATCTATCCTTATTTAGCCCATAGTATCCATGAATAACCTTATTAGGATGGAGCTGTTTCAAGCCTATTATCCCTTCATACCCTAATCTTGGTACTATGCATGATTTTCTTTTGAATAAGTGTGGGGGATTTTTCATATCTTCCATACACAAGATGTTGATACCGATGAGATGTACAGTGGAATTTTCACCAGATTTATTTGACATGGTTCATGATTACTTTTGGAATTTTCCATACTTACCATTTTCCTTCAAAAAAATAAATAAATAAATTGGATTGTGTGTTAGGAAGGTGAAAAGTAACCACTATGAGACTGATGAATCTTATGATGAATCATATGTGGTTATTTGATGGATTCAATATATGTCCTAGACATGAATTTTGAAAAATAAATAAAATTAAAAAGATAAAGGAATAGGGAACATTCTTTATGTTATCTTATGTAAAGACCTGGAAATTCCATATATATATTTTTAAATTATTTGGGAATATTACGAGTCTGAAAAAATTGAAGGCAGTTGATTCCAAGGCCCAGTGTGCCCAAAACAGATTTTTGAACTTTTTTAAGGTATGTTTAGTAAACGTGCGAGTGAGAATATCTATCTTTTGAACCGGTGCTCAGAATTGAAATCCAAGGGCACCATTGAATCCGCAACACTGAGATTCTCTTAAGGGAGACTTAAATTTGACTACAGTAGGTCAAGTGAAAAAGATAGTTTTGCAAATTTTTTGAAGAATAATAATATAACATAAAAAATGTTATTTTATTTTTCTACCAACTATTGAGCAGCAGTGGCAGGACCACTGGGTTTTCAAGACATTTAATGGCTTGAATCTTCTATTTTGTAACCACACTATTGAGAGTTAAGAGGTTCATTAATTAAAACTCATTAATGAACCTCATTAATCATACGATGCGTTAATCTCACTTACCCTCTATTTAAATGAATATCGGGCTTGGGTTTTTGATACGGAAGGGAGGAACCTCTGATGAAGTGTTGCAGTGTCTTCCACTAATGAATAATGGAGGCTTGGACGACAATGTTGGAGGAATCGATTCGAGATCAACGAACACTGATGGCTTCATCAAATGTGGATTCTTATTCCACAACCACAATGTCTCCTCTAAATACGAGGTAGGGGTTTCTATTTAAATTCAAGTGAATTTATTTCAAACTATCATTCTTAAAAAACACGACGAACACGAATTAACCAAAAATGAGTTAATCTGTAATTTGTAAGAAACTACAAGTGGATAATGTGGGAATTATTTTGAATGGGGTTTTGATTTATCCTTTGATTTCTACACCCTTGTTTAATTGCTAACGCGGAGGGAGAGGTCCAACCGAATAGGGACCAAACCCTCCACCTCTTCGGATTTTAATGCGTTCTTTGGGGGAAGATTTCCAACTCAACATAATCTTGAATTCGGGAGCCACGCAGTGACGACAACATCCTAGGAGGCTCGTAGGCACATTTGGAAGGGAAAACAGACCACTAGAGCTCACCCGATGGCCCACATAATCCCCAATGATGGGATACGGCGGTCGCCGGTTGTTGCTGGCAGTGGAAGAGAGGCAGCGCCTGGAGGCACCGCGACTGATGGACGGGGAGACCGACGTCGGGCGGTCACAGTGGCAGCAGGGAGGCACGCCATCATGCGCTGTGGATGGGGGCCGCGACTTCGAAGCTATGGAAGAAGAAGAAACATTCCCCATGGGTCACACAGACAACGGGGCAGTGCCATGTGGCGCCATCGGTTGAAGAATCCGAATGACTTTTCCATTTGGGAAGGAGGGCGGCCACCCAGCTGGAGGACCGCGCCAGCCACTGGGCCGGGTCACCCGGCGGGCCGGGCTGGTTTGTGGCCTAGTGGGCCGAGCCTACGACCCATCCCACTCAGGTCGGCCTAGCCTGTTGGGCCAGGTTGGGTCAGACTCAGGTTAGACCCAGACTGGGTCAGACCGGACCAGACCCCTTTTTGACCCAGTTACGCTTAAAAGGTCGTATCTCACAAACCAGAAATCCATTTGAAGAACCATCTATGGTGCTGGAATCCTTGGAATGAGAAGGTACTTTTGAGATACTCCACTTGAGTTTTGGATAAATTTGGAGTATGGACAGGTTGGATCGAACCCGAATCCAACTATGCCCTTGGTACTAAAATGCTTATAACTCACAGACCAGACATCCGATTGATGCGTTGTCTATCACGTTGGGACCCCTACGAAATGGAAGTACTTTTGGGTTACTCCTTGGTGGAACTTTGTGGAAGTTGATGCACAACCAATATCTTGAGGAGAAGATACTACATAACTCAAGCGCATCGAGTGCAGGGAATCCTGTGGCTGGCTGTCAATTGAAGAGAGGCCCTGTGTAGATCAGCATCATAGCGAACCTGTGTGGATCAGCATCATAGGGAACTTGTGTGGATCAACATCATAGTGATACTGTATGGATCAACATCATAGTGACCCTGTTTGGATCAGCATCACAGTGACCCTGTGTGGATTAGCATCATAGCTAACCTATGTGGATCAAAATTCTAGCGACCCTGTGTGAATCAGTAATGCATGACCCAAAGAGGAACAGACTTAAAGTGGCCCATTGTGGATCGACAACATATGACCCTATGTGGATCGTCAATGGAAAAACTTCTTTGTGGTTCAGTTGTGGAAAATTCCTAACAGAATAAAATGATGTATCATAAGACTAATCATATTTATTCCTGATCTCTGAGTTGTATACTTGGTTTGAGATGAGTCTTTTTCTTTGTTATCTGTGATTGATATCATGCTTTGTGGTTTTACCTTGTGTAATTCTGAGGTACCTTCGGGGGTATTGAGGTCCTTACTGGGTATTGTTATACTCACCCCTGCATAGGCTTTGCCCGCACCTTGTTGTGTCTTGTGCAGATGACGAGCAGCTTAGCTGAGTCTTTAGGGAGTCAGGACCTGGCAGTACATGGAGGTGACTGGTTGATGTGGAGAGCTGCGGAGACAAGTTGTACCTACCCTTCAGGTAGGATCCTTGGTGGATTATCTCAAGATCTATTTTCTGTTGAAGTTGTATCTTTCAGTTGGGCTTGTATTCCACCCCCTTTACTTTTAGTACACTCATTTACTACTTTAGTTTTACTACATGGTTTGTATCTTGTCATGTTCTTGGTCTGTGTGTTTGTAGGTTCAAAGTCAATACATTCTCATTTTAGGGAAATTCCTTTCTGGTTCTATTCTCCAACCCCTGGCCTATAGAAGGCGGGATTGGGGTAGTCACGACACAGGCCCCAGGGAACGGGTCGTGAAAAAGTGGTATCAGAGTAGTGAGTTCTACCAAAGAACTAGGACTCTGATATTTCCAATGGATAAATAGTGTTAAGTGTTTTTAGTATGGTTTTAAGTTTGGGGAGTGCATTGTTGGTGTGGTGACTGACGTATCCATACACCAGGACCCTGGATTCTTATTTCCGACTTGGTGCACAAAAACACTGATTGCATGTGTTTTGGAAATGTTTTACTTTTGATCTCTTTTGAGTCATAACACCAGGTATAACTAATTGACCATGGAACACATGTTTCTTTTCAAGATTCCACCATGTAGAAAGCCAGCCAGGGTTCCAGAGAGAGTTCATGATGATGGCCCACCGAGCGATGAGGCTTCGGTGCAGGACCCTCTTACAGCGATAGCAGCTTCGGGTGGTGAAACAGTAGCACCACCACCCATTGGGAAGCAGTTACCACCAGCCCCACTGGCGGATGGTGCATGCCAAATGAGCACATTTCATGAGTTTCAGCAATAGAGGCCTTCGAGGTTTCGAGGCGAGATAGATCCCCCAGTAGTTAAGGACTGGCTGGAGACTGTAGCATGAGTTTTTCACTTATTTGAGACACCATCAGAGCAGATGGTGATCCTAGTTGCTAGCCTCTTCCAGGGCATAGTAGGGAGATGGTGGATCCTAACGCTCCAGTTACATGATGAGGCAACCCTCACCTGGATGGACTTCAAGTGTCTCTTCAGGGCGGAGTTTGTTCTAGAGACTCTACGCTATGTGCATATTTAGGATCTCCTACACTTGCAGCAGGGCATCTTGACAGTAGCCCAGTACTCGGCGAGATTCACTGATCTCTCATGATACTCCAATGACATGGTATGATACCCTTTATTTAGGGCATGGACCTTTGAACAGGGTCTTTGGCGGGAGATCAGAGCATCGATGATATCACTCAATATCCCGACACAAGTTGGAGTGCTCGAGTGAGCATTATTGGTGGAGATATTCTTAGATGAGTAGATACTGATGGTGAGAGCCACCACCGGATGACAGGTATACAAGTCATCTGTAGTAGGAATTACGTAGATGACTTAGAGGTCCAAGCAATCCAAACCTTCCGTAGGATAACCCCAGGATGTAGGTTTAGAAGTACGGAGCTCATGAGGGAGAGAAAGCTAGAAGAGGAACAAACTGTGCTTCACATGTGGTGGGCAGGGCCACATGGATCGCAACTTCCTGAATTTTCGTACCAAAAATCATTAGACGGTTGAGGGACCGCTGAGGCAGAGGCAACGATTCGAGTGAGGAGGTCCACAGGGCGGCGGATGTGGCAGAGGAGCAGGCCGTGTAGCAAGCGATGGGCGACGATTTGAGGTTCTACCACCACCACCTCCAGGTGGTCCACCCTTACCTCAGGGAGTGTAAGGGTTGGTGTCCTGAGAACCAACTATTTTTTACTTTGATTACATGAATGTAAACTTATTATATATTGTTCATTGTTCTGCATGACTATAATATAATAATGTCCTGGAATATTTGTTGCATTGATAAGGTCATGGTAGATCCACGCTATGATGAGAACCTTGAAATTATATAACAATATTCTTAAATAAAGTTCTACAGTTGGATTACATACTATTATAGGACACATAGTATATAGACCGTCATGTGCGAGTACTCATAATAATATGATACTCTCTCTCATGGAGTTCGCACTTGGTAATCTCCAAGATGGGAGATTATGAGAATAGACCCTCCAATAGAAATTCCGCATGTCTTAGTGTCATCGTACACTGATATCTATGAGCGTGTGTAATGGTCCTTAGACTGGAAGATTATCATTAGCTCATGTCATGACTCACACACTTAGATTTGCTGACGAAAACCATCATGAAGAGAGTTAGCGGGAAGTAGGGTACGTTGGGTGTGTCACGAATGACATGTTGTTAATGGATAAGTTGAGGAAGGATTTTTCCCTTCCATATTTATGAAAGTAGATATCTTGGGCCCTTTGATTGAAATATAACTGTTGCAAAAATTCCATGGCCATGGTGTCACAATGAGTTTATTTCTAGAAGTCAAAGAATGACAAATCAAGCATATAGGTTTATGACACTACCATGAAACCTGCTTGATGAGATATTGAGACAAAGGGATTAAATTACACAGTAAGCGTTCGTATGAGGTGACATGTCAATGCAGCGTCAACTTCTTTCTCTTGGATGCCTTGACCCATAGCTAGATAGTAATCTTGGACTTTAGGCAAGCCCGCCTAATGCCAATGAGAAAGAGGCCTAGAGGGTCACACACTAAGTGAATCCAAGTATCTCAAGTAGAATAAAGATTATTCCCATACATGGTTTAATAATTATTCAAGGAATCCTAAATCATTTTAATGTTGGAGGAAGAATAAAATGAAAACAAGTACACGCCGTGTATTAATGATTACACGCCGTGTAGTTTTTATTTTGAAAAACAAGTACACATCATGCATTAATGATTACACGTGGTGTAGTTTTTAATGAAAAACAAGTACACACTGTGTATTTATGATTACATGCTGTGTAGTTTTTTTAGTAGGGATTTTGAGAAAATATCATTTTATTAAATGATATTTATTATAATTAGTGTGGGCGCATGTCAAGGAATTAATGATTCGACATGGGGTTTTCAAAAGAGTCAATGAAATAAATAAAACACGTAACACATTTATTTATTTTCATAACTCTACAACCTCAAACCCGATTATAAATATCGTCACAACCCCAACTATTTTCCTAAGAATCGTTGTGCACAAAAATCCTATAGAATTCTCTCAAGACCGAAAGAACTCCGTCCTCCAAGAACGCTCTCAAGACCGAGAGAGATCCACCTCCATCAGATCAAGCTGATCTAAGGTGGACAATGCAAGCAAAGGCTTCTCCATGATAACACCTGGAATATCCTTTGCTGACATCTAGAGATACGTGGTGCACGTATGGATCACCACTAGAGGAAGTCTACACTTGGCTTCTGTGACGCAATGACGAATCACATTAGAACGTGATCAGAAATATCAACGAAGAAAGAACGCCATAAAAGGAACTTCTTGTCAATTAATTAAATTAATTATAATAAACCTGTGATGATCCTTCCTTTATGGTTCCAGGACTTTTCTTCTTCTTGATTTATTTATGTTATTCGATTAGTGGAGACTGGCGTTTATTATCGTATTGATTCGGGATTGATCATTGCAAATGACAAAAATCCAAGTGGGCACATCCACCCATGAGCTTCCACTGCTCCCATAACCTTTAAGTGTTATCAGAGTAGGTCACAATGTTGATTATAGTTATTTAATTTTTGTTGATAATTTATGCATTTATATTTGATTCAATTCAAGATAAATCATTCTATAAAATTGAATGAACGATATCTATTCTTCCTCCTTCATTTCTCGATTCACATCACAAAAACAAAATTTTAATTTTAATTTTAATTAAATTAAAAACGAGGAACTCATCCGGAGAAGCCGATCTTTCTGTCTGTACAACACAAGAATGCACGGCGTGTAGTGAAAAATACACGCTGTGTAATTAGGTTCAATGAACCGGTACTGGTCCACCAAACCACATCGTGTGAATTGAGTATACCTAAGTATTTATTACACCGTGTTGACCAGAAATGAATGGCGCATGGGAATCAAAATACACGACATATATGTTGAATCAACACGCCGTGTAGTCCTATCTGGCCCAAGTGAAATCGCGTACAAGGAGAAGTCATGTTACGCATACACGGGATTACCAGGCTGGTAACCGTGTAACAAGGAAGTACATGCCATGTCAGATTAATCTACACGCCGTGTACTCCAAAATTTCCAAAGTACAGAAAACACGCCAAAGCCCCCGGCATGTACTTTGGATAAAGGGTGAAAAATACATGGCGTGTAGGCTATATTACACGCTGTGTACTTTACAGAAATGGAATTTAACCAGGTTTCCTCCAAAATTACAAAGACCTGTATAAGGAATATGGATGAGAAGAATCTCAAGGAAACTCGGAAGGGAATTTAAGATAAAGAATTGATTAATTATAAGATTATAATTAATTTAATTCAAGCACGTCTTATCTTGAATAAATAGAATGATTAAAAGAATTTGAATTCTAAATATGCGTAAATTTCGTTTCATGCTATGGATGATCATGAGCTAGAACAAATACCCTTTGTATGTGTGTATGGTTTCATTTAAATTTGTTTAATTTAAATTCGTTGGCCTGCGAGCCTTCTTCCAATAAAATGTAGGGCCTGTGTGCCCATGGTTTCTTTAATGTAAACCCCATGTAATGGAGGATCTCCCAAGCCAATGGAGATGGTTCAAAAATCCGAAGCTGAGCCAGAACCAACCCAAGAAGATGCAAAGGTGGAAAGATGGGAGATGAAAAACATGAACCATCGGGTTCAAGGAGTTTTCCCTAGGTCAGGGTTAGCTTATCAAAACCGCTAGATAATCTAACAAATAGAAGCTCATGATCATTCCATATTATTTTATTTCTATGTGATTTCATGGTTTATTTATTATGTATGTGTTGTCGCGTTCGCATAATTAATGAAATAAACAAGTATGCAAATATGGAATAAAATAAAAACCGGACTATGCGTAAACATTATCAGAACATGGTTAATCACTTAAGCAAGAATCACTTAATATTAACAAGAATGTGATAATAAAAAACTATGCATAAAGAATGAAATCCATCAAATACCATATTAATTCAGACCAAGCCTTCTATTACTTGATTAAGGGAAAGACTCAATAAAACTATGTGTTTGACCAACCCTTGTTGGGACACTAACTTTTATAAAGGAAGATCTTATGAAAGTTTCAGGTTGACTTAAAAATTTTACATCAAGAGGAGTATCCCTTGCTAGAATTGTTGTAAAATGGAGGCAAGTGTTGAGGAAATCCAAGTCAGGATTTCAGGATTGGGGAGTCCACTCAACAGATCAAGGAACTGTAAGCTCACAGTTGGAAAAGACCTACCTACCTAAATACCTTCAAATAGCTTGACCAACCCTTGTTGGGGTTATGCGAAGGGGAATATGGATCCTTGCCACTAAAATGTCAAAGAAACTAGACATTCCAAGCTCAATGGTGAGGGAAATTGGGACTTGATAAAATAGAGGGAGAATTAATAAATTCATTTATTATTTTTCATAAATAAATCTTCTCTTTTAATTTGTAGAATCAACATGACAAGCTCATCAACCACATTTTCTCTACGATCAATTCTGAAAAAAGACAATATCCTCACTGGTAGTAACTTTCAGGAATGGTTTAGGCGCCTTCGGGTTATCCTACGCCATGAACGAAAGTTTTACGTGCTGGAGTCCTCACTTCCTGATTCTCCTACCCAAGGGGCGAGTGATCAAGATTTCCTGATCTATGATCAACATTTGAACGATTCACTTTATGTTCAATGTTTGATGCTATCATCAATGTCTAGTGAGATCATGAAGTCTCATGAAGACATGGATGCCTATAGAATTCTTGAGCACCTCCATGGTCTATACCAAAAGAGAGAAAGATAGGAAAGGTTTGAGATCTCCAAGGCTCTATTTCAGAGAAAGCTTGGAGAGGGTTCCCCAGCCAGGCCTCATGTAGTCAAGATCATTGGCTACATTGAGCGCTTGGAGGTTCTAGGGTTTAAACTCCCCAAGGAACTGGGTACCGATCTCATTCTCGCATCACTCCCCCAGAGTTTCTCTAACCTTGTTGTAAATTTCAACATGAACAACATTGAGAAGTATCTATCTGATCTTCTTATCCTTATTCACCAAGTGGACAATGATATGAAGCGTTAAAATCCTTATGTCCTTTTGGTGAATAAAAGGAAAGGGAAGGTGAAGAGCTTTAAGCCCAAAGCTTCTTCAAGGCCTTCCAAGAAAAGGAGGATCAAAGGGGAGGCAAGAGAAAATGATGCTGTTTGTTTCGCATGTGGCAAGAAGGGCTACTAGAAGAAAAACTGCACCCAACCAAGGAAGCAAGGGGAAGATTTAGGTGCATTTGTCATCGAATGCAATCTATCTGTTTCTAAAAATTGGGTATTAGATACAGCTTGTGGTGCTCACATATGTATCCAAATATAGGAACCAAGTAGATTCAAGAAGATTGATCAAGGGGAGGTAGATCTACGAGTATCCAATGGATCCAAACTTGCTGCTGTAGCTGTCGGGGACTACCACCTTACATTGCCAACTGGAATGATCTTGGTGTTAAAGGGTTTTTATTATGTACCTTCTGTTACTAAAAACATTATTTTAGTATCCAGATTAGATATTGATGGATTTATCTTCAAGTTTGGAAATGAACGTTACTACTTTTATAAAGATAGCATTTGTTTTGGTAGAGAACATTTATATAAAGACCTTTATGTGTTAGACTACACAAACCAAGTAATGAAAATCGATGACAAAGTTAATTCACATGACTCATACCACACCCAACTTTGTCATCACTGTCTAGGTCATGTCAATGAGAAACGTTTGACAAAATTACATCAAGATGGGTATTTAGATTCTTTCGAACTAAAACCACTTGGTGTATGTCATGCGTGTCTACAAGGAAAAATGACCAAAGTCCAATTTAGTGGGAAAGGTGAAAGGGATAAAGAGATTCTAGAATTAGTTCACACAGATCTATGTGGACCATTTCCAATTGAAGCAAGGGGTGGGTTCTTGTACTTCATAACTTTTACCGATGATTTTAGTAGATATGGATATATTTACTCAATGAGGTATAAGTAAGATTCTTTTGATCGGTTAAAAGAATACAAGAATGAAGTTGAGAACCAGCTTGGTAAGATGATTAAGAAACTCCACTCAGATAGAGGAGGAGAATATCTTAATCAGGACTTCATTGATTTTTTACAGGAGTTTGGGATTCTATCTCAACTCACTCCTCCTTACATGCCTCAGTGGAATGGCATAAGTGAAAGGAGGAACTGCACCCTGTTGGACATGGTGAGATCAATGATGAGTCATGCGAGTCTTCCATTATCCTTTTAGGGATATGCATTACAAACAACAACACACATACTAAACCAAGTACCAACTAAATCGATAAATGGTATTCCATACGAATTATGGAGTGGATGCAAATCCATGTTATCAAATTTATATGTGTGGGGTAGTGAAGCATTTGTTAAGGCCTCTTCAAGTAACAATATTGCACCCCAAGGCACAAAGTGTATATTTATAGGTTATCCCAGGGAAACAAGGGGATATTACCTATACAATTCCTTAGATAAAAAAGTAACAGTGGTAAGACACGCCATATTACTTGAGAGGGAGAAAATCTATAAAAGAGATAGTGGGAGCGAGATAGACTTTGATGAAGTTGAGGCTCAAGATACACAGGAGTTGGTACAAGAACAGATTCTACAAAGCCCCGTGGAAGAACAATCTATTCCAGATACACAAGAACTGAGTAGGAGCATGAGAGAGGTGAGAGAACTAGAACGATATGGTTTTCTTGTCACCGAGGATGGTGACTCATTATTGGTTGACAATGATGATCCTCTTACCTACAAGGAATCAGTTGAAGGCACATACACTACGAAGTGGAAAGAATCCATGAATTATGAAATGGATTCCATGTACCAAAACCAAGTCTAGATTTTGGTAGATCCTCTAGTTGATGTAAAGACTGTTCGTAATAAATGGGTGTTCAAGAAGAAACTGGACATGGAGGGGAAAGTCAACACCTATAAGGCATGACTGGTTGCAAAAGGTTTTAGACAGTGTCAAGGAATTGACTATGATGAAACCTTTTCACCAGTTGCGATGCTAAAATCCATCAGAATCCTATTGTCTATTGCCGCTTACCATGACTATGAAATCTGTAAAATGGATGTAAAAACAACATTCCTTAACGGGAACCTCCAGGAAGATGTCTACATGACACAACCTGAAGGGTTTGTGACTCCAAAGGATGCCAACAAGGTATGCAAGTTTCATAAATCCATTTATGGATTAAATCAAGCATCAAGGTCATGAAACATTCATTTTGATGAAGCCGTAACCGAATTTGGATTTATTAAGAACGAATGTGAGCCTTGTGTCTACAAAAGGTTTAGTGGAAGTGCAGTTTTTTTCCTAATAGTATATGTTGATGACATATTACTAATTGGAAATGAAGTACCTGTCTTACAATTAGTTAAGTCATGGTTGGATAAATGCTTCTCTATGAAAGACATGGGCGAGGCATCATATATTCTTGGGATCAAGATCCATCGTGATAGATCCAAGAGAATGCTGGGCCTGAGTCAAAGTACATACATTGACAAGATACTGAATAGATTCAGTATGGAACAATCCAAGAGGGGATTGTTGCCAGTGTCACATGGCATTCATCTTTCCAAGAAAATGTATCCTCAGACACATGAGGAAAGAAAGAAAATGGAAAGTATTACTTACGCATCTATGATTGGGTCAGTCATGTATGTTATGCTATGTACAAGGCTAGATGTTGCTTACGCATTAAGTGCAGTAGGCAGATATCAAGTTGATCCAGGAGACCACCATTTGATGGTAGTCAAGACCATCCTTAAGTATCTGAGGTGTAATAAGGATATGTTACTGGTTTATGGAGGAGATGAGGAACTAGTCATAAGAGGACATGTAGATGCTAGTTTCTAGACTGATCAAGATGACATGAAATCGCAGAATGGATACATCTTCAGTTTGAATGGAGGTGCAGTGAGCTGGAAGAGCTCAAAGCAAGGTGTGGTCACAGATTCTATAGTAGAGTCCGAGTATATCGCTGCTTCCGAGGTAGCTAAAGAATTAATATGGATTCAAAGCTTCGTCCAAGATCTGGATGTAGTACTGACCAGTAAAGATCCAATCACACTCTATTGTGATAATACTGCTGTAGTGACACTTGCAAAAGATCTAAGGTCACATCAGAGGATAAAGCACATACTTCAGAAGTATCATCTCTTGAGGGATTTTTCTCAGAGAGGTGAAGTTGTAGTGAGCAGTATTTCCACAGAAGACAACATGGAAGACCCCTTGACTAAAGCCTTGACTCAACAGAAACATGATCATCATGTGAGGTCTAGCGGACTAAAAGTCATAGGTAGTTGGCTCTAGTCCAAGTGGGAGTTTTTAAGGGTTGGTGTCCTGAGAACCAACTATTTTGTACTTTGATTACATGAATTTACACTTATTATATATTGTTTATTGTTCTTAATGACTATAATATAATAATGTCCTGGAATATTTGTTGAATTGATAAGGTCATGGAAGAACCCTGCTATGATGAGAACCTTGAAATGCTATAACAATATTCTTAAATAAAGTTCTACAGTTGGATGACATACTATGATAGGACACATAGTATACACACCGTCATGTGCGATTACTCATAAGAAGACGAGACTCTCTCATGGAGTTTGCACTTGGTAATCTCCAAGATGGGATATTATGAGAATAGACCCACCAGTAGTAATTTTGCATGTCTTGGTGTCATCGGACATTGCTATCTACAAGCATGTGTAATGGTCCTTAGACCAGAAGATTATCATTAAATCATGTCATGACTCGTGCACTTAGATTTGCTGATGAAAACCGTCACAAAGAGAGTTGGTGGGAAGTAGGGTATGTTGGGTGAGTCACAAATGACATGTTGTTAATGGATAATTCAAGGAAGGATTTTTCCCTTTCATATTTATGGAAGTAGATATCTCCGGTCCTTTGATTGAAATAGAACTGTCGCACAAATTCCATGGCCATGGTGTCACGATGAGTTTATTTCTAGAAGTCAAAGAATGACAGATCAAGCATATAGGTTTATGACACTGCCATGAAACTTTCTTGATGAGATATTG
This sequence comes from Viscum album, assembly GCA_963277665.1. NCBI lineage: Eukaryota > Viridiplantae > Streptophyta > Magnoliopsida > Santalales > Viscaceae > Viscum > Viscum album. Next base: position 1,307,673,968 of record OY728160.1, on the reverse strand, counting down.
AGACAAAGGGATTAAATTACATAGTAAGCATTCATATGAGGTGACACGTCAATGCGACGTCAACTTATTTCTCTTGGGTGCCTTGACTCGTTGCTAGACAGTAATCTTGGACTTTGGGCAAGCCCACCTAATGCCAACGAGAAAGAGGCCTAGAGGGTCACACACTAAGTGTATCCAAGTATATCAAGTAAAATAAAGATTATTCCCATATGTGGTTTAATAATTATTCAAGGAAGCCTAAATCGTTTTAATGTTGGAGGAAGAAAAAAATGAAAACAAGTACATGCCGTGTATTAATGATTACACGCCATGTAGTTTTTATTTTGAAAAACAAGTACATGTCATGCATTAATGATTACACACCATGTAGTTTTTAATGAAAAAAAAGTACACGCCATGTATTTATGATTACATGCCGTGTAGTTTTTCCAGTCGGTATTTTGAGGAAATATCATTTTATTAAATTATATTTATTATAATCAGTGTGGGCACATGTCAAGGAATTAATGATTCGACATGGGGTTTTCAAAAGAGTTAATGAAATAAATAAAACATGTAACACATTTATTTATTTTCATAACTCTACAACCTCAAACCCGATTATAAATGTCCTCACAACCCCAACTATTTTCCTAAGAATCATTGTGCACAACAATTCTGGAGAATTCTCTCAAGACCAAAAGAACTCCGTCCTCCAAGAATGCTCTCAAGATCGAGAGAGATCCACCTCCATCAGATCAAGGCGATCTAAGGCAGAAAATAAAAGAAAAGGCTTCTCCACGCTAGCACCTGGAAATTCCTTTGGCGACGTCTAGAGATATATGGTGCACGTGTGGATCACCGCTAGAGGAAGTTACACTTGGATTCTGCGACGCAATGACGAATCACATCGGAACATGATCAGAAATATCAACAAAGAAATAACGCCATAAAAGGTACTTCTTGTCAATTAATTAAATTAATTTTAATCAACATGTGATGATCCTTCCTTTATGGTTCTAGGAATTTTCTTCTTCTTTGTCTATTTCTGTGATTCGATCTATGGAGACTGGAATTTATCGTTGTATTGATCCCAGATTGATCATTGCAAATGACAAAAATTCAAGTGGGCACATCCACCCATGAGCTTATGCTGTGCCCGGAACCTTCAGGGAGTAGGCTGATAGGGAGGATCTCAGCTTCAAGCAGCTGAGGCCTACGACCACGGTGCTCTAGAGATTATTCTAGGTATGATCTGTGTCTACTCCACCCAAGATGCAGTACTTATAGACAAAAGTGTCAGTCACTCTTTCATTGCCACAACTCTTGTTTAGAGCTCGAATATTCTGGTAGAGCCATTAGATCGATCCTTATGATTAGAGACTCCTACAAGAGAGGATTATTTGATCACACACTGGTGCCGACAATGTGAGATTATCTAGGAGGTGAGAGCTTTGGCTGGGATCTCCTAATAGCAGTGTCTAGGCCTTACGATGTCATCTTGGGTATGGACTGGTTATCAACAGTCCATGATCAGATTGACTGTTTTAGGAGAAAATTGTGGTGTGTTTACGAGGATGGGATCAGGTTTTCATTCACCGGTGAGAAGGGAACCATTGCAGCTCAAGATTGGCTTTACCGAAGGAGAGTGCATCCGATCACACATCAGTTGGCTAGCCTTACCCTCAGAGAAGTTTACGTTAGGGGTATGAGATATCCTATAATGGTGGACTAGTATGATGATGTCTTTCCTGATGATGTTTTAGGACTACCTAATTATAGAGAGGTAGAATTCTATATCAACCTTTACCCCAGGACGACACCGATATCTACACTAGAATATCAGATGTCTCCTGAGGATCTTCGTGAGTTGCAGGTACAGTTGGAGGACTTGTATAGGAAGGGGTTCATAAGGCCCAGTGTTTCTCCATGGTAATCCTCGATTTTGTTCTCCAGGAAGGCATATGAGAGACTGAGGCTTTTCATGGACTATTAGAGCCTGAACTAGGTGACTATGAAGAACAAGTATCCACTCCTAAGGATTAATGATCTCTTCGACTAGCTGAAGGGAGCTCAATGGTTTTCAAATATAGACCTCAAATCAGGCTATCATCGACTCATAGTATGGGATGAGGATGTACCGAAGACAACCTTTAGATGTTGGTATGGACATTATGAGTTTTTTGTAATGCCCTTCAGCATGATCAATGCTCTGGCAGTGTTCATAGAGATCATGAACATGATCTTACAATCTTACCTTGATCGCTTCGTAGTAGTCTTCATTGAAGACATCTTGATATACTTGGCGTTGGAGGAGGAGCACGCCACGCACCTACAGATAGTTCTGGATACACTTTCAGAGCACCATATTTATGGAAATTTTTCGAAGTACTAGTTCTGGATACCGGAGGTCCACTTTCTGGGGAATGTTATCTCAAAGGTTAGAGTTGTAGTGGATCCGGCGAAGATAGAGGCAATGCTTTCTTGGGAGAAACCAAGAGTGTGACTGATGTGCAGAGTTTCCTAGGATTATCTAGGTACTACCGGAGATTCGTACCTGACTTTTCCAGAGTTTCAACACCCATGAAAACTTTAACAAAGAAGGGACAACCCTTCGTGAGGATGGAGAGATGCCAGTAGATTTTTCAAGAGCTGAGGTAGAGACTGACGAGTGCCCCCATCTTGAGGCTACCAGAAGAGAGTGTTGGGTATGTAGTCTAATGCGATGCATCAGGGACCAGACTAGGTTGTGTCCTGATATAGGAGTGAGCGGTGATCACCTATGACTCATGGTAGTTGAGACAACATGATTATAACTACTCGACCCATGACCTGGAGTTAGAAGTAATATCCTTTGCACTGAAGATTTGACATCACTACTTGATGGGAAAACGTTTTACAGTCTACTCTGATCACAAGAGTCTCAGGTATATCTTCTCACAGAAGGACCTAAACCTGAGACAATGATGATGGCTAGAGTTCCTCTAGGAATAAAACTTTGAGATAGTTTACACTCTTGGGAAGGGGAACGTTGTAGCAGATGCACTCAGTAGGAGGTTCGGTCTATAGTTTTTGAGTGAGGTGATAGAGCAACTAGCTGTGTTGTAGTTATCCTTCATGGATAGTGATGGAGCATCTTACCTTCAGTCTATGAAAGTTACTCCCCCACTCCTTTAGCGAGTCAGAGAGGCATAGCTTGGGGACGTAGACTGCGAGGCTCGATGTGCTCAGATATCCTCAGGACAGGCTCCTGATAGATTTTCTAAAAGTGGGGAGCACGTCATCCTCTTCAGAGGACGTACCATGGTACCAGTGACGCTACGAGAGGAGGTTTTGAGGGAGTTCCAAACATCTCCTTTAGTATTACATCTTAGAGTAGCAAAGATGTACCAGGACCTCCGACGTCAGTACTGGTGTCCAGGGATAAATAAATAAGTGGTAGAGTTTGTATCACGATGCCTCACTTGTCAGCAAGTGAAGGCTGAGCATCAGGTACCAGCAGGCATAAGTCAGCCACTTGAGGTACCGGAGTGGAAGTGGGATTGTATCTCCATGGACTTTATGACAGGGCTACCGTGTTCATCCAGGGGCCATGATTCCATCTGGTTTATCGTTGATTGACTCACCAAGTCATCCCACTTCTTACCCATTCGAGAGTAGGGATCAATAGAGAGCTTGAGATTTCTCTACGTATAGGAGATTGTACGACTTCACGGGGTGAGATCGACAATCATCTCAGATTGTGATGCTCGTTTTACATCCTTCTTGTAGAATGGATTACATGAAGCATTTGGGACTCAGCTATGCTTGCGAACCGTCTTTCATCCTCAGATAGATGGTTAGATGGAGCGGACCATTCATACACTCGAGGACATGCTTTGTGCTTGTGTCCTTGATTTTGGTCGCAATTGGGAGGACCGCCTTCCACTGGTGGAGTTCTCGTACAACAACAATTATCACTCCACCATCAGCATGACTCCGTTTGAGCCCCTGTATGAGTGACCATGCAGATCACCTCTATGTTGGACAGATTTAGGGGAGTCAGCACTTATGGGTCCAGAGTTGGTACGGGATACCACTGAGAAGGTACAAATCATCCAGGAATGGATGAAGAATACACAGAGCAGACAAAATTCTTATGCCGAAAGGAGATGGAGACCCTTGGAGTTTGAGGAGGGAGACCATGTCTTCCTATGGGTCTCACCCCAATGAGGATTACGGAGGTTTGGCTGGGGCGACAAGCTATATACGAGGTTCATCAGACCTTTCTAGATCCTCAGTAGAGTAGGAGAGGTGGTGTACCATCTAACTCTTCCCCCACAGATGCACCAGGTGCATAATGTTTTCCATGTGTCACAGCTGAGGAGGTACGTGAATGGTCCATCGCACATTATCGACTGGGGTGAGCTAGACATCGATGATGGGGCGACGTTTGTGGAGTTCCCAGTAGAGATAGAGGATCGTCAGAAGTGGGTCCTTCATGGGCGGTCGATTCCTCTGGTGCGAGTTCATTGGTAGCATGAGAACCTCCAGGGGAGAACATGGGAGCTGGAGGCTCAGATGCATGCTCAGTACCGCCATTTGTTTCCCTAGTTTTGTTATAGCTTTCGGGGACAAAAATCCCTAAGGTGAGGAGAATGTAAAGACCCAAAAATTCCATATATATATATATATATATATATATTAAATTATTTGGGATTATTACGAGCCCGAAAAAATTAATGGTGCTTGATTTCGAGGCCCTATGTGCCCAAAATGGGTTTTTGAACTTTTTTTAAGGTATGTTCAGTAAATTTGCGAGTGAGAATTTTTATCTTTTGAACCAATGCTCGAAATTAAAATATGAGGGCACCATTGAATCCACAACACCGAGATTCGCTTAAGGGAGGCTTAAATTCGACCGTAGTAGGTTGGGTGAAAATGATAGTTTTGAGGAATTTTTGAAGAATAATAATATAACATAAACAATGTTATTTTATTTTTCTACCAACTATTGAGTGGTGGTGGCAGGACCGCTAGGTTGTCAAGACATTTAATGGATTGAATCTTATGTTTTGTAACCACACCATTGAGAGTTAAGAGGTTCATTAATTTAACCTCATTAATGAACCTCATTAATCATACGATGTGTCAATCTCCCTTCCCCTCTATTTAAATGAAGCTCGGGCTTGGATTTTTGAGACAAAAGGGAGGAACCTCTAACAAAGTGTTGCAGTGTCTTCCACCAACGAAGAATGGATTATTGGAAGAAAACGTTGGAGGAATCGATCTAGGATCGACGAATGCTGATGGCTTCATCAAAAGTAGATTATTCTTCCACAACCGCGACGTCTCCTCTGAACCCGAGGTAGGGGTTTTTGTTTAAATTCAAGTGAATTTATTTCAAACTATAATTCTTGAAGAACAAGATGAACACGAATTAACCAAAAATGAGTTAATCCGCGATTTGTAAGAAACTACAGGTGGATAATGCGAGAATTATTTTGAATGGGTTTTTAATTTATCCTTTGATTTCCACACCCTTGTTTAATTGATAACGCAGAGGGAACGAACCAACTGAACAAGGCCCAGACCCTCCTCCACTTTAGATTTTGACGCATTCTTTGGGTGCAGATTTATAACTCAATGGAATCTTGAATCCGGGAGCCACGCAACGACGAGAACATCCCGTGAGGCCTGTAGGCACGTTCGGAAGGGAAAACGGACCACTAGAGCTCACCCGGTGGCCTGTGGAAGCCCCGTCGGTGTGACACCTACGCGACAGTGGCTGGATTTCACCAGCCGCAGAAGAGAGTCGGTGCCCGGAGGTGCCGTGGCAGATGGACAGGGCAGCTAGCATTGGCCGGTCGCAGTGGCAGCAGGGCGGCGCGCCGTCGCTCGCCGCGGATTGAGGCCGCAACTTCGAAGCTGAGGTTGAGGGGGACCCACACCCTATGGGTCCCACAGACAGTGTGACGATGCCATGTGACAACGTTGATTGAAGAACCCGAATGGATTTGCCGTTCGGGGAGGTGGGCGGCCACCCGGCTGGCGGATCATGCCAACCAGCGGGCCGCAGCCCAACGGGCCAAGCCCGTGTCCCAACCCACTCAAGCCAACCCAACCAATTTGGTCCGGGCCAGGTCAGACCCAAGTCAGACTCGGATTGAGTCAGGTCCACCTGGACTGGGTCAGGTCGGTCCAACTGGGTCAGGTCAGTCTGACCGGGTTGGACCGGACTCGGACCCCTTTTTGGCCCAATTACGCTTAAAAGGCCATATCTCACAAACCATACATTCATTTGAAGAACCATCCATGGAATTGGAATCCTTGTAATGAGGAGGTCCTATAGCATCCCGCCATTTTATAACATAAACTTTCATTACATTACACAAAACTGAGGATCTTTAAGGTCTAGTGTCTTGGAAACCAGGAACATAATACATGAAAACAACATAAAACATTCTTCTTAAACACTTGAAATATGTATCCTTAATTTCATTCTAGGTTCATTACTGCATCTCATAACCTGGGGACATACATCAAAAGAAAGGGTGAGCAGAAGGCCCAGTAATGGAAACAAGAGGAACATTTTACATGTGAACTTGAGATACTTCAATAAGGACATGAAAAGAACTTTAAGGCATGAGAAAGAAATCATGAGGCATTTCATAATAAAAATAACATTTTCCATAACTTGAAGATGTGGCTACATCATTTAACATAGAAAATCATGAACATATCACCAAGGTCCATCCCCAAGGTGTCATTTGAAAATTACCAAGGTTATTCACCAAGGTATCGTGAAAATTGTAATCTCTAGTGGTTACATCATTACCCAATGCATTGGAGCGCTATCAGGGAGCACCCTTAAATTTGCCTTTATTATCATGTGATCCACATATATCATCATCAAACATTTAATAAATAAACCATATAGCATAAAATAAATGGGTTTCATTTCATAATCACAACGTTTTAAAAACTGCTTTAAAGACATGATCTTTACGTCACTTTAAACCCACAAAAAGGGGAAGTGGGTCTCATGTATGTAAATCACAGAATTTAAAATAGAACATTTTTATATATATGTGAATACCCTTGTATAAATAAGAGCTTTGTGTATTCACTTTATAACATAAAATAATTTTTGAGAAAAGAGAGAGGCATTTTGAGACGAAAATTCTGCAGCATAACGGCTATGTTACAAGGTTTTAGAAAACATTGAAAAGAGAGGGGAAATGGGTCACCCACTCATAAATGATCCATAAAACAGTAGGGGTAGAGAATAAGATGGATATATGGACATGGTAATGAAATTTTAAGGACATACCATTTGAAATGAAAAACATGGAAGGAAGACAAAAATTAGATTTCTCTTATGAAAATTCGGCAGCCTAACGACGTCACTTAAACTTCAATAAAAATGAATTGACAAGATCAAATAGGGTCTCTCATCATATGATCATAAGAGATCAGTATGATAGATATAGAGATAATACCCCAACATAATAAAAAGGAACTTGAAATACTTGACATGAAAATCGAACTTGAAAAATGAGAAGGGTGAAAGAATCCCTTAAAAATTCGGCAGCCTAACGGCATCACTTAAACATTCATAAAATGAAATGATGAGAGTAAGAGGGGATATCTCATCATATAAGAATGAAAAGGGCAGTAAGAGGAATATAAAATAACATCATCTCACATAAGAACATGGAGCATAAAAGGAATGACATAAAAGAGATTACATGAAAAGAAAGAGAGGGGTCAGATCCCTTACCTTAAAACGTGACTCTTGAAACTCAAAGGTTTGGACCATGAGGGCTTGGGGGCACCTTGGGAGGACTCCTTGGGAGGTAAGGAGACCATAACTTCATTGGGGGAGAGTTGGGAGTGAAAACTAAAGGAGTAAAGGGTGGGTATTTATAGGGAAAGTGAGGGGACAAGGCATTAATGGCCAAGGGACACCTCACAAGTGCTTTTCTCAAACCCATGTGCTCTCTCATGATATTTTTCATAAAGTTAGGCCACATGGGGACCCCAAAACAATAATTCATCACCCTTGGCCGGCCAACCCTTGAAATATCTCATGACATCATCATGACACAGTTATGATGTCATTAAACATACCGAAACCCTAAAACTGTATATTTACTATTCACTGAAAATTTAACTTTCTCAGAATAATCCCAAAATTTCACCTTAACCAAATATCAATGCTCTGATTTCAAAAATGAAATCCATTTTATAAAAATAATTTTCTAAATATTTTTAATTTAATTTTTAAATAAAAATACTATTCATCGAAAATTCATTTTTTTTCAGAAAAAACCCCAAAAATTACCATAGCATAATATCGGTGCTCTGAATTCAAAAATGAAATCCGTTTTATAAAAATAATTATCTAAATATTTTTAATTAAATTTTTAATTAAAAAACACTATTCACCTGAAAAAACTAATACTTGAATAATAATTTATGAAACCGTTATTTAACCATTTTATTGAATCACATTACTTAATCAAGGTGCCTAGATTATATTAATACTTTCTTTAAGTGAGATTACTAATCCATTTGGACACATTACTAATCCTAATCATAAAATCACTATTCATAATTTACTATTCATCAAAAAATATGTTGATCTTATTAGACTCTAAATTTCGTACTGAACATAATTATAGAAGACCATTTTTCGAAAATCATTACACATTTTTAATTATTTAAGGTTTAAACAACCATTTTTAAAATATCCTTTTTCTAAAATTCATCAAAAATATGCATATTATATTTATCCGATCATTTGAAAATTCATAAACTTCATCATAAGAAGAAATCCCAATTTTTATTTAAAACAATGGATTACACAAGGCAGTTACGGTCTCCTTACATAGCCCCTTATCACACCAGCATATGACATAAGTGTAAGGTGTTCTAAGGTGAGAGAATCTGAGGGAGGCTCGGCTAACATCGCACGAGTATTAAGTTCTATTAGTTTGAACTTCTCGCAAAGGCGATTCCGTTCTAGCTTCACACGATGAAGTTCGGCTTGGGTTTGGTCCAGAGCAAAGCCCAGTGGTGCTACCTCCTTCCCAAGTTATGTTAGATGGGATTCCATCAGTCTAAGACTACTGGGTGAGGCCATCGAATATTATTTCTATAAATATTAACCAAGATTACTTGTATTTAGAGGCAATAATCAAAACGTTTAGTTTCTAGCGGTCATATTGACCAATGGTCATATAACCGTCTAAACCCAACTGTCTCATTTTAATTATACTCATGTTATCAAATAAAACATTTTTGTTGAGTATAAAAAATAAAATAACACATGAAATTAGGAAACAAGATTTATTCAAAATTTCGGGTCGTTACAGGTCCTTTTGAGATACTCCACCTGAGTTTTGGAGAAAGTTGGAGTATGGATGGGTTGGATCGAACCTGAATCCAACCGAGCCCTTGGTACTAAAATGCTTATAACTCACAGACCGAGAGTCTGATTGACGCACCGTCTATCAATTTGGGACCCTTACGACATGGTGGTCCTTTTGGTTACTCCTTTGTGGAACTTCATGGTAGTTGAGGAATGACTGATATCTTTAGGAGCAGATACTACAGAACTCAAGTGCACTGAGTGCTGGGAATCCTGTGGCTGGCTGTCAATTGAAGAGCGACCCTGTGTGGATCAGCATCATAGTGACCCTATGTGGTTCAACATCATAGAGATCCTATGTGTATTAACATCATAGAGACCCCATGTGGATCACCACCATAGCGACCCTATGTGGATCATCATCATAGCGACCCTGTGTGGATCAACATCATAGCGACCTTGTGTGGATTAGAATTCTAGTGACCCTATGTGGATCAGCAATGCATGACCTAATGAGGACCAGCCTTAGAGCGGCCCACCATGGATCTGTGACATATGACCCTATGTGGATCGTCAATGGAACAACTTCTTTGTGGTTCAGTTTTGGATACTTTATAATAGAATAAAATGATGTAGTATAAGACTAATCATCTTTATTCCTGATCTCTGAGTTGTATACATGGTTTGAGCTGAGTCCTTTGCTTTGTGTTTTGTAATTGAGATCATGCTTTTTGGTTTTCCCTTGTGGAATTATGAGAGACCTTCGGGAGTCTCAGGGTCCCTATTGGGTATTATTATACTCACCCCTGCACGGGCTTCACCCGCACCTTGTTGTGTCTTGTGCAGATGACGAGCAGCTTGCCTAAGTCTTTAGGTAGATAGGACCAAGCGATACATGGAGGTGACTAGTTGATGTGGAGAGCTGCGGAGACGAGCTATAACTACCCTTCAGGTAGGATCCTTGGTGGATGATCTTAGGATCTATTTTCTATTGTTGTTGTATCTTTCAATTGGGCTTGTATTCTGGCCCCTTTACTTTCTGTACACTCATTTACTACTGCAGTTTTACTACGTGGTTTTCATATTGTCATGTTCTTGGTCTGTGTATTTGCAGGTTCAAAGGTAATTCCTTCCTGTTTTAGGGAAATTCCTTTCTGGTGCTAGTTTCCAACCCCTAGCTTATGGAAGGAGGGCTTGGGGTAGTCACGACATGGGCCCCGGGGGATGGGTCGTGACATCTTAACATATTCATGGATCCACTATGAGCTGTTTGGAGCATGGAAACATTTTTTCTAGAAGGAGTTACTTCATTTCACTATTCACAACTATCATTCATTATACTGTACAACTTACCCTCCCTTTTTAGATTAATTTTTATCATTTACGCACCAACCCTTAGCCTCAGGAACATTTGAACCTCATTGTTTAAGACCTCATGATTAATTTTGTATTTTTATTTATGAAGTGGAGATATTAGAACCAATTAAAGCCTATGGTTAGAAACATGTATTCAGGGTATGAGCATAACTCCAGTTTTATTTTACATTGATTGATGAGATAAAATTCATTTTGAGGTAAATTTAAAAATGGGTATAGATTCTAAGGAACTATTATGAAATTATAATCAAAAGAAGAAAGAATATGAATAAAGAACTTGAATATGAATAATGACTAATTTTATTTGTAGGATTGATTCTATAGGTCTTAATTTTTCCTATTGCACTTAGTTTTATTTGTCTGGCTGTAATGCATGTTTCTAGTTTAGGAAGTGTTTCATTTGGAATCCCTGTTGAGATGCTTTTTGCTTGAGGATAAGAAATTGTTCAAGTGTAGGGGAATTTGATAAGTTGAATTCCTATAAATAATTTGGATAAATTTATTTAATTTTTAATCATTCTTTATTTGATAATACACTGGGTTTTGATGTGTTTTTGTAGGAATTAACAACTCAAGACTCAAAGGAGGAGATTTTGGAAAAACAAAAAAAATCAATACGAAACATTATAAATATGAAGTGCATGACATGTACTCTTCATGCAGACAACCTACTGGTTGGATTACAAGGTGTGAATAAAAATTACAAGGTGTGAACCAAGTACATGACATGAATCTAGATTACATGTTGTGAAATACTTGAATTTTAAACCTGATGAGATACATGACGTGAGCATAGTATATGATGTGAAAAGTTCAAATTGTGAATCCCAACAAAGATACAAGTCATGAAATCTATGAGATACAATATATTTGAAGATTATTTCGAATATAAAGTACATGAAATGAAAGAAAATTACATTCTGTGAAAGCCTCGATATAGATCCCACTTAAAGAACATACACAATGTGAACTATTTACACATCGTGTAACTTTCGAAGTCTATATATATGCAGTGACCCCCGACGAGCAAAGGAGTTGGGATGCACCAAAACTTTTCTTCTTTATTCCTCATTTCTTTTCTCATTTCATTTAAACTTTTTTCTATTATTTTATTTTATTGTTTTATTCCTTTAATTGTTACCTCTTTTTTATTCCAATACTCGTTATTTGTGCGTTGTTGTCCAATGCTTGAATCCAATTCCATTTTCCATTCAACTTCACCCATTGTTTCTTCATTCAAGTTAGTATTTAATTTATTTTTTATGATTTAAAGTGTGGATTGAAATGATTTAAACCATTTTTTATCATTTCAAGCATGTTTTCATATGTTTCCCTGCTTTAATTTAATACCATCATGAGCATCTAATCTGCTTAGGGTTAGGGGTAGAGAGTAGGGGCATGTTTTAATGTAATGAATCACTAAATCAAAACTTGATAACCCTATGGATAGTAACTAGGTTAAAAATAATTTTTGATCCCATTATTTTTCATATACTCTAACCATCATAGGTGTAATCGAAGGACCCTAACATAATTGGAGTTGAGCAGGCTAGGACCAATAGTATGGGATACTTTCTGCTTAAAAGATATGCTTCCTGCACTTAAGTTATTGACTATCTCAGGACCAAGGAGTAGTTTCTATATTAGGTAGATCAAATTGGTTGGACTAAGATTGATTGGTCACATTTTCACCACTTTTCATCCTAATCAATAGTTATATCCCGAGCTTTATTTAGGATTATCTTTTGCTTAAACCCTGAAATTGACCCTGGACCCTTCCTTTCATCTGTTTTAAAACCCAAGCTACATAGTTCATAGAAAATACAAACCTGAGAGATATCATGAGGAATCCTTCTAATAGATTCTTACCACTAGGTTTATTTCCTATAAGATTTATCTATGAATTTGACCCCACATTTCTACTATGCTACACCTTTGTAATCAAGTGTAGTTTGGGAAATATAAATTTTAATCTGATAAAAACCTGCCCATAATAAATGATGTCATGCAGGCCGATCACTTATGCATACCTTCTGTGTAAGGGTATCACATAAGGGTAAAATCTTATATACCTTTACATAGCCCTTTTAAATCCATAATTACCTTTATGAAATCTCTCATATACAGGTAATAAATTGGCTACCTTTATAAAACCAATATTCCGCATAAGGGTAAATTATAATGAACCTTTACACAACCTTAAAAAAATCATGTTTACCCTTACATACCTACATTTCATGTAAGGATAAAAATTATCATACCCTTACATGAAACCTTTACATAAACCATTTGTGTAAGGGTTAAAATACATACCAACTTTACGTGAACCCTTTATAAAAAGGTAAGAATCAAGTATCTTTAGTTTCATAAGGGTAATTCCTTGGTTACCTTTACACATCTCATCTGTGTAAGGGTAAGGTCATCATTATTGTTACATAGCCTTGCTACATAAGGGTAAACCCTTTTTTATATTTTTGAAAAACCTATAAAATGATGCTTTGTTTTTGTGATTCTTCTTCATTTACACTCATGATTTCATAGATCTAAAACATGACTACCTCTAATACCACTGTCAAGTTTTATATAAATATAATAAAACTTATTAAACATAGTAAAATCAATTAAAAACTAAATCTAAGGATCTCCCATGCATGATATATGAAATCTTCATAAAATACTGACATTAATAATACTATAAAACATGTTTACAATACTTTGTAGAATCCAAAATAATATCTTCATCTCCATACGTTCTTAATAAAGATCACATAAGTGGAAAAAGTATCACAACTTTTTGATGTATCCATAGGCTAATCTAAATCACTCGATGTTCAAGTAGGATCCACTAACCTCCATGAAGAGCTAGCATCTCATAGTGTAAAGGAGGGAGATAAAAGATAGCTACAGGTTCCTAGGAGTCACTGGCCAAATATCCACACACACACACACACCAATGCCATCACATGAAAGTGATTTATATAATACTCGAGGATTCTCTGCATTAACTCATACATTAAAATGCATGTATACATGTCATGGTCGGTTAATGCATCATATGCATCTACTCCATATACATTTCATATAAATATGAAACTATTTCATTTAATGATAGATTACATGGGTGATATTGTTTAGGTGTCTAGGTCACATAAAATAATATACCCAATGCATGAAAATCACAATTGTCATGAAATACAAAATAAATCCCATAAATATATCATATATAACTATGGATTTAGGGTATATCACCTTCACCCACCATTAGAATTATATTCTGACGGCCAGTTCAAAAATCAGACCACCCACTAACTAGTAATTCAAAATTTTATCCAATTTTGAGAACATGTACAGAAAAGGGTCTTTATAATCTCCCAACCATAACACTTCTCATCCCTGAGAAGTCTCAAAGGTCATCCAATCACACCCCTGACCTACAACAATAACTAGTTCAAAACCAAACAACCCCATTCTATTCCAAATTCTCAAATCATCTCCAAGGAACAACCTCCAACTCAAGGTACTCACACTGCTAAAAATCAAGATGGAATCCATTTTCAAATATGAGATACCAAGATAGAACTTACCTGATTCCATCCATCTCGAAGCATCGCTGGTGTTGTCATCCAAACACCTGATAGGCCTACGATGCTCCTCACAACAATATCTAGCGTACAACCACCAACTTTCAATGCTTAGTGTTTTTTATATCTAATTATCTTATTGAAAAAATTATCTCACACTCCAATGATGTAATCAGTGTGGTTTCCAACTCACTTCACCCAAATAACCATGGGAACTCTAGTTAACACCGATACCAATCCTTGTTACCAAAAACCAACTGAATATGAACGCATAACCACCATCCATGCATGAGCTATAACAACCATATTTTCCTTGGAAGACCAAGTTGATTCTCAAAATGCACCTGTCATATCTAAAATGACATGATGAAATTGTGTTACAACTCACTGTGACCAATTACATGCTAGAACACCGGTTGGGCCTCCTTTGGCCGTCCCTTCTCGAAAAAATTCATCTCCACATGTCATTGCTTTCCAACTTACCCAATCATGCCTAAAGGCATTTTGTGATCAGCCAAACTTTCCAATAAGAATTCTCACCTAACTCTTGGTAGGATTATTCAGTTAGACTTCCAACCATCCCAAATCATCATTGTTCCCTACTATACATTGTCACACTTCCTATCCAAGCACCCTTAGACCACTTTAACTCTTCTCGAGCTTGAAACTGACACTTATCTTGATCCACCACCGCACTAGATTCCCATTTGGAATTCCTAGAGTAATCCAAGTATACATATCACTTGATCCTCACTGGAATCCCAATTCCACCATGATCTATCCATGACTAACTCCACATTATCGTGACCCTTCCAATACAAGGGTCATACGCTCATGACCAATATGTCACTCCCCACTATAGGAGTTTTATTTTCATTACTACTCTCAAGAAATTTCCAACTATTAAAACCCATGTTCCATTTATCATAGAACTCAAAAATTGTATGTGGATGATCTGATCTCACCTAAGCAATAATAAAACATTAACTACCACCCATTCTCGGCTTCTGAGAATGACACCCACAACATTTGTAGACATTTGGTCCATAACAAGGACCCTACTTCCCAATAAACAATGGTGCACTCCCCATCATACAAATTTAATTATACCACTCCATGAGTGTAACCTCCAAGGTTCTAGCCAAAAACGATGCACATCAATCTTTCGATCTATACTCAATGCATCCAAAACCCTTGATGCCTCCATCTAGGTTAAACCAAACATTTGTGCCACCACACTCTAAACAATTCATGATGTCACCTCCCACTGTAGGGAAATCTCAAAAACAAACCAAAAGCCCCAATCCTCTCTACCCACAAGTGTTTCACCAACTCCTAACCACCTCACTCTAAGAGGGTCCCATCAACTTTGTCTCGCCATAGCTCTATGAATCTCTTCCAAGCATTCATGAATTTACATTCCTAGTGGCACTAACACCATCAAATTACTCTATCTTCTCCATAAAAACCCAAAATATTTTCCATGGAATATAATAGTCTGTATTACTGACCCAAATCTAAGATAGAGCCTATGAATAACCTATACATATTACCTTTATTTCAACAAAAAGAAATAGTTTCTTGATCCCAATACACCTGATCACATAACCCAAACAACATCGCACATCTCCAGCATATTTTGGCCACCTTGAAACCATCAAAACTTGAGTCAAACGCTTATTTGAAATTATTCACCAAACCCGACTCACAACCCCATGAGTCGTGTGTTAGAGAAAATTAGCTTAAGTTTCCACTCATGAATCTTTTCATGCCTCTTGGTATATGTATCTCTATCATGACCCTACCCAATGGGGCTTGAGATAAAACAAACCCAAGCCTGCCTTTATAGGCCAAGGGATGAAAATTAGCACTGAAAGGCATAACTAAAATAGGAGGCCTTTTCCTAAGTACATGTACACACATACCCAATCATCTACATGCAGAAGTGCATAGGAATAAAAGAAAAGATAGTAATATATAAAGTAATATCCACGAATGTAATAATATATAGGGAATACAAAAGAGTACGATAACATAGTCTGAAAAGTAGAGGGGAAAATAAATTCCTAACTAGATAATATCCCAATCTGACAATAACTGGAAAAGTAAATACTGAGATATACCGACTCCCAATCTCCAAGCCCCAACCACTATATATATTCAAATGCACCTGGGTATCCCTATGATCCTTTGTAATTTCTACTAACCTATTTGTCATATGTATAATACATAATGTGTGTGAGCAAAGCCTATGTAGGGGTGAGTATATACATACCCAATAGGATGCCCCAAAAGTTGAAGGGGGATAAATAGGAGAAATGGTATAATTATACAATTAAACCCGTAGTAAAAAAACCCAACAACAAAGATATATATGCTCATGTAAGAAACCTAGATGAGAGAGAAAGGGGATCTCCATCTCACAGCCCTTCCTAGGACAGTGAGTCTACTAATTGTTCTAAAGCCCTATAAATTATGAAAATAATCTCATGTGTTTATCTAAAGAAGAAACAATGTGTATCCACACCTCACCACTGTGCCACACATTTGAGGGGAAACAATTTCTAGATAGAATACCCATGCCCTGATATGATAGGAAGGTTCCACTTAAAAGACAAATAGAAGACCCACACCCTAGTCCATCAGAGAGTACCACTCAATTGGCATAAGATCCATGCTCTGTCCTAACAGGAGGGTTCCAATTAGTAGGTAGAGGATCCATGCCCTAGTCCATTAGGGGGTACCACTCAATAGGCATTGGTCCCATTCCCTGTCTGAGTAGGAGGGTTCCACTTATTTGGTAGAGGAACCATGTTATATCCTAGAAGGAGGGTTCCACTTAGTAGATAAAGGACCAATGCCCTGTCCCAGTATGAGGGTTCCACTCAATTGATAGAGGAACCATTCCCTGTATTGATAGGAGGGTTCCACTCAGTAGATAGATAGAGGACCCACACCCTAGACTTTCAGGGAGGTTCCACTCTATAGGTAGAGTATCCATGCCCTAACAAAGTAGGAGGGTTCCACTTTGTGATGATTTTGTCCTATCACTGTCATCGTCAAGCGCTTCCTAAAGAAGTTTCATGCTCGGAACATTTAACATTTTATCTCAAAATACACTACTAAGGCCACTGTTTCTTTATATATAGAAAAACAATCTGTATAGGCTACTCATGGTCCAAAATATAAGTAAAAAAGAAGGATATATGAGAGGTAGAAGTTTCCTTAAAAAGAGGTACATAGCATTTAAGGGGTCCACACGTCGTGTGACCCCGCTCCTCCGCCTGGCTGTGTTATCACTAGCACATGGCTCGCTGACCATGTAGTACTACAAGGAATTTAATGGTAATAAAAAATATGTCTCAACCACTTGGTCCCTACTTGTTCTCTCTTGGTCGTTTCTGTCAAGTAGTGCCCATGTACCTAGTCATGTGCCGGTACATGACATGTTCCTAGTCATGCTCGTGTTTGTGTACTCCCAGAGTACATGTTTGGCTTCCATCATCGAGTCACATGGCATGTGGGGGGTCCTACATGGTGTGTAATATTTAACTCACATAGAAACCATATCCTCCATGAACAGGGGTCTACACACCATGCGTTCTTCAAACTATATGGCGTGTAGTCAGTTTTTTTTATAGAAAGTTAGATCTACTCCACAAATCCCATATTTTCTACTCTCACCACCGAATTGCACCCAACATTCACCTTAAGTCGAAGGGTAATACCTTCATTCATCAATTTCATTCCACCAGTGGTCAGAAATCGGATTTCCATTGGTTCTCTCAAATCCCACACACACCTCACACATATCCCATGTCACTGCCAACTCCGCTTCAGATCCCGGATCCACAAATCCATCACCACTACCCACAATCTACTTTGATTCATCCTTAAATATTCATTACAATCATTATGTGTACATCCAATATGAATTCAGGGGGTCCGATCATGCTCAGACCTGACTGAAAATAGTTGAATCATGACCCCATGGTTCAAAGATGAAGAACGAGAAGAACAGGTGGGGGGAAAAGCACAAGAACAAAATAAATATCATCATTGTCCAAGTGATCTTGGAAAATGATACATAATTGGGGATTTTTAAGGGTGATTTCACACCATAATCAAGAAATAAATTGAAAGAATACTTTATTTCAGTACACAGGCTCATATAAGGGATTAACTTAAATTCAAATCAAGGGATAGAGTTTTGATCAAGCTCAATATTTTAATCATAATAGAGGAATCCAAAAATGATGAGTAATACCTCAAGATTGAATAACTCATCAGTTAAGAACACATTTTCTAATAATGGGGAATATCCATTGCATTCACCATGCATCGATTCACCTTGATTCGGATGTCGGTCGTCGTTTAATATCGATTCACCAACAAAGGGTGGTAGAACCTCCTCTCAATGATCCCAGGGTTATGTGGATAACGCTAAAAATTCTCCATAATAGAATATTTATAGAGGGAAAAAATTTAGGCCATTTAATTAAAAATAAATAATTTAATTATTTATTTAATTAAATGCACCTGCCAATGACCGATTCTATCGGAAGTCCCATACCGACCAACTTTAGGTCCCACCTAAGGTAAATACCACACTCCAAATTCAATTGTAGTCTAAAATTTTCTATTTGAGACTCTATTTAGTAGATATACCATTATTTTTGAAAAATTTCATGTGCATGATAAAATATATTTAATATTTTTATAAAATTAATTATGGGATTATCGAGCCTCAGAATCACGCTTTGTCTCAACTTCAGGCTCCGAAAATATTTCTTAATATATTTAAAATTATTATAAGGAAAAAATTGGGTCTCTACATTATTCCCTCATTCAAGTTTTTCATCCTCAAAAAGTAAAAACAAAGAAAAAGGTGGGGATAATGAGCCCCATTTGGCTCACCTGCTCTCAGGAGCTCTCCTACATGCTCTCGTGCTGCCAAAACACACAAACCAAAGTAATGGTCCATCCTCACAGGAACCTCTCTTATTGATCCTTGATCGCCACTAGGTGCTCCATGAAAGTGTCTCTATCCTCGATGTCCAACTCATCTCAATCAATAACATATGTGGGATCATGCATGTATCTCCTTAACAGCGACACATGGAACACGTCATGAACTCACTCCAACTGTGGGAGTATGGTGATGTGGTAAGCAACCTTGCCAACCATCTGTAAGATCTCAAATGGACCAATGAATCTTGGGGATAGCGTTCCTCCCTAGATGAATATACACAATACTATTTTTGGGGTGACTCTTAGGAAAATGTGGTCTCCCTATTTGAACTCCAAGGGATTAAGACATTGATCTACATAAGATTACTACCTGCTCTGAGCTGTCCACATCCATTTTTGGATTACCTAGACCTTCTTTGTCATCGCCTGCACCATATATGACCCGAAAAGATATGAATCACTGATCTCAATCTAGTATAAGTGTGACCTATAAGGTCTCCCATACATGGACTCTAATGGTTTCATGCTGATAGTAGAGTGATATCTATTATTATAAGCAAACTCCACCAAGGGAAAGTGATCCTAATAACTCTGGATGATGTCTAACATGCAATCCCTCAACATATCCTCTAGCACCTAGATAGTGTGCTTGGTCCTCCCATCCGTTTGGGGTTGAAAATTCATACAAATCCTCATCTGGATCCCGAATACATCCTACAGGACTCTCCAAAACCGTGATGAAAACCACACATCACAGTTAGAGACAATTGCCGAGGGCACCACATGAAGGCATACGATCTCCTACATGTACAAATGCCCCAAAATTTCCACTGAAATATGCTTTTTGATATAAAGGAAGTGCACCAACTTCATAAGTTGGTTAACTATCACCCAGATGACATCATGGGATCTCACTATAGGTGGAAGCCCTATCATGAATTCCATGGATATATTGTCCCATTTTCACTCTGATATCTTAAGAGGATGCAAAAAACCTCCCAGAACCTGGTGCTTAGCCTTCACCTGCTAACATGTGAGGCATCGAGAGAAGAAATTGACCACGATCTGCCTCATGCAAGCCCACCAAAACTACTACTGAAGGGGTAAACATCATTGACTGAAGAAAATATGTACCCTCCCCCTCAACCAGGGCCAGCTTTAGGGAAGACAACTGTTCAGACACCTCTTCTAATAGGTGATAATGGAACCTCTTGATAAGGGAATCTACCACCAAATTTTCCTTCTCAGGAGTATAGACTATCTCCAAGTCATAGTTCTACAGAAACTCCAACCATCACCTCTATCTTAGGTTCATGTCTCTTTGTGAGAAGACATAACTAATACTCTGATGGTCTGAATAAAAAAGTGCTCTCCTATAATATAGTGCATCTACATCCTCAGATTGAAGACCATCACTTCCAATTATAATTCATGAGTCATGTAATTATTCTCACGGGGTCTCAACTACCTCTACCCATATGCGACCACTTCCCACATTTTCATCAAAATGAAGCTAATCCAAACTCAAAATTCATCACAATACACTACATACTCTATGACCTCCTCCAATAATATCAAAATGGGATCACTCTTAGGCCTCATCCTAAACTCCTCAAAGGCTCTCTAGCAGTGCTCAGTTTAGATAAGCAATTTCCGTTTTCACATTAGGGTGGTCAAAGGTGTATAAATCCCGGAGAATTTTTCCAGGAACCTCTTATAGTACCCCACCAAACCAAGAAAAATCCACACCTCTAAAATTCTCTTGGGTGTCTCCCAATAAAGCACCAAATTAATATTTTTTGGGTCCACAACTAATACATTCTCATAAATGAAATGATTCATAAAGTTGGTGCTCCTAAAGTGTTGGGGAAAAAATCCCTCAAGGTTCCATTTTAGTGTTTTTGAGGTGATTGTGTTTGTTAATAAATACAAATGACTCTGTTTCAATATGGTTGGTGTTACCAAAACAGATGTTTAAGGTATCTTAGTTTCCCACTATTTTCCAAATTTTTGAGCCTCAAAATCAGAAGTTTTTTTTATGGAAAACAAAGGTTTTCTGAAAAGGAGTTTTTAGACCGCAGTTTGTGGACTGTGAAGTGTGGAGTTCATAGACTATATAGTAGCACAACTGTTCTATGCATACCACAAAGTAATTATGTGAACCATGAAGCATGCTACATGAACCACATAGAAAAATAAGTTTGAAAAAGGATCATCATTTGTGGGAGGCTCATCATTTGTAGAATTGAGGCAGTGATTTAAGGATCCATAAAGGGTTTCTCTTTTTTAGATTTCATTAGTTGGCGCAAAGTATAAAGGTGCTATGAAAACCATATAGAAATTTTGTGGTGAAGTATGTACAATATCAGAGTTTTGGGTATTTGTGATTAGAAGGTTTGGCGGGATTTATTTTCCTATATAAAGAACCCTAATCACATAATTTAATGGAGAAAATTTTATAAGATAAGATTATCACTACTGGAAGAATTCAAGTAATTCTAATGTAGTTCATGAGTGAGGATTCTATGAAAGAGAATAGTTTCATGAGGAAGAAATTCCGTGAAGTAGGAAGTAGTTTTCAAGGGATAAATTTTATGAAGGAGGTAGTTTTCTAAGATAGTTCACAAAAGGGAGTTGCAGGGCACTATAACTCACAAATGAAAAAGGAGTTCGTAGAGTTTCATCCATCTGTGAAGTGAAGGTAGTCTGAAAAGCAAGCTTAGTTCATGGAGGTTGTTTGTGGGACACTATAGTATGAAAAGGAGAATGAGTTTGAGAAGAAAAGGAAGTTCGTGAGGTGAATGCAGTTCTCAAAGTGAAGGTCATCTGTGAAATAAGGGTGGCTCATGAAGCACTCGTAGTACGTTGTGCAAGGTGGTTCGCAAAGTAGGTGGTTCTCAAAGTAGGTGGTTTTAAAAGGAGGTTTCCATAAAGGAAAAAAGAAGTTCACAAAAAGAATTTCCCCAAATAAACTAGTATGTAGAGAAGTTTATTTCATCTACAAGGTGAAAATAATAATTCATGGAAAACTTACATGTGAAACTATTTTGAGGGTCTTACATAAGGATATAAATAACAAGATTACCCATTGCATAGTATCATTGTCATATCTGAATTCTGAAGAATAAGAAGATAGAGGATCTGCACCATTAGATTATATTTGCAGAAGGATTTTATTCACTGCTATATTCAAGGTAGTTAAAGAAATACTTGAAATCTCTTGAAGATATTTCTAAAGCCAAAGATAAGGTAATTTTTATGTATACACGAATGAAAACTCTATTTCAGTTTTCTAGAAAGTGTAAGTGATGCATCTAGGTGTTTTCACAGAAGTGAAGGAGTAGCCCAGAAAGAAATTCAATAGAGCATCTACCTACAATTGAGGATACATTCATTATTGATAATGAAGGGAACTATATGTCTATAAACTTTATGTGGATCCTTTCCAGAGTAGTGACCAAAGGAGGATGAAGAAGGTGATCCTTTATACTGGTAGTGAGTCATCGAAAGAGTTTTAGGGAGTGACCCCTGGGAAAGAAGTGAGTTGAACCTAAACATTGTAAAGGTAGTGAGCTTGGTTATAAAAGTGATCTATCCTGAACCTTGAATTGGAAGAGATCCTTAGTAAATTCAATACATCAGAAATTTTTTGTTGTATACTCCTTGGATATAGACCAATGAAGGTAAACCAAGTAAAAATCTATGTTTACTTATGTTTACTTTCCTGCTTTACTTTCTATACATCATCATCAGATGAAGTTGGAAAGGATAAGATCAATCTAAACACTAAAGAGAAAACAAAGTGACCCTTATAATAAAGAGGTCAAGATCTAGTAGGGTATGAATAATTTCGAAAAGAATATCCATACCCTAATTCACTCCACCCCCTCTTAGGGTATCTAGGCCCCTTTTGAACTTAATAATTGGTATTTGAGAATTATTTTCTTTTATCAGAGTTGTTTTCTCACACTTGGTTTAGTTGATTGTTGAAGTTAAAGTTTCAGTTTTCTCTTATCTCAGATTTCCATGTAAAAGGGTAGATTTTCAAAGAAG
This sequence comes from Viscum album, assembly GCA_963277665.1. Taxonomy (NCBI): domain Eukaryota; kingdom Viridiplantae; phylum Streptophyta; class Magnoliopsida; order Santalales; family Viscaceae; genus Viscum; species Viscum album. The sequence goes on along the minus strand of OY728160.1, from coordinate 1,307,650,652 downwards.
AAGCATAAGTCTAGTTGTATTACTCAATGTGGAAGTTTCTATTGAAAGAGTGTGATTAATTTGAAGAAAACAAATAGTGAAAATATTTTCTCATTCAATGATGCTGCAAGAATGAGTGAAGAATTCGATATTCCAAGTGATTTTGTTACTAATAATGATGAAGAAATTACAAGAAGGCCAAAAGTGGAAGTTGTCCATGAAACAAATAAATTGGATCAAAAACTGGATAAAGAAAATAAATCTAAATATATCTAGATCCAAGTGCAGGAAATTGAAGTCAACAAGTTGAAAGGTTTAAATAAAATACTTCTAGAAGTGGCCATAGATCTAAGGGAGAAAAATGATTCTCATGATGAAAAACTGAAAAATATGTCTACAAAGATAGAAAAAATCAAAGCTGAAGATAGGGGAAATAATCTGAACTCAGAAGAAATTTAGAATTTGGAAGCCATAAATGATGATCTTTCCACACAACTATCCAAACTGGTTTAGGAGAACAAAAATCTACAATAAGGGAATTCATGCTATAATGATTATGTTGCTCAAAAAAATTCTAAAATAAAAGATCAAGCTTCCATGATGGATAAGATCACTTGAGAATTAGAAGGTAAGATAACTAGTGTGAAGAATCTAATAGGAGAACATAATGCTCAACTTGAGTCTAGCACTACTGGAAATTGGTTTGTTTGCGATGGGGCATTTGCGATGGGGACCCGTTGCAAATGACCCGTTGTATAAAAGGGCATCGTAAATAGATTTCCCGAGCTTAAAAAAAAACCCTATTACGACAGCCCATTACAAATACTATTTGGGATGGAAAGTTGGCCCATCACAAATAGTATTCTCAAGTTAAAAAAAAACATGTTGCGACGGGCCCGTCGCAAATAACTTAAAAATAATAATAAAATAATAAAATAATAAAATAGAAAAAAATATTATAAAATAATAATAATAATATTAGTAAAATAATAAAAAAATATAAAATAACAAAAAATTATAAAATAATAAAAATCTTAATGTTCGCAAAAATATAAAATAATAATAATAAAAAAATAAAAAAAATAAAAAATAAATATAAAAATAATAAAAAAATAAAAAAATTTAATTAAAGTAATAAAATAATAAAAAATTAAATAAATAATAAAATTATAAAAAATACAATGTTCCTAACAATAAAAAAACACTATATAGAAATGTAAATAATTATTATAAAAAAAATTACATTCAAATGTTTTATCATAAAAAATAAATACATCACTAAGGGGGATGGTCTTTTGGAGGAGCTGGAGGAGATGGTGGAGGGAAATCTATCCCTAAACCATGAGTTAGATGTCGCATGTAGTCCATCGTCTGCTCTTGTTGCTGTTGCTATCACTGACACATCTCCTTCTCCTGCTACTACTACTGTTGATGGCGCTCTTCCTTCTCCCTACATATACTCTCTATAAGCTCACCCTGAGCCCACAACTACTCCTGATACTATGCAGCAGATGATGATGACTCTCTACGAGCTGCACACTAACATCACAACTGTACCATAATAACTCTCAGGCATCAATCGAGAGTTGATACCAAAAACTTGGCCTTTCTCGAAGGCATATTGGGTCGCCTGCATCCATGTTACCTCATCAAGTCTGGCATCACTGGTCTGATCATCAGTGTCATCCTAGATCTCAGTCGGTGTCTGAGACCTCATGGCCTTATATGACTCATTCAATCACAATTTAAAATTAAAATAGTTAAAATATTATTTATAGTTAATTTTAAAACTCAAAATGAAATTATACTAACCACAATATTACGCTGGCGATCACCTATAATCTCTCCAGTGACATGATCATTGTACATCCTCTTATAAACATCAAACTCCATAATATCAGGTTGTTTGACTGCCTATATGAAAATAAAATAAACAATTTATATTTAAAGTTATATAAATTAATTTTAAAAAGGCACTTACCATATTTTCCCTATGCATACTGAATATATGACTACCAGCTCGATGTGTCACCTCCTGTCTCTCACAGTTTTGTTGGCCTACTGATAATATCCTTTGAAAACAACCACCCATCTAGTGTGAACATAATCTATCCCAAACCTGATATTAAATGTAATCAGGTCGGTGGGTGCAATAGGACTGATCAAACTTTGTGACTCCTACTTTATTCATTGCCATCCTCCTCAAATTATGAAAAAAACTGACGAAAATGCTCACACATACAACCCTCCCATGCCTACTAGATAGAGCCATGAATTCTCTTATTTATGAGATACCATAAACCCTATAAAAAATTAATAATATTAAGTTATTAATTAAATAAATTTCAAAATAAATATTTTTTATTTTACATACTAGCCTATGATCGAACATATGATGTTGAACATCTATGGGAATATGATCCCATGTAACCCATTCCTCAAATTTTTTTTTTCACAATATAGCACTCCCCTGTCCAATAACTATATGCGTAAAGCTGCGATAAAAAATAAAAAATAATTAAACAATTATTATATAAATAAATTAATGATAATTAATGAAAAATAAATAAAATAAATAGGTAAAAATACATTTTCATGTGTGGATTGAGGCCAAGATGTGGACATCACTCTAGGATACGATCAAGAATCATTAATCGCCTATAATACACCCCCTCCAAGTCCTCCCTGAACTGCCAATAGTTTGAGGGTCAGATGATCTAACATCCTACTCATCATCACGTAGATCAACCTCTTACAACTATCAAAATAGATCCAAGTCCATCTGAAACATGAAATTATTATTGTTAGAAAACAGTTAAAAACAACTATTATATATAGATATATATTTATATGATTATAACCAGCATTTAACTATGTAAATCTTCACATGCATCCTTATCTTCATATCTGATGGTGTCAATATCTTTATATTCCTCCTTAACATCATCAATTTCTATATGAGTTTCAGTTTCATAATCTCTTGTCATTTCAAATTCATTTGTAAAATCATTAATATCATCTTTATCATTGAACCTTAACTATGGGGTGTCATCATCAATATTTGTGCCTCTTTGTAAAAAAGATGGATTTGAAGTAGTATCTTAAAATTTTTTAATTCCTTTCACTTCAGTGGAACCACATTCACATTGAGTAAACTAATTTTCCCAAGATTTCATTTTTATTATGCTCCACCTATCACCCAACTCTCTTGAAATAGAACAATAATTTGAATAATAAATTTGATGCGATTAATGAGCCAATAAAAATAATTTATTTACTATAAGAAGGATTTTATGTTTAATATCAATGATTCCATGGCTCGGATAAAAACACAAGCCTCTCTCAGTATCCAACCATTGATATTTAAACATCATTATGTAATTTTGTCCCAGATAACATAGTTTAATAATTTCCTCTAGCATGTCGTAAAATTCAAATTCAATTTCTCTATGATGAGATCCTCTTAAGAAAACACCACTATTAATTGTTTCTTTGATTCCCCATATGCACGTGTATGAAATCTAAAACCATTTACCACATATGCAATATAAGATTTAACCATTTTGGATAATGGGTTACTCAATAAAAATAATTGATTATCAATTTTATCAGCATGTTGAGATACTTGAAATTTTTTAAAACAAAAATCAATATAACAAGTAATAAATTGATTTTATATGTTAAACCATAAATAATTTATGTTAAATTTTTTTGAAACCAGTGGGAAAAATTATTTTGCTGATGTTTTTCAAGAGCGAATACTATAATTTTTGGAAGTTGTTTCTCGATATGATTATCATATAACCTAAAAAATAAAATAATATTAATTTACTATAACAAATATTATAGAATAACTGATAAGATAAATCACAATAAAAATGGTTTCATTTCTTCATAGTTGAGCAGAACATATGTATGAGCTTTGTGATGTTCATCATCTGAAATCCATTGTTCATGAAATCCACTGAATCCAAGTTTATGCTGATTAAAACTGATAATTGATTTCCAATTTTATCATAAAAATTACCCTTATTACATCCTATGCGGTTATGTTTTGAGGGATATTTAGATTGAAAATAATGAGAGCAAAAAAAAAGAAATTTCCTCCTACAAATAAGCTTATATAATTGAGCCTTCAACCAATGCTTTGTTACATAATTTTTTCTTAAATTTCTAGATGCATCTCTAGAATAGGTATATCCATTATAACTGTACCAGACCTTCACATTTTTCTTCATATGTAAAATGTAATATCAAATATTCTGTTGAGTCAAAGAAATTCAGAGGGAATATTTTTTCCAGTTTACATAAATTAAAACAACATCTTCTTACAGTCTACTTAGTGCATTGTAGTCTTTTGTTGTCGCAAAAATGTCTCAAAAAAAATGAAATGTCTGTTATCATATCCAAAATCATATAATTCAACAAACCTCTTAATCCAATCGGCATAAGTATTTCCATTATAACATGATAATCATGACTTTTTAATCTGTAATATGACCATTTATGACACATCTATCCAAATTGGAAGCATAACCATATGGAAGTCTCAAATATGAAATCCACTTACAAAATAAAAATTTATTTTCTTTGGATAGTGTATAATCTTCTTTTATATTCATTAACTTCTGTGATATGACATTTTCAAACAGTTCAAGTTCTAGTCGCCTGCAATTTTGGGAAAGATCTAATTGTGCATTTACATTATCTTTGGTCTTAATTGGTGTATCTAAAACTATATGAAATAAATTATCAAAATATTTCTTCACAATATGCATGACATCCAACATGTGACAGACCGATAAATCTGACCAATATGGAAGATCCCAAAAAATACTCTATTTTATCCAATTGTGTTCTTTCCCAAAGCCATAAATTTTCTATTGGTTTATTGTTGGTCCAAATGTAATGGGAGGTAATTAAGAGACAATTGATTTTAAATCTATACTTGAGATCATTATTAGAGGTTCATATCTTTCAATTGTGCATTTTATAAAATGATATTTTTTCCTCCGAAAATGATGATCAGTTGGAAGTCATTTACGATGATTGTTGAAAAAACAAGTTTTTTTCCATTGATGAGCATAAAAACTTTTCTATCTCTCATACATTTCAGAAATGATTTTGGAACATGTGTACTCGAACCAGATAACATGTCATATGTTGGGAAGTCACTAATTTCCCACATAAATGCAACTTTTAGTAGGAAATTTTGTTTTACAACAACATCATATGTACTGACACCATTACTCCACAATGAATTTAACTCATCAATAAATGGTTTCAAATAAACATCAATATTCTTTTTTGGATTTCCTGAAACTAATAAGGTCAAAAAGATATATGGATCCTTTATCAACATCCAAGGAGGTAAATTGTACAGAGTTATAAAGACAATCCAACTTGAATACTAACTACCGTAAGAACCAAATGGACATAAACCATTAGTAGAAAGACTCAATCACACGTTTTGGGCTTCTGAAGAAAAAGACGAATGCACTTGGACAAATTTTTTTCATGAATCACCATTAGAGGAATGATTTAAGCTTTTACTAGTTGAAATATTGGTTTTATGCCATGACATCAATGCCACTATATTCTGAGATATAAATAAATATTGAAATATAGGTGTAAGCGGGAAATATATCAACTATTTTACAGGAATCAATCCAGACTTCCCTAGTTGGGCCTCTTTATACCTTGATTTTCCACATGTGAGATAACTATCTAATGACTCATTTTCACCCTAACATAAGATGCAATCATTTGAACATGCATGAATCTTCTAATAACCAAGACCTAGATTAGGAACTAGCCTCTCACTCTCATAGAAATTTGTAGGCAACACATTTCATTCAGGTAACAGTTTTTTAACCAAATATAATATCTAATCATAATAGTTATTTGATATTCCATTATCTGATTTAATAGCCAAAAATTTTACAACCGCTTCAAATTTGTTTATCTTGAAACCAAGATATAAGGAATCCTTAGTGGACCTCAACAACTCATAAAATTGATATGGTTCCAACCTAGAAGTTAAATCAATATCATCCCAAGTTTCAGTTTATTGAAAAGATAGACCTTCCACATCATGTACTAAATTTTGAAACTGTGATGGATCCAGAACCAAATTATTAGTATATTCTCTGGAACTATGTTTACCATGTTGATACCCAAAAAACTATTTTAAAGCCAAAATGCAATGGATGACCCCCAACATTGTCAAACGTGTCAAACATCCTCAGACCACATTTTTTACATGGACACTTAATTGTCCCTTCTGAAATAAATTCTGGTTTTGATGATATAAATGATAATAAAATTTTAACACCCACAATATATATAGGATTTAAACCAAAATTGTTTGTATTCTTATGCTAATTTATCCAAGTTTGATTATCTAATAATGACCATTACTGACTTCCTTGTTTCATATTTCTCTAAAAAATATGAAATAATTATTTTTTTTGAATAATTTGACATAAGAAAAACATGATTAAAAAAGGTTAATTATTCCTAAGTATTCTTAATTACCACTATTTATTACTAATTACCACTAATTATTACTAATCACCTCAAATTATTGCTACTTATTCATATTTATTACTATATTACCATTTATTACTATTTATTACTAATTATTACTAATTATTACTAATTATTCCTATTTATTACAAATTATTAGTAATTATTTATAATTATTCCCATTTATTACAAATTATTGTTAATTATTCCAATTTATTTCTATTTATTACAAATTATTATTAATTATTCCTATTTATTCCTATTTATTACAAATTATTATCAATTATTCTTAATTATTACTATTTATTCCTATTTATTACTAATTATTACTTATTATTACTAGTTATTACCAATTATTACTATTTATTGTTATTTATTACCAATTATCACTAATTATTACTAATTATACCAATTTATTACAAATTATTTATATTTATTACAAAATTTTCCTATTTATTACAAATCATTCTTATTTATTACAAATTATTACTATTTATTACTATTTATCACCATTTATTAATAGTTATTACCATTTAGTAGTAATTATTACCATTTATTAGTAATTATTACCATTTATTACTAATTATTCCAAATTATTACTAATTGTTACTAATTATTACTATTTATTTCTATTTATTACTATTTATTTCTATTTATGACTATTTATTTCTATTTATGACTAATTATTATTAATTATCAATAATTATTAGTAATTATCACTAATTATGTGTAATTATCCCTAATTATTAGTAATTATCACTAATTATGAGTAATTACCCCCAATCATCACTAATTATTACCAATTATCACTAATTATCACTAATTATGTCTATTTATTCCTAATTATCACTAATTATTACTAATTATCACTAATTATTTCTAATTATCACTAATTATTTCTAATTATCAGCAATTATTCACAATTATCACTATTTATTCCTATTTATCAATATTTATTCCTAATTATAACTATTTATTACTATTTATTCCTATTTATTGCTATTTATTTCTAATTATTTCTAATTATAAAAATAAATAGAAATAAATAGGAAGGCATCAAGCCTGCTCCACCTTCTATTTGCGACGGGCGACATAATTTCAAGCGGATTGGCGACATCTCTTTTGCCCGACATCTCACTCCTTACAACTTTCTCCGTCTGAAATCATTATGAAAAATATACTCCGACGTACAAATATCCGTTTTCGAATGCATGAGAATGGAGAGTAGGGAGGCCTCACTGCACTGCTCTTCATTCTCCTATAGATGAAAATGGATATCTGTATGCCGGAGCAGATTTTTCATAGTGATTTTAGTCGGAGAAAGTTGCAACGAGATGAGTTGTCGGGAAAAAGAGCCGCCGCCAATCTATTGGAAATTATGTTGCCCGTCACAAATAGAAGGTGACTATTTATTACTAATTATTACTAATTATTACTATTTATCACTATTTATGACTATTTATTGCTAATTATTACTATTTATTTCTATTTATCACTATTTATTCATATTTATTCCTATTTATTCTATTACAAATTATTATTAATTATTCTTAATTATTCCTATTTATTACCAATTATTACTATTTATTTCTATTTGTTAATAATTATTCATATTTATTACTAATTAGTCCTATTTATTACTAATTATTCCTAATTATTCCTAATTATTAATATTTATTCCTAATTATTCCTAATTATTCATAATTATTCCGAATTATTACTATTTATTGCTATTTATTAGTATTTATTAGTATTTATTACTATTTATTCCTAATTATTACTATTTAATAATAATTATTTCTAATTATTACAATTTATTAGTATTTATTACTATTCATTACTATTTATTACTATTTATTCCTATTTATTCCTATTTATTGCTATTTATTGCTATTTCTTACTATTTCTTACTATTTATTACTATTTATTCTATTACAAATTATTAAAAATTACTATCAATTATTAATAATTATTCCTAATTATTCCTATTTATTACTAATTATTACTAATTATTCTTATTTATTAATAATTATTCCCATTTATTACGAATTATTCATATTTATTACTAACAATTCATATTTATTACTAATTATTCCTATTTATTACTAATTATTCCTAATTATTACTATTTATTCCTAATTATTCCTATCTATTCCTAACTATTTCTAATTATTCCAAATTATTGCTAATTATTATTAATTATTCCTAATTATTACTAATTATTCCAAATTATTCAAAATTATTCCAAATTATTATTATTTATTCTTAATTATTACCTTTTATTCCTATTTATTACTATTTATTACTATTTTTGCCTATTTATTACTATTTATTCCTATTTACTATTAATTATTCCTAATTATACCTATATATTACAAATTATTCCTCTTTATTACAAATTATTCATATTTATTGCTAATTGTTCCTATTTATTATAAATTATTCCTATTTATTAATAATTGTTCCTGTTTATTACTAATTATTCCTATTTATTACTAATTATTCTTATTTATTACTAGTTATTCCTAATTATTACTATTTATTCCTAATTATTACTATTTATTCCTAATTAATCCAAATTATTATTAATTATTTCTAATTATTGCTAATTATTACTATTTATTCATAATTATTCCTAATTGTTATTATTTATTCTTTATTATTATTATTTATTCTTAATTATTATTTTTTATTAATATTTATTCCCATTTATTACTATTTATTCCTATTTATTACTATTTATTCCTATTTATTACTATTTATTACTATTTGTTACTATTTGTTCCTATTTATTCCTATTTATTCCTATTTATTCCTATTTATTACAAATTATTAATAACTATTATTAATTATTCCTAATTATTATTAATTATTACAAATTATTCATATTTATTGTTAATTATTACTATTTATTCCTATTTATTATTAATTATTCTTAGTTATACCTATTTATTACAAATTATTCCTTTTTATTACAAATTATTCCTATTTATTACTAATTATTAATAATTATTCCTATTTATTACTAATTATTAATAATTATTCCTATTTATTACCAATTATTCTTATTTATTAAAAATTATTCCTATTTATTAATAATTATTCCTATTTATTACTAATTATTCCTATTTATTATTAATTATTCCTAATTATTACTAATTATTACTAATTATTCTTAATTATTCTTAATTATTATTAATTATTTTTAATTATTGCTAATTATTCCTTTTTATTCCTAATTATTATTATTTATTCCAAATTATTACTTTTTATTCCAAATTATTCCTAATTATTCTAATTTATTACTATTTATTCATATTTATTACTATTTATTACTATTTATTCCTATTTATTCTTAATTATTCCTATTTATCACTAATTATTTCTATTTATAATTTTTTATTAGTAATTACCGCTAATTATTACTGATTAGCGCTGATTATTACAATTTATTAGTTTTACTAATGAAACAACATATTTGTAAAAATAAATAATGAAAAATAAAACTATCTAATTCTAATTTAATTTAATTGTCGCTAATTAACAACAATAATAACTGACATAAAATTAAATAAATTAGCTAAAAAATAAAAGCAATAGAAAATACCTTAAAACAAAATCTTTTGTATGTTGAAAGACTTCTAAATTGCTCTGATATGAAATTTTAAACTTTGAAAAAATTTCACAGAGAAATATGAGAGTTTAGAGACAAAGAAGAATTGAGAATGGTGTGAAATGAAAAAAATGAATGGGGGTATATATAGGTTAGATTATTTGCGACAGACGTATTTGCGATGAGGCCCGTCGCAAATACTCACCCTGCTATTAATTAGGCGTGGCGGTTAAAATGGTATTTGCGACGAGACCCGTCGCAAATACCTATTTGCCGACACAGTATTTGCGATGGGGTTTATCTCCCGTCACAAATAATATTATTTGTGAGGGGACCCGTCACAAATACCCACCTCCCGTAATAGTATTTGCGATGGGGTTTGTCTCCCATCGCAATTATTGGTTTTTCCTGTAGTGTAGGGACAAGAAGATTCAACAATTGGGAGAAGATCTAGAATCAGTCAAGAAAGAGGTGGGGAAATCTAATGCCAATGGAAAGCCCAATTTGATGGTTGCTTTGAATTTAATATTTTACAGCCCTTCAGAAGGTAATAATGAAATGAAAAGCAAATATGTTGTTTTTGAAGAGAAACATGAAAGGATTTTCTCATCCCAAAGGCCGGTTTTGGAAAATCTAGTATTGGAGATGACAAACCCTCTTCTAGGCATGAGAGGAAAAGAGACATGGAGAGTTTCAGAAATAGGAAAAATCCTTTAGGTGATAGAAACCGACCTAAGAAGACCTATATAAAAATTGATGACAACATGTGCAATTTCCGTGGGATGCATGGTTATATTTCAAGTTTCTGTTTTGAAGCTTTTGAATATATTTCATATTATTAAGACCAAAATATTTCCAAATTTGAGGATAACGAAAAATCCTATATTGGAAGACAACATGATAAGTTGAAAAATAGGTTTACAGCCTCAAGGGAATCACAAGGAGCTAAAAAAAGCGTATTAATTGCCTTCTCTGCTACACTCACAACAGCTCTCTTGGAAAGAATGTGAACAAACCTGGAAGAAAAAGGGAGGGGATGCTCTGGTTTTGATTAGGAAGAGTGCAAATTCAGTGGAAGACTCAACCCTAACAAGAAAGGGTGACATGACTCGAATAACTAATAAAATAAAAATAAATAAATAATTCCTTAAAAAATTCATGTCATGCCACATGGTAAGAAGTGAAGGCAAGAGAAAGTACCCTCCAATGGAGGAAGAATCAAGAGAAGATGACGAGTGGAAATATTTCTGGTCAAAGAAAGAGTCATGAAAAATGGAATATTGGTGAAGCATCAAAGAATGAAATTTCTACTAATGGGTATAAGAACCAAATTGTAAAAAGGATAATCCTACATAACCTAAATATCAGAAAAATAATTAGCATGTGGGTAAAGAATGTTTAGTCATATGGCCAAAATAGTTGAAGTTAGTTGGGCAGTAGGAACAAGCACAAAAATAGTACAATGTTTTGCAAGAAAGTATCAAAGGGTTGATCCATCATGATTAACCACAATTATATTTTTAAGGATTCCAGAGGTTCCCCTCTCCCTATGTGTTTAAATTCTATTAACTGATGTTCAAGTGTTTTAGGTTTTAGGGGAGATACAATCCAAGGGGAAGTTGCATCAAAAGACAAAAAGTGGTGATGTGATGTTCTCTAGAATGTCAACTGATTCAAATCAGTTACCAGAAATGAAAAAAAAATTAGAGTAATTCTTTGAAATGATTTAATGGTCTATGGATTCTTGAGATGTTTGGAATTAATTGAGTGCAATGGATAGTGATGGTGTTATTAACTTTATCTCTTGTCTCTTACACTGAGTTCTGACTCAGTAGGATTTGTGGTTTGATGATGGCCCATCACTAAGTGGTAAATTCACTCACTGAAAATTTTGTTGAAGGCAGCTACAATTGGAAAATGTTATTGAGCTAGTGAAGTTTCTCAAACCTGTAGTCATATGTGAAGAAATAATGTAGGAGAAGAAGAATGGATGTGGGTTTAAACAGTGGGCCTAGCAACAAGAAGAGTTTCATATCATAGGGAGAGCATTCTATCTCTTAATCTGATGCATGGTCTTAATGATATAGAAAGGATGTATTTTTATGTTCTCTAACATCAAGAAGAATGATTGGGGATAAACAATAACATTCATGTATTTCATGATTATCTATTTTGTTATAACAATATGGTATCAGATGACTATTTTTAGGATATCAAGAAGCCATGAGAGAAGATTAACAGTGTTTCCAACAAGTGGTCTACCCATTATAAAGAGTAATTAAACATCTGAAATCAGTAAAAAAATTGGTATTAATGAGTTATATCAGTCAAATGATAAAGGTTTTTTGGGAGATTGTTTCGAGAACAACAAATAAGAATGTCATTGGGGCCAAATGGTCTTTCGCAACAAGATGAATGAAGATGACATGGTGATTTGAAACAAAGCACGATTATTGTGAAAATCATACTGTCAAATAGATGGTATTGATATTTATGAAACATTTTCACCTATTGCGAGGCTAGATACAATCAAATTATTCTTGGCCATAACGGTGCAAAGAAGGTTCAAATTTTTCCATATAGACGTCAAGTCAACATTTCAGAATGGGGTTTTGGAATAAGAAGTTAATATTGAGTTGCCAGATGGTTTTCTCATTCATGAATATGTGAACAAAATTTTTCGGCTGAAGGCGGTGCTATATGGGTTGAATCAAGCACCAAGATCATGATATTCAAGACTAGATTAGTTTTTGAAGAAGCTTAGTTTTCAGTGTGGTGTTGTTGATTACAATCTATATCTCAACAAAGATAGTAATCAAAGGATGATGGTGTTGGTGACACAAGTAAAGGATGACACATTAATTTCTCAATCTAAATATGCCAAAGTGGTCTTGAGAAGATTTATAATGGATTATTACAAGGAGATGATGACTCTGGTGGCTACCCAGATGAAACTGTCATGGGATGATGAAGGGAATGCTGTTAATGTCATATAATACAAGTAAATCATTGGTAGTTTATTATACTTGATAGTGACAAGATTTGATATTGTGTTTTACACATTCCAAGAAGAAATATATCAAGGAAATCCTAAGGGAATCCACTTGCTTGGTGTGAAAATAATACTTTGGTATATCAAGGGAACAATGGATTTCAGTTTGCTGTATAATTAAAAATCTCAATAAGATTTATTGGGATATATAGATGCAGATTGGGTTAGATCAGTGGGTGATAGAAAATCAACATCAGGTGGTGCATTCCATCTTGGTAGATTGTGTATTCCTTGGATAAGAAAGAAAGAATATTTCATTTCATTGAGCACTGCATAAGCTAAATATATTGTGGCTACTCAAGCTTACATGCATTTATTGTAGATGATGTAGTAACTTGATGATATGGGAGTTGAAGTGAAGTCTTTAATCAGAATCTATTGTGATAATTCAAGTTCTATAAATCTTATAAAAAATCCATTCCATCACTCAAGGAAAAAGCACATTGAAATAAAGTATCACTTTATCAAGGAGAATGTGGAGTATGAGCTAGTGAAGTTGGAGTATTTGCCTATAGATCTACAAGTTGCAGACACTCTAACAAAGGCTTTACCCAAAGAATCGTTTGAATTGCATCAACTGGATCTGGGAGTTCATTCGACTCCCCATACTTGAAAGAGTATCGATGTGGGACACCATCTCCCTGAAGTATGATGCGTTTTTCCCTGATATATTGATTTGTGTTCTTTACCCTGTTGTAGACCACAACGAAGTGACATTCAGGTTCATTGAAAAAGGGGGAGAAATAGTGGCTATAAAAGGGGAGACAATGTCTTAGTCACGACATGGGGAGAATCTCATAGGGGGAGGTGTGAAGTAGGGGGAGTTTTAAATCTGAAGATGCTAAATATGATCTATCAAAGGTTATATATCACAACAGATAAGGTTTGTGATGAACTCATTTGAGTGGTTTTGGAATTAAGTGATTCATTGATGAACTTTTCATGCTACTCTTTTTTCTCACACTGATCATAGCATGTGTGAGATTAGAGTTTGTGTTGAGTAAATCTTCGATAGCTATCTGAATTTCAAGAATCTAATTTTGGTAGATAATGGTAAAATATTTAATTATAAATCAAATTGTGAAGAGTTATCAAAAAACCCAAAGGGGGATATTATTGGGAAAAAATACCTCAAGGTTCCATTTTGGTGTTTTTTGGGTGATTGTTTTTGTTTACAAAGTTAGATGACTATGTTTAGTATGGTTGGTGTTGCTGAAGTATATGTTTAAGGTGGCACAGTTTCCCACTATTTTCCAATTTTTTAAGCCTTAAAATTGGGAGTTTGTTTTATGGAAAAGGAAGGTTTTCTGAAAAGGATTTCACAGAACGCATTTCACGGACTATGAAGCGTGGAGTTCACAGACCGCATAGTAGTGCAGTTATGCTATGTGGACCGCAAAGGAAGTATGTGAACCACGAAGCATGCTACATGAACCACATAGGAAAATTAGTTCACGAAAGGATCATCATTTTCTGGAGGCTCATCATTTATAGGAGTCTCATCATTTGTATAATTGAGGTAGTTATTTAAGGAACCACAAAGGGTTTTTCATTTTTGGATGACATCAGCTACCATAAAGGATAAAGGTACTATGCGGACCACATAGAAAGTTTGCAGTGAAGTATGTACTGTGTCATAGTTTTGGGTATTTGTGATTAGTGGGTTTTTTGGGATTTATTTTCCTATATAAAGTACCATAATAACATAATTAAATAGAGAAAATTTCATTAGAGAATATCATCACTACTGGAATAATTTAGGGAAGTCTGAAGTAGTTTGTGATAGAGGACTCCATGAAGGAGAAGAGTTTCATGAGGAAACAATTCTAAAAAGGAGGAAGTAGTTTGTGAGGGATCAATTACTCAAAGGAGGTAGTTTGCAAAGAAATTTCAAAAAAGAGATTTGCGGGGAAATGTATCTCACAAAGGAAAAAGGAGTTTGTGAAATGTCATCTATTCGTGAAGTAAAAGTAGTCTGCAAAGCAATCTTAGTTCGTGGAGGTTGTTTTTTGGACACTGTAGTTTGCAAAGAAGAACTAGTTTGTGAAGCGAAGGAAGTTCATGAGGTGAAGGAAGTTCACTGAGTGAAGGTCATATTCAAAATAGAGGAAACTCATGAAGCACTCATATTATGTAGTGCAAGGTGGTTCATGAAGTTGGTAGTTCGTGAAGGATTTTTCCACAAAGGTAAAAGGAAGTTAAAAAAAGGAATTTCCCCAAATCAATCAATATACAGATAAGTGTGTTTTATCTACAAGGTTAAAACATAAATTAATGGCACACACATGTGAAACTATTTCGAGGGTCTTGTGCAAGGAGATACATTCCAAGATTACCCAGTGAACAATATCATTGTCATATATTAATTCTGAAGAATAAGAAGATAGAGGATCTTCACTATCAGACTATATTTGCAGAAGGAGTTTATTCACCGATACATTGAAGGTAGTGAAAGGAAGACTTGACATCTCTTGAAAATATTTTTATAGCAAAAGAGGAGGTAATTTCTATGTCTATAAAAAATGTAAGTCTATTCAAGTTATCTAGAAAGTGGACGTGATGAATCTAGGTGTTTTTATGGATGTGAAGGAGTATCCTAGAAATAATTTCAATAGAGAATCTACCTACAGTTGATGATGCATTCATTATTAATAATAAAGGGACCTACATATCCATAAACTATGTGTGGATCTTTTCCATAGAAATGAGCAAAGGAAGAGGAAAAATTTGATCCTTTCCACCGGCATTGATCCATCAAAATGGAGTTAGGGAGTGACCCTTGGGAAAGTAGTGAGCTCAACTTAAACATTGTAAAGACAATGGGCTTGGGCATAGTAGTGATCTAGCTCGAACCTTGAATTGGAAGAGAGCCTTAGTAAATTCAGTACATCAGCACATTTATATTGTATGATCTTTGGATGCAGCCCAGTGAGGGTGAACCAAGTAAAAAATTGTGTGTCCCTGTGTTTTCTTTCCTGCTTTACTTTCTATGCATCATCATTAGAAAAAGTTGGAAAAGATAAGAGTAATATAAAAAGTAAATATAAAATAAAGTGTCCCTCATAATAAAGAGGTCAAGATCTAGTGGGTAAAGAGTAATTTCGAAAAGAATATCCATACCCCGATTCACCCCCCTTCAGGGTATCTAGGACCCTTTTGGACCTAACATGAAGTAATTATAGGACCATCCTCAAGTGTTTCACATGATCTTCCTCTGATGTAGAGTAGATGAGTATGTCACTAATGAAGATAATAACAAATCAGTAAAAGTATGACTGGAAGATCTGATTCATCAAAGCCATAAAAATAGTAGGGGAATTATTCACACTGAAAGGCATCACCAGGAACTCATTATGTCTATAACAACATCAGAATTCCAACTTTGGAATATCAACCTCACAAAGTCTCAATTGGTGGTAGACAGACCTGAGATCAATCTTTGAGAACCATCTCACATCTCATAATTTGTCAAAGAGGTCATAAATACTTAGTGAGGGGTACTTGTTATTTATTGTGGCCCAATTCAGGAAATGATAATATACACAAATTCACAAGATCCTATTTACCTTTTTCATGAATAACACCGGATCTTCCCATGGGAACACACTGGGTTTGATGAAACCCTTCCCTCAAAGATCCTCCTCTTACGACTATAGCTACTAGAGCATCGTAGGGTCCATATAATATGCCGTAGAATATATTGGAATGGTTATGAGGTGAAAATCGATGAAAAACTCCATATCTCACCTCAAAATAAATCCTAAAATGTCCTCAGGGAATACATCTATATAATCCTCCATGACTGAAGGAATCTAGATGCCTGAAGATCCCACTGCACCAAGGGATAAACTTTCCAACTATTGGGTGATGCGTTGCAGCCTCCTACTCGCAAAACTCACTTGCTCTACCATGAGACCTATCTTTTCCATAAAGGAGAATCCCATCCCATCAGTCTGAAGGCATCTTACTTATCTATGGTGATAGTCAATCTTGACTTAAACCATGGAAAATTGGTCCATACCCAAGATGATGTCATATGGTCACATCATGATGACAAAGTGGTCCCATAAGAAACTATCTCCACCAATATATATCTCATAATTTTGGAAGATAAATGATATAGAAGAATCATTCCATGTAAGAACCTCAAGGAAAACATGTTGGGATAACATCTCAATTAGGAGCGCCATCTCTCACACCCAGAGTAAGGAGATAAAGGAATGAATTGAACTTGTGTCTACTAGTACTAAAAAAAGAGTATAATAAACACATATCATACCTCTAATCATCTCATGAGATGTCGGTTCATATGACTCTATAGCCTGCAACATTCCACAACACCATCAACTAGCTCTTTGAGCCTGACATGGGCCACCTAATGGCGGTGGTCGAAGTATCTCATAACATAATCCACTAACCAAAACTCCTCCTCCTAGATCCCCACCTACTCCTCTACTATCCAAGCCTCCCTTGGAGATTCCCTAGCTATGCTTGGGAGAACCATTATTACGACACCGCCTCTTCTATGGTGGTCCATCCACTATCTTCCTACCCAACTCAACACATCAGTTCAGAAAATCACGTTCCATGTGACCTCACCCATCACATGCATAACATTTCACCTCTCTAGGCTGCCCCAATCCTTTGCGCGGTCCCTGTACCGCATGAACTCATGGCCAAGTCTGGTCATAATAAGATCTCTTATGCCAAGACCCTGCTAACTGGTTCCTGCTAGCTACTATAGAAGGCTCATCCCTATGACATCCACTACTAGATCTAGCTACATGACACCCCTCATATAGGAAGCTCTCCATCACCAATACTTTCTCTAACACTCCAACATACATGGGAATTCACATGGGTACCACACTAGCATGGATGTATCTGCGAAGACCCTTCTCAAACTTCTGTACCTAAAAGTTTCTATTCTGAATAATGTTGAGGGAGTTACACATAAGGTTATATAACCTCACAAAATAATTAGAAACTATCATCCCTCCTTGCTACAACTTCATAATCTCTTGATTCTGAACTGAGTGCAAGAATGAGGGGTAATAATCCTCACAAAATAGCTACTAGAAGTCAGACCATGAGAGTGATTACTCATCATGCATCTACATGAATAAGCTCCACAAGAGCCCAACTTCTACATGGAAAAGTTTGGATACCGGTATAACCATCTGATTAGTCAGGGTCCACACAGACCTAAAAACCTAGATCATCGACTCAATCCAATCATCCTATACCTAGGGATCTAGCTCACTGTGGAACCTCAGCAGCCTCTGGTTCTAGAACTCACAGAGTGTGCTAAGTCTATGTTCATATTCATCCCACTCTACCAATATAATTTACTGATTGACAAGTGGGGGTATCACTACTTTCCCTCATAGAGGAAAGATCATGTGTGATGGCCCTTAAACCGAGGTATCATCACTCATCAGATCATAATCATGATCCTGAATTAGTAACCTTGTCTAATTTTTTAGTGGAGGCATCCTAAAAATTTAATCAAGATGTACCATAGTCATATGAGCATATATATATATATATGGGGATCTAGCTCAATAAGTATAGTCAAAATACTCAATCCTATATGATGCATGTACCAAAGTTCCTTGAAACCAATGTCTCAGTATGAAAATTCCATAATTAGGCAGTCAAAGTCCGGGTGAATGGATACATTGACCACCAAATGAACACTAGGTTACCTAGCCTAAAATATACACTTGACACACTTTGAACACGTTTTCCTAAGTTCCCAACCAAACCTCATAAGGGGACATAACTCCAAAAATCATCTTGAGTTTGAAACACCTTTGATACCAATCTATCATGACCCTACCCAATGGGGATCAAGCTACAACTATGCCAATACCACCTCCATAGGCCAAGGGCTAGAGACTAGCACTGAAAGGCTTAACTAAAATGAGAGGCCTTTGCCTAAGTATTTGTATGCATGAACCCAACCATCTCGATGTAGAAGTGTAGAGAAATAAAAGAAAATACAGTAACATATAGTGTAATAGCCATGCATGTAACAACTTATAAGGAATACAAAAGTGTATAACAATGTAATATGAAAAGTAAATGGGAAAATACACGCCCAACCAGGTAGATGTCCCAACCGAACAATAACTAGAAAAATAAATTCTAATAGAGACTGAATATAGATCTATAAGCCCTAACCATAGTACATGGTCAAATGCATTCGATTATCCCTATTATAATCTATAATTTTTGCTGACCTATTCATTTTTTGTATAATACATGAAACATATAGGAAAATCCCATAAAGGTATGAGTATATACATACCCAATAGAATTCCCCAAAAGGTGAAAGGGGGGGGGGGAATAGAAGACACGATAGAAGTAGAAAACTCAACCCATAATAATAAAACCCAATAAAAAAGATATATATTCTCATTAAAGAAACCTGTATGATAGAGAAATGGGATCTCCATATCACAACTCAGCCTAGGAAGATGATTCTTCTAAGAGTTTCAAAGGACCATCAATAATGCCCATCATCTCGCGTGTCTATCCAAAGAAGTAACTATGTGGATCCATGCCTCGCCACTATTCCGTACAATCGAGGGGACATAATATCTAGATAGAGGACCCATTACTTGGTATGGAAGGAGGGTTCTAGTTAGTATAAATATAGAGGACACATTCCCTAGTCCATTTGGGGTACCACTTAGTAGGAAGAGGACCTATTCCCTATCCCAACAGGAGGGTTCCACTCAGTAGATAGAGAAACCACACCCTAGTTTGTTAGGGGGTACCAATTATTAGGTAGAGGACCCACATCATGTCCCACTAGGAGGGTTCCACTTAGTTGGTGGATGACCCATGCCCTATCCCAGTAGGAGGGTTCCACTTAGTTGGCAAAAGACCCATGCCCTATCCCATAAGGAGGGTTCTACTCAATAGATAGATAGAGGACCCACACCCTAGTCTGTTGGGGGGTTGGGTGGGGGGGGTTCACTTTGTAGGTAGAGGACCCATGCCCAAACACAACAAAAGGGTTCCACTCCATGATGATCTTTCTCGATCATTTGCTGTTATCGAGTGTCACCTAAAGAAGTATCGCACTCAGAACATCTCACATATTATCTCAAAAGCCACTAAGAAGGCCACCATATATTTCTATGTGGAAAAATTATTTACATAGGCTACCCATGGGCCAAAATATGAGTCAAAATAAAGGATATATTATTGGTATAAGTTTCCTCAAAAAGAGATACATGAAGTGTTAGGGGTCCACATGGCATGTGTCCCCGTTCCTCTACCTGGCCGAGTTCTCTCCAACACACATATCATTAGCCATGTAGTACTACCTGGCATATAATGGTACTACACGATGTGTCTCAGCCACTCAAGCCCTGATCATGCTCTCCTGGTCATGTCCATCAATTATTTCCTATGTACCTATCCTTGTGTCAGTACACAATTTGTTCCTTGCCATGCCCATGTCTGTGTACTCCCAAAGTACATTCCAAGACATCAGCACTGAGTCACATAGCATGTGGGGGGTCCCACATAGTGTGTGATATTTAAATCACCCAAAAACCCTAGTAATCATGACCAAGGCTCTACATTCCATGCGTTCTTCAGACTATATAGTGTGTAGTTGGGTTTTTTGGAGAAAGTTAAATCTACTATGCGGATCCCAGACCCATTATTCCCACCACTTAATTGTGCTATAAGTTTGCCTAAAATAAAAGGGCAAGGCCTCCATTCATCAATTTCAACCCTTTGGTGGCCAAAAATCATATTTCCACTGATCCTCTCAAATTTCTCACATGCCTCAGCACCTCCCGTGCTACTTCCAACTTCGCTTCGGATCCAAAATCAACAAAGTCATCACCACTAACTGAAATCTACTTTAATTAATCCTTAAATCTCTAATCTGGTCATTGTGCATACATCCACTATGAATCCATGGGTCCAATCCCATTTGGACCTGCCCAACAATAGTTGAATCCTGACCCTGTGGCCCAACGATGAAGAGCGTGAAGAACGAGTGGAGGAAAATCATAAGAACAAAGGTGATATCATCATTGAACAAGAAATATTGACCAATGATCATAGAATTGGGAATTTTTAGGGGTGATTTCATGGAATAATAAAGAAATAAATCAAAAGAATAATTTATTTCGGTACACGGGCTCATGAAAGGGATTAATTTAAACATATATCAAGGAATAGAGTTTTGATCATGATCAATATTTTAATCATAAGGATGGAATCCAAAAATGATGAGTCCTAACTCAACATTAAATTGTTCATTGGTTAATAATGTGTTCTCCAATGATGGGGAAGATCTATTGTGTTTGCTGCGCCTCGATTCACCATGATCTAGATGTCGGTCGTCGTGCGATCTTGATTCACCAACAAAGGGTGGTAGAACCTCCTCTCAATGATACTAGGGTTATGAGGCTAACCTTAGAGATTCTCCATACCATCATATTTATAGATGTAAAATAGTTTAGGTCATTTAATTCAAAATAAATAATTTAATTATTTATTTAATTAAATGCACTTGACAATGATCGCCTCTACCAGATGTCTCACACCGAATAACTTTACGTCATACCTAGGGTAAATTCCATGCTCTAGATTCAACTGTGGTCTCAAATTTAAAATCTGAGAATCAGTTTAGGAGATATCCCATTATTTATAAAAAACTATGCATGTGTGATAAAATATATTTAATATTTTTATAAAATTAATTCTGGGCTCACTGAGCCTCAGAATTGCGTGTCGTCTCAGCACCTGACTCCAAAAATATTTCTTAATATATTTAAAAGCCTTATAAGGAAAAAATAGGGTCTCTATAATCTTATTAAACATGAGGCACCCTGATGATTACATCCAATAAGCATGACATTCCCCATGAGTCAGGACTCGCCACATGACCACCCTCACCCAAGCATCATTCTAGAATTATAAATGTTTTTCCATGCTCAATTATCCTTAGATTTGTCCATCCAAGGTCACCACCTATTTCCATATAGAAATAGTGTCGGAATAGTAGGTCCATTCATCTAAATGATCATGCCCTTTTGAAACCATCTTTAAGGCCCCAACACAAGCACTCAAGGTTATCCCTATTAGAAAACACCCAATTCATAACCATTCCCTTACCAAAACCTTAATTATAACTTCCCTGCATCAATTTTGTAGGTCAATACATCTACTCACATCTACCACCTACCTCAACATCCAAAATACTAGGCTGAGCTATCTCATAATCACCCTTGATCCCCAAACACACCAACTCAATATGAAAACTCGAGTCGTAACTCAAAGATAATTGTGCACCCACTTAAGCCACAAATCATGAGAAACACTTTTACCCCTGTTCTAAAACACACTATGTCTAACACACTAAGGTCAACTGATTACCCTAGGTCCCACTCCCATGGGTACACACCCACTAGAAATGTAACAATGATCCAAATTTCCATTTCTAGGGTCCAACACACAACTTGAAAGGTCACAACCCACAAGGGTCATAAAACATGATATAAGGAAATATCTAAACATATCTAGGTTATAGACAACTGAATGCACAATAGGACACATCCCATTATCCCGCACATCCAAACCCATCAAGGTCTCACAACCCATATCTAAGGGTCTCACTACCTGGGCTCTCTCTCTATCCCAACTACCCATACACTGGGTCAAGCCATAAACACAAGGGATAATCATCATAATGAACCCTAAAGGTATCATTAATTCTCATTTTATTTGAAAATCATACAATTTTCAAAACCATAAGGATTCATATTTTTAAACATTTTCATTACCCATCACTTGAAAATTATCAAGCTTATTAAATTTCATATTCCATGGTTTTGGATAGATAAATTTTCATTCAAAAGTTATAGAGGAAAAACATTTTATAAGTTTCTTACAAGAACACTATTTAACCAAGACCACCACTTTATAACTCATTTATACCTACCTATTAACCATAACTCACCTTAAGAGTTGGTTAAGTATAACATCACCATACACTTATATATGAAACATATAAATGGCTATAAACACATTAAATACTAACCCTCTCATTTTTATAATACCATAGGTGGATATAAATGACTATCAGAAAAAATACATGGGAAACAAACAAAAAATTGGCATATGTGAATTCCAGACAACTAACAATCACAAGTAATATATAGATGACATATCAATCCTATGTACTTAGAATTATGCATGAACACACACAAACTTTATTTCCATACCAATCCAAGAGATAAAATATCATAAATAAATAACATTACATCCAAGTACGCCACTCAAGGTGGAAATCTAAAAACTATAAAAATGAAAACCAATAACATCATTTCCCACCCCTGGAAACTTGGTTTTCTCCCATGTGTAGGGCTACAAGCACCCAACCATGATCTCATTAACAAGATCCAACTAATATGATATTCACTTTTCTACCATGACCAAATAGTATTATAAAATAAAAAGATATCACACCACTTTGTAATGTCCCATTGGCCTGGGACACTCTGAACAATGCCCATACTAGCAGTCACTACATGCCTCAGGCACACCTCCTCGTATGCCAGAAGATGTCGACTAGCAGTGAGGGCCTGAGAGTTTACCATGGAGAGAATATGCCCACGTAATCAAAGTATAATAATAGTAGAAATAAAATACTATGGATAATATCTATATATAAACATCAAAACTAGGACAAAGATGATAAATAAAGTAAACATCACATGCGATAACAATGAATATTCCACACATACAAAACTGAATCCCCCATGGGAAGATCATACACAAGTTATACAAAAAGGGAACAAAATAAAACAGAGGATAACAACCTATCCCTCAAATATTCTTGAGTCCTGCCTAGTCCCATTATCCATACTCCATACTAGAATGAAAATCAAATACCATACTGTGGGCCTTTCCCTATAACCTATAACCTACAAGTATGTAGCATTTTCTCAGGTACCCAAGTTCTATGGAGGCCTGAGCAGGGTGTGAGTATAACTTATTAGGCCACAACCAATTACATACCTAAAATAATGAGTATGAAAATAATAAATTGCATGCATAAGTACAACAATCAAACAATTTAATAGTTTTAAAACAATTTATATATAAGTAGTAAATAGCCACATAATCCATGAGTTCTCGATGACACCTGAGGTCAGTTGTACCGTTGTTGATCCTTAGGTCCATGACCATAATCGACCATACCTTTTTCTGCTAATGTTGTGGAATCTCTCAGCACGTCATGAAATCATTCCAACCATAACCTCTCGAACCACCCATAGGCTGCATTCCATTTGATCAGAAATGAAAGATATCGAAGAAGTAGAAAAATTCCATGAAAATAGAGAACAACCCATATAAATAGTGTGAGAGAAAAACACAACAAGAGAATCCATGAAAGGAAGCTATAGGAGGGATAGACTCACCTAGATCTGTCCAATGTAGTAGATGTAAGTTGATTTAGACAACTGATGGTGGAGTTCCACCATGGAAAAGTGGAAAGGGGGAGGGAAGGTGACACACATGAGATTCTGGGTGAATGGGGATGGGAAGGGGGTGGGGGTGGGGGTGGGGGTAGGGATAACCCTTTTAAGATAAAAATGGAAAAATATATATTTCCCCACTTTTTAATGGGTGTATGATTTAGCCGCATGGTTTTCCAAACTATGTGCCAACCTACGTCCAACACCATCCCAAGACCAGCCACATCACACTGTTACAATGCATGGTTTAAAAAACTATATGCCAACTATGAGATACCCTTTTCAACTCTAGAAACACTCACACAATTTTCTTGGACTTTCCATATAGTTTCACAAACCACGTGCTAGTGAAAATCAGGTTATGTGGTTGGGGTGCATGGTTAACACTAACTGTGTGCTAACTATTCACCCTAGGTTACATCTCTAAAAACTTGAACTATGAGCCTCAAAACCCTAGGACACGCTTGAGACCTTTGAACCCTATAAAGGACTTCATTCTAAGCCCAAATTGGGTATTTTGAGGGGTTCCAACTGTTAGAATTATATTCTGACACCCAATTCACAAACTATCTCATACACTAACTGAAAATTAAAAAATTTCACCAATTCTGAGAAACCATATGGATGAAGGGTTTTAAAATATCCCCACCATAACACTTCCCACCCCCGAGAATTCTTGGTGGTTATCCAACCACACCCCTGACCTATGTTGGTAATTAGTATAAAAACAATTCTATTCTGAATGCTCGAAGCACCACCAAAGAACAAAATCCAACTCAAAGCGCTCACACTTCCAAAACCTAAGTCGATTCCAATTTTAAAAACCAAGACACTAAGATGGAACTTATTTGAGCCCATCTATCCCAAAACACTGCTGGTGTTTTCATCCAAACACCTGAAAATCCTACGACACTCCCCACCATAAACTTTAGCTTACAACCACTAACTTATGATGTTTGGCATTTATGCTATCGAAATAACATATAGAAACACCACTCTCATGTTCAAATGATGTTCCTGGTGCATTTTCCAATTCACTACACCCAAACAACTATGAGAATGCCTGTTAACACCAGTACCCATCCTCATTACTGAAAATCAACTGAATATGGATGCAGAATTGTTGTCCATGCATGAGCTGTAACAATTGGGTTTTCCTCAAAATCCCAGCTTCATTATTTAAATGCACCTATCATATCCTAAATGACATTATATAAGTGGGTTATAACTCACCATGCCCAATTACATGATAACAATCGACAACACCTACCAACATTTTACTAACTTACCCGATCATGCCTAAAGGCATTATATGATCACCTAAATACGATCATCACAATCCACACCCAACTCCCAATAAGATTTCTAGGTTAGAATTCCAACCATCCCAAATTGTTGTGATGCCCTTCCACACACCGAAACATTTATGATCGAAGCACCCTCATATCAATTTAACTCTTCTTAAGGCCAAATTCGACACTCATCTCGATCCACCACCACACATAATTCCCATTTAGAAGTACCAAATAAATCTAAGTAGAAATATCACCTACTCCTCATCATCATCCCGATGCCACTATGGACGTTCCACAACCAACTCCACATTCCTGCGACCCTTCCAGCATAAGGGTCATAGATCCATGATTAATACATCACTCCCCACCATAGGAGTGTCATTTTCATTGCTAATCTTGAGAAAATTCCAACCACCATAGCCCACATTCCATTTATTTCTGAACTCAAAAATTGGACATGGTTGTCCTGTTCTCACTTGAGAGATAATGAAACATCAACTACCACCCATTCCTGGATTCCAAGAATGACACCCACAACATTCATGGACATATGGTCCATAACAAGGACCCTGTTTCCCAATAAATAATGGTCCACTCCCCATCATAATACTTTACTTATAATAATCCATGATCACAACTTCCAAGTTTCTAGCTGAAAGTGATGCATAATGCTCCTCCGAGCTACACTCAATGCATACATAACCCTAACACCTCTATTTGGATCAAACCAAACATTTGTGCCACCACACTCTAAACACTCCATGATGTCACATCCCACTATAGGAACATCTCAAAACTAAACTAAAATCCCCTATATTCTCTTCCTGTAAGAGTTTCACCAACTCCCAACCACCTTACTCTAAGAGGGCCCCATCAATTGAGACTCACCACATATCCAAAAATCTCTTCCAAATATCTATGAGTTAACATTATTGAAGCACTACCACCACCAAATCACTTGATGTTCTCCACTAAGACCCAAATTTTTTACATGGAATGCAAATAGTGAGTCTTATTGACCCAAAGCCAAGAATGACCCTATGAATATCCCACACATATCACATTGGTTTCACCGAAATAAACTGTTTCTTACTTTCAAGATACCCAATCACATAATCCAAATGACACTACACATCCCCAACATGTGATAGGCACCTTGAACCCATAAAAATCAGGGTCACACGCTTCCCTATAACAATTCACCGAACCCAAATCACAACCTTGTGAGTTGTGTGTTATTGAAACTCTGCTAAAGCACCCACTTAGGCATCTATAACTACACCAAAATGAGCATTTAGCAGTAGTTTTTTACCAGCAGTTTACAAAACCACCGCTAATTTTTTAAATAATTTCGTGGTGGTTTCATATAAACCACCCCTAAATAGTTAAAAAAATTTAACAAATGCAACAATTTCCCCATCCCTCGACACCCCTGACCCCCTGAACCCCCCGAAACCCCCACCCCACTGACTCCCTGAAGCCCTAGCCTCATCACATCTCATTGTCTCCCATCACTTCCACATTCCGCGCCTCGCCTCACCATTCCTCTCTGGCCCTCACCGAACCTCGCCTTGTCGTCCCTCGATTTCAAGGTGTAGGACCCATTGTAGGACCCTTGGAAATATCTTCCTGACCCCCTCTATTATCAATATAGAGGACCTGGTTTAGTGATCCATTTTAATACATTCCATAATTTCACTATTACATAGAATAATGAACACTTTTAGGTTTATAAATTTGATGCCAAAAAAATATAGTAGCATGGATTTATCATCACTCGATGAAAAAAATTCATTGGAACCTAACCAATTTGATGATGGTGTTGGTGCGACTTATGACAAATTCATGATCACATAAAACATTATGCATGGGATAGTTGACTACTTTCCTAATTTTAATTCTTCTTCAATTTCCATTTAAATTATTGAATGACCAAATAATGTTATCATAATAAATGTGGATGCATGTGTCTCTGTATATCACTTAGGAAATAGGAAAATGTGCAGATTTTTATTTTCTAAATGTGATGATTTCTATTGGGCTATTAGCATATCCATATTTCAATTCAATATATTTAGAAACATGGATAGCGAGGGGGGGTGCATTTATTATTGATATCATGTGTCACCAAACCGTCATGGTTGGTACTAAGGCTAAGAACACACTATTTATAGATCTATTTGTATGTCCACTCTCTAATTCATTTATAGGTTTCCTTCTTATTTTTTATTTTATGATTTTCATTATATGTTTCTCAATGATATGGTTTTGTATTATTTTGAGATTATCATTTGGAATTAACTACTCTATGATACCTATTATATTTTATTTTTCATTATCATTAATTGGTTGGTATCATTTATGATTTAAAATTCATTTGTACTAGGGCTTATTACACATGATATTTTAATTATATTAAATATAAATCATAGAAACTATGTATTATAGGTATTTTTATATACTATATGTCGAAGGATGAAGCTGTGTATCCTCTCAACCAAATATTTTTCTCTATAATTTATTCCCTAAACTGAAGTATACATGAATAATTAAAATCATTGAATCCCAATATTCACAATAAATTATTATTTTATAGAATTTTTACCTAAATTCAATTTCTCGTGTTAAATTGAAAACATTGAAAACAAAATTTTCCATGAGCTTCCCTTGTCAATAGAAAGGTTTTCAATTTAATAGTACTCCCATCGACTCTCAACACATGACAACACCCATTTTATATTTGATTCATTTTAATGGTCCATTTATCTATTCATGAAGATATAATCCTTAAACGAGATCAAACGTTTAATAATTTTTAATTTGATGACTTGTTAACTTGGGACCATGTGTGATTTGAAAAATTAATATGCTAGTTTCACAACATGAGTGTGTAATAAATGTAAAACACCTATGTTATATAAATATATATTAATAGGTTTTATAGAAACCAAAATAAAATTTTTATTTAGACTTTAGAAAACAAAGAATGTATAAATTCACTACATACTTATAATATGAATTTTTATTTCATTTAGTAGGAATGAATGTTTAGCCAAATTTCTTTAAGAATGCCATAATCATTTTAAAATTTCCATAATGAAAAGGAAAATTTTTGGGGTTCCCAACAAGTGAATATTTGGATATAAAATTATTTAAGTATATTACAAAGTAAACTTTTCCTATTTACAACAAACATACATGTCTTTGAATTACCAAATTAAATTTCAATATAAAGCATTCTTGTCTTTTATTTGTCTATTTTTACTATAAAAAGTACTTATCCATTTCATTTTCATGGTACATAATAACTTTTGATGTAAATATAAATATTTTTTGTTTATAAAAAATATTGATAGAAATAGTATAGAAACAAAAAATATTTTTACACTTAGTATGAAATACTGAAAACTTAACAAGATTTTTTTTAAACTATTAGTGTTTCTAGTTAGTTGGAATCCATACACTACACTGAACTGAGCATTTAGTGGCAGTTTACAAAACTGTCGCTAATTTTATTTTAAATAATTTCACGGGGGTTTTATATAAACCACCAATAAACGGTTAAAAAATTTAAGAATCTCAACACCCCCCCTCGACACCCCCGACCCCCAGACACCCCCCTCCAACCCCCCTAATAGCCCTATGTGCATGCATATGTTATATTTAGACTTCATCTAAGGACATCACATGTAGTGGATAGTTCTTGTAAATTTTGATGCATATTTTTAGATAGGGTGTGTTAAGGCCTGAGGATGGATGTAGGTCTAGATTTCTGGTGTTTTATTTTTTATTTTATTTTATATTTTTCATCATCTCTTGGGTGATTAGTGTTTGTATGACAATATGAATTAATCATGGAATTTATTATATAATTTTGTTTATTTTATTGTTTACATTGATATGTGGTAGATTCCTTGGTTATTTTTCCATTATAGTATACTCTAATTTGATGTATTTTTCCACCATAGAATATGGATTAGTACCTTGCAATAAGTTTTTAGCCACTTGCATATGTGTTGGAATGCTTGAGGTATGTCAAAACTCATCTCATATTATGATTCTAGAATGGGGAATTACAATGTGACATCATAGCATTTAGTTCATTTTATAAATTAGGTAGATAGAAGAGGGGAATCTGAGGACTTTATCGAATCCTATGATAGACCATATATAGGTGAGTCATGAAAACCTTTTCAGTGGTAAGTCCTATTTACCATGGGTGTGGGATTTTTTATTTCATTTTTCTGTTATGATTGAGTTTTTTATGGAATATAATGTTCTTATAGAAGTTGTTATTTTAAATTTTCATCTCCTCTATCACTAGAATGAGGCCCATGTGCATGAAACACATGTGGTATATATTATTTTCATGAAATATACATGAATGGATTTAATTGGAATTTTAAAATGGGATTCAGTTGTTTAAAGTGTCAAAAAAACATATATAGAGTTAAAAAGTATTTAACCTCAAGGAATTTATGTTACATGATTAATCCCTTCATAAATATAATTATTTATAATTTTGGTGATTGAACTCACAGAGTCATGAAAATTGATTCTTGATCCATTCTTTTGTATTTATATAGGAAAAACTTATTTAACATATTCATATTTGTTTCAACTAGTATATAGGAATCTATTTTACTATTTAGTAATAGTTATGTGTTTTAATTTTATTTTAATAATGTGCGGGCACATTATGATATATATGGATAAAAGTTGGATTACATTACCAAGGAACACACCTCAGTATGCTAAGGGTTTGTTGGAGTTTTTTTATTTTTCAATTTCCAATCAATCCGTTGATGGGAGAATAATATGTTCATGTCCTAAATGTAAATTTAGACAATGTTTGAAGAGAGATGAAGTTTATGAACACTTGATATTGAAGCAATTCCTTTCTCAATATTTCTGTTGGATTTGGCACAGAGAATTGAACGTTACAGAAAGGTTGATCCCTATTTTCAATCCACAGAATGAGCTCCCAAATTCATCGACAATGGAAAATGAAATAACAAACCTTATAAATGATTCATTTGGAATTACAAGACACCAACATCAATATAAAAACATATCAGAACAACCAGTTGAGGGTGACACAGATTGCAATGTGACAAGTGATGTTTTTGAGACTATAAGAAAACTAGATCAAGATTGTAACAAATCATTGGATCCTCCTCTTGATTATGTAGAGACTAATGTAAGAGAAAGCTTCACTGAGTAGACATATGCATTTAATGGTTTAGTTGACGATGGAAATCAAGAGTTGTATAGTGGATGTTTGAAATATTCAAAACTTTATTTTCTTCTAAAGTTGTACCATATCAAATGCCTATTTGAAATTACAAATAAGGTGATGTCCATGATATTGGAATTGTTGTGTGATGAATTTCTTGAAGCAAAGTTCCCTAAGTATTTTTATGATATGAAAAAAGTTATTAACAATATTGGTTTGAATTATAAAAAAATTCATGCATGTATCGATTATTGTATGCTTTATTGGGGAGTGGATTCAAGTATACCTGATTACAAGAAGTTATATTCTTCTAGATGGTAGTCTATGGGTGATGTTGGAAGTCTAAATAAACATACTACCATGAAGAAGAAGAAAATGAATACACCTGCAAAGTTTTTTCATTACTTTCCTTTAAATCCTCGATTACAAAGATTATTCATGTCATCGAAAACCGCCAAACACATGAAGTGAAATTATATAGATAATAACAATGATGGGTTAATGTGATATCTAAGAGATTCACAATAATAGAAGAAAATTGATTAATTACATCCAGATTTCTCATATGATCCTAGGAATATTCAATTGGGATTGGATGTAGATGGATTCAACCCATTTGGGACTTTGAGTACTAGTTATATCATTTGGAAAATTGTATTGTTCTCTTACAATTTGCCTCTATGGATGTGCATACAAAAAATTTATTTTATCATTTCAATGATTATTATTGGAAAAAAATGCTGGGAAATGATATTGATGTATACTTTCAGCCTTTAATTGAATAATTATAGGAGTTATGGAGCAACGATGTTGAGACATATGATGCATCTTCTAGAACAATGTTCAAAATGAAAGCTGCTCTAATGTGGACCATTAATGACTTACCTAGACTTGGGGATTTATCTGGTTTGAAAACTTACATGGGTTTGGCTTATCCTTTTTGTAATTTTGATTTTGAGCCCGAATGACTACCTCATAGTAGAAAATGGTTCTTCTTGTGTCATCGAATATTTCTTGATGCATATCATAGATTTCGGTTAAACAATTCAAAATTTAATGGTTTCATTAAACATAGACTACCTCTAAAGTTGTTAATAGGTTTTGAAATATTGGTTAAACTTGGAAATTTTGAAATAGAATTGGGGAAGGTGCATCATTTGAATGATAGTGGGAAATGAGTTCCAAGTGCATCATCAAGTGAAATCGGAATGCAACAATGGAAGAAAAAAGTATATTATTTCAAACTTATGTATTGGGAATTTAATTTTTTGTGACATAATATTGATGTGATTCATATTGAGAATAATTTTTGTGACAATTTGATCTTTACATTGCTTAATGAGAATGGAAAGTCAAAGGATCATCTCAATTCTCAGAAAGACTTACAAGAAATGAACATAAAGCGTGATATATGGCTAGATGATAATGGAAAGTATGCTTAGACAATTTTTGAAATGAAAAATAGAAATAAAGATACATTCCTTTGAATTTTAAAACATGTGAAGGTATCTAATGTGTATTCAAGTAACATCTCAAGGTGTTTTGACTTATGTAATCATAGGTTACATGGATTGAAAAGCCACGATTCACATATTTTTTTACAGTAGTAACTTTCATTGGTATTGTGTACATTATTACCTAAAATGGTTACTAATATTGTACTCCAATTATACACATTTTTTAGAAAAATATGTGAGAAAAATCTACATCCATTTTAACTGGACAAAATTCAGGAGAGATTTGTATCAACACTTTGTGAAATGGAGATGATCTTTCCTCTATCGTTTTTTACTTTCATAATGCATTTAACTGTGTATTTGGTTGAGGAAGCTAAATTAGGAGGCCCCATACATTATCAATGGATGTATCCAATTGAGAGGTACTTTATTTATATGTTTTTCATTTTATTAAACAATTCATGGTAATTCATTAAGTACATAATTATGTTTTTTTATTTTATTTCACAGATATCTTGGGCATTTGAAATCATACGTGAAAAATAAATCTCAACCTGAAGGCTCTATTTTTGAAGTCTATTTGGTAGAGGAGTGTCTTACCTTTTGTTCTAGATAATTTTATGATATTGAGACAATATTAAATCGAGTTGGACGTGTTGAAAACACATCGACTCAATATAAAATACATGGGAAATAAAAAATATTTCATGCTATTGGCCAATCAGTTGGGAGGATCTCAAATGTTATACTAACAAAAATGGAATTATTATAGGCACAAAGATATGTTTTTTTGAATAGTGAAATTGCAGATCTATTTATTGAAGAGTTAAGGATACAAACAAAGAGACTAATGAGAGGAATAACACAAAATGAGAAAGATATAAGAAAAGCTATTAATAAAGAGATTTTATAATGGTTTGCACGACGTGTAAGTTCATTAATATTACAATTAATGAAGATACTAGATTGATACATATATTTTGTAAATATAATAATGTATATTAATTTTTTCAGATCATGAATACCGATACTCGAGCAAATTTGTCATAAGATTTGAAGTTTTTTTCTTGAGGACCTCTAAAACAAGATAGAAAGTTCGACGCCTACAACGTCAATGGCTTTAGATTCTATAAAGTTGATATGGAAGAGGGTTTGAAAACATATAATAGTGAAATATTTACATTTTCTGAAGTGTAATACCATGGAAAGTTGACTAATATTATCTAATTAAACTACCATGTACGTTTTTCAGTTGTTTTATTCAAATGAAATTGGGTGGATATTATTAGGGGTGTTAAAATAGATTCCTTGAAATTTACTTCTGTGAACTTATCTCGCTTGATGGATGTTGGTGACCATGAACTACATGATCTATATATCTTATCATTACAAGAAAAAATGGTATATTTTGCGAAAGATTTCATGGATGAAGGGTGGAGTGTAGTTGCTCACGTAAAACAAAGATACTTGTATGATATGGGTGATGAAGTGGAATATTTGACCTCTAAAATTGAATACCATCGACAACAAAAGGAGGACTTATTTTTCCATCATGATATTGAAAATATTAGTCTTTTAATATTGGATGAAGTAGATGAAGTAATGATGGAGCAGAAAAATGACATGATTGAAGGAGAAAATGATTGTATGTGCAGTTATCCATTCATTATCAACCAATTATGTCATTTGTGAAGTCATTCATTATCATTGTTATGTATATTTTGTTTTTTTAGTAATATGCATATGTTATCATTTCTATTTTTTTTCCTGTATGAATTTTTCAAAATATATGTTCTGAACTTAATTTTATTTTATTAAATGACAGGAATTCCAAGGAGGAAGCATTATAATCACGCTGTAGGGTCAAAGTGTTTTTCTAGAAGCCGATAAACTCTTGTAATCTTTTCATTAGTTTAAATATTTATTATAAAATGTTATATATTTAATATATTAAATTATTGATTTATCTTTGTTTAATGCAATCACTGAGTTTAGGCCACCAAACATCCTGAATAGAAGTGTGGTTGAATGTTCATAAAAAACATGATGGTAGTTTTGTTAATAAGAATACCAAAGAAGTTTGGGATATGAATTCATTTTTCATTATAATAAGTTAGTATCATTTGTCACTATGTTAATATATATTTCTTCTAATATGACTGATATTTTATTTATAGGTAAAAATTAAAGAACTATGGGATATCAATCCCACACAGTCCTACTCAGTCTCTCGGGATGACCCAGTTGGTAAAGTCCTTGGGAAGAAGAATCCTGGTCGAGTGTAAAGATGGGTTTGGGACTATTACCATATGAGGTCTTTGGCAGGAAAATGGTGATTTCAATTGATGAATAGTGGTGAGAAGGTAAATCACACAACTTCAAAATAATTTAGTTCACAAACTTTTATTGATTTTAAGTTTAAATATAAATATACAACATTCTTTAATTTTCAATATAATTGTCTTACAGGTACCGATAGTAGGAAGTAGAGATGGAGATGGATAGGGTGAAAAGCATAGTTCATCATTGGGAAATGATTAGTAGAGAGAGTTTGTTCATGTATCAGTACATCCAATGTGGGTATTTTTTTTATCTTTTTATTATATTTTAGATGGGATTGGGACAACGGGTTCCCTATGTATGTGTTGTATAACCATGTGTTTATATGTTGTGTTTCAACTGGCTATGGAGATTGAAATTTCTATATGACCATATATGATGTTTAGTTTCTTATCTCTCTTTTACATATAGGTTGATTTGACTATTATATTATACTATTTCCCACTTGTTTTTTATGGTGCCTTACTAAGTATGTTTATGATCACACCTGCATGGGCTTTGCATGCATGATTTTTTTCTTATATAGACAACTAGTAGATAGTGTCCTTAGTGGACCTAGTATCTATGGAACATAGAAGTGGAGGCACTGACCATGTTTGGTGGTCAGACTTAGGGATCTTGAGTTAGGAACTCCTATTCTTTTCACTTTCAGTTGTTTCTAGATTGGGACTTACTTTCCTTCTTCTTGGTTAGGCATGTATTTTACCCTTTTCCTTTCTTGAATATTTATCTATCTCATTCTAATGTATTTCATATAGGTTACTAAATGATTTTTTTACACCGAGAGGTTTTATTTTATTATACCTATTCAGTATTTCATGGAGTTGAGTGTGTGTGTGTTCACGTACAATAGGATAAAGCCTCCCACTTCAGTGATATTCTTACTCTATGCTTATTGCTATCCCTTTAACTATTGGGTCAAGTCATGACACAAAACCCCATGGTTTTCTCTAAGATCGTAATCTCTATCTAACCCCAGCCATTATAGGATAGACTATACCCTTTTTTAAATCTCACATCACGACCGAGTCCTACTAACCAAGGATCATTTTATGTTATCTCTCACCAAACTAAGTACCTATATCACTTATCCATACAATGATATCTCAAGCCTATAACATATATGACAAACCTTATCCATCATACCCTCTATTCGATTAGTATCCCATATTTTTCACCTTCTTGGTTAGAGCTCAATCTTGATGTGTTGGGTGATCTCCCTTTTGGGAGATTTTTGTGCTCTATTTGTGCATGAACCCTATTTTTTTGAGCTCTGTCTTGTTAGTCTTGGATAAGACATGGGGATGTAATTGGGTAACTCAGACTATGTGGATTCTTGTCGGTCTAGGCACATAGAGTCATCTATGTTGTTTCTTGTGATCTTATAAATGGGTGGGATCAGTGTTGGAAGTCCTGAGATTTCATAAAGTATTTACCAGTTGTATAAATC
Organism: Viscum album; assembly: GCA_963277665.1. Lineage (NCBI taxonomy): Eukaryota > Viridiplantae > Streptophyta > Magnoliopsida > Santalales > Viscaceae > Viscum > Viscum album. Next base: position 1,307,614,186 of record OY728160.1, on the reverse strand, counting down.
CAAGTCGGTTTTAATCCTCGCTTGTGGAAGTTTGGATCATTTATGGATATTTAGGTTAATTTCTATTTTGGATAAACATTTATTATTGGTTTTGAATCATCAATGACCCTTTTGATGAAAATGATATTCATGATGGATGGTTTCATATTGAGAATTATTTCTTTATTATTTAATTAATTTATCTTGTTTGTAATTTTGGTGGATTTAGTTTTAACATGTGAAGCCTCATTTTAATGGAAGTATGTTGATTCTTTATATCTAGTTTTAAATGTATTAAATTTATGTTTTCCTTGGAAATGTGTTGTGTAATAGTTAAAATAATCAATGTACTTTTAATGAGAAAAGTATTGATTCTTTCAATGTATTGAGAAATGTATTATTGATTCTTTCAATGTGTTGATTCTTTCAATGTTTTTATGTATTATTAATTCTTTCAATGTGTTATGTCTTGTTTGATTCTTTCAATGTATTGAGAAATGTGTTATTTCTTTAAATGCGTTGTTTTCCTTCGTTAATGTGTCGATTATTTATGTTTTGGTGAGAATCAACATACGTTGATTCTTTAGTTTTAACATGTGTTGTTTTCCTTGTACGTTGATGATATATTTGACAATCTGGTAACATTTTCAGTGTTACTATTGAGTGTTAATGTTGGGTTATTCTAGTTGTAGGTTCTAGGGCTACAGAACCTGCAGTTTTTTTAATTCATGATATAGCGGTAGTTTAAACCGCCACTAGATATAGGTTTTTTTGTGGTGGTCTAAACCACTGTTATATTATGGTATTTTTTTTACGGCGACGGTTAAAAATGCCGCTAAATATGAATTTTTTTACTTAGCAATGGTTTTATCCATATTAGTGGCAGTTTTTTTAGTAAAAAGTCCATACTTAAGCAGCGGTTAAAAACCGCTGCTAGATCTCAATTTTTTAAGTGAAAACCGCCACTAAAACTAAGAAAATTGCCGTGAAATATGACTTCTACAACACTTTACAGAAACCGCCGCTAAATGGAAGGAATCACCACATGTTGAATGCCGATACTAATTTTAGCAGTGGTTTTTTGAAACCATCACAGAACCATCTAATGGTGGTTTAAACCACCGCTAGATTAAAAAATAACTGCCGCTAAATGAGAATTTTGTCACAGTGTATCCACGCCTCTTGGTCCATCTGTCTCACTGAACATAAGGCATCCTAACACTTGCATCCAACAATCCTAACATTCCCCATTAGTCAGGTCTCACCACACGACCACCCTAACCTAGGTTTCATTCCACGATTATATATGTTAGTCCACACTCTATTAGCCTTAAACCCGTCCATCCAAGTCACCATTGATTTCCACATCAGAATAGCACCATAACAGTAGGGTAAAGAATATGAATGATCCTACCTTTTCGAAACCAACTTTAAGGACCCAACACAAGCACTCAAGGTGCTCCGATGCACTTGGAATTTAATGATATTTTAATAATTTTCTAACTTAGTTTAATTCATTTTTTCTAATCGCTTTTTTCGATTTTAGGTTATTTTTGTAGTTTTATAGTATTTTTGATTTTTAAGATTTTTTAGTTAAATTATATATTAATAGAAGTTTTTTAGTATTATTAGTTTTTATTAATTTTATTTATAATTTTTAACACTTTATTATTATTTTTTAGTAGTTTCGCTAATATTAGTTTTATTATTAGTTTATTAATATTTATTAGTATATATATTAATTTTCTATATTAGTATTACATATTATTATAAATATTAGCAGTAAAATAATAGGAGTATTAATATTATTATTTTATTATTTTATAAAATTATAATAATTTTCAATAGTATTAATATTATTATATATATAATCATACTTCTTTCTAATATTATCTATATTTTAATATTTCTAATCACATGCATATATTTGTATATATTTATATTTGTTTAGTTTTAATAATGATTTATTTCTATAATTAGTATAATATATATTTATATAATTCTAATTATATTATTATTATTATTATTATTATTGTTTACTATTTAGATAATTTGTGTTTTAATTTTTAATTTTTTGATTTTTTATTTTTATGGCCTGATACGTGGGGGGAGCTCTTCTTCAGTAGAGAGAAAAACCCTACTAGGAGGCACGACACCTCATCACCATGATCCGCCTCCCTTCCTATACGCGCAACACCTCATCACCATGAGCCGCCTCCCTTAATCTCTGTGCAACAACATCACACTACATCCCTCCTGCCACCTGCCACCCCACACCATCTCCTTCATCTAGGCACGCCATCCTCCCTTCAACAACAACAAGCCTTCACCCGCCTCTGCCGCCCTACACACCACGCGACCTCCTCCTTGAACAACAGCCACACCAAAAGAGATTTTTAGGGGTTTTTTGATTTTTGTAAATGTGTGTAGGTCAAAAATGATTTCAAAACTGTGTCAGAAAGGCAGTGGGGGCCCAACCGCTTTCAATAAAAATATTACTTATTTTAAATATTTTTTTTACATATTTAATTTTTTTAATTTTTTAATTTTGTCTTGTATATATATATGTATATCTATAAATAAATAAAACAAAATTTTCAGCCTAATTTATCTAGTATTTAATATCTAGCATTATTACTGCCATTAAAGCTGTCTGAAATTCTGATAGAAACCCTCATATATGGTGCTCTTTTATAAAATGGTTTTCCCTGAAAATCATTCTGTATTTCAGATGTGGGATTCAGGTTCTCCCTTTCCTTCGCAGTATTAATAATATATTATTATTAATCATTATTAATCAATAAATTAATACTATTAATTAGTATTTAATAATATTATTAAACAACTAATTAATTTTTAAATAGTTAATAATAAATAACAGGTTTTAATTAATTAGAAATTAAATAATATATAATTAATAAAAAATAATATTTATAATAACTAAATAATAAATATATAATGTATAATGATAATAATAATAATTAATTAGTAACTAAATAATAATTCAAAATATATATTAGTAATTAATGTTTATTAGAAATTAATATATTTTAAATAGAAAATAATATTATTTAATTAATATTATTTAGTAATTAATATTAATTAACAAAAATTATTTAATTAAATAATAATAATTTAATAATTAATTAATAATAATAAATATTTAATAATTAGTGACTAATTAATTAAATAATAAGATTTACAATTTAATAATATTAATTTTTAATAAATATTAATTACTATTTAATAATAATTACTAATAAATAATTAAAATTATTATTTTAATTATTAAAAATAAAAATATATTTAATAATTATTAATTAATTAGTAATTAAGAAATATTTAATTACTTATTAAAAATAGTACTTACTAATTAAAGAATTGGTTATTAAGTAATTATTAATTTATTAATAAATATTAATAATTATTATTATCCAATTACTAATAAGTATTTAAAATTATCATTTAGTTACTAAATATTAATAATAATGATTAAATGATTAAATGATTAATTGTTAATTAATTAATATTATATCAGTATTAATTAACTAACTAATTATTACTAATAAATAATAATTAATAATAAATATTAATTAAATAATATGATTTAATATTTAATAATATTAATTTCTCATAAATATTAATTACCAACTAATGTTAATTACTAATAAATATTTAAAATTATTATTTAGTAACTAATTATTAAAAATAGTAATATAATTATTAGTTATTAATTAACTAGTAAGTATAAAATATATAATTACTTACTAATAATATTAAGTAAAAATCAACTAATTAATTAATTATAAATTAATAATTAATAATAATAATTATTATAATATTACTAATAAATATTTAAAAATATTATTAATAATGATTAAATTATTAAAATAGTAATGATTAATTAATTAAAATTAAATTATCATTATTTAATTAAATAACTGTTGGTAATTAATATTAATTACTAAACAATATTAATTAAGTAATATTATTTACTATTTAAAAATATTAATTTCTAATAAACATTAATTACTAATAAATATTTAAAATTTTTCTTTAGTTCCTAATTAATAATAATAATAATACATTATATATTTAATATTTAATATTTATTTATTATTAATATTTTTTATTAATTATATATTATTTAATTTCTAATTAATTAAAACCTATTATTTATTATTTACTATTTAGAAATTAATTTGTTTAATAATATTATTAAATACCAATTAATAGTATTAATTAATATTGTTTAAAATATTATTAATATAAAGTAGTTAATTATTAATATTTAGTAGAAAACATTAACAGGTAATTATTATTTATTAGTAATTAATATTTATTATTAATTGATTAAAAATGATTAATAATAATATATTATTAATGCTGTGTAAGAAATGAAGAACCTAAATCCCACATCAGAAATGAAGAATGATTTCAGGGCAAACCCTCTTATAAAAGGGAGCATTGTGTAAGAGATTCTGTCAAAATTTTAGACTACTTTAATGACAGTAATGCTGGATATTAAATAGTAGACAAATTCTATTATTTTTTTGTTTTATTTATTTATATATAAACAAACCAAAATAAAAATAAAAATAAAAAATTTAAATATAAAAAAAATCATATTTAAAATAAGTAGTTTTTTTGGCTGAAAGGTGGTAGGGCCTCTGCCTCCTTTTGACTTAACCGAAAGTGGTTGGGCCCCTGCCTCCTTTCCAACACAATTTTTATTTTTTTACCTTGGCACATTTAAAAAAAATTCAAAAAACCCATAAAATAACTCCACACCAACACCAGGTGCACTTCCTCCATCTGATGCCACCCTTCTGTTATGCATCATCTAGGAAAAAACACCCTGCATGCCACCGACCACCCACCTGTACATCACACCAGGCGCGTGATGGCCTCCTCCTCCACCATCATGCTGCCTGCCTCTGTTGCACCTGACGTCGTCACATTCTCCCAACAACACCACAACAAGAAAAACCCTCCTCCTTGAACTATGCATCAGGACACAACACCTACTGGTTCGAGCATCGAGCTTCTCCCCACAATTCCAGGTGGGGCACAATTGGTGGTTTGCGAGTTTGCGCGACATTGACACACGCAGAGGGTTCGCTTGCTTTCAAATATTGACGAGTGTCACATTTCTTTTTGCGGCGAGTGTGCAGACTGATATGATCATTATTTGGATAACTTGTTTATATTTTTCATGCTTTATCATTTTATTACAGTGCATATTTTTTCAGTCATGATATCAAGGTAATTTTATTTGTGTTGGGATGTTGACCGAGTATGATAAATTATCGCACATTCCATGTTGATATTTTATCTTGCGATTAATTTCCAGTTGAATTTTTTTAAATGGATATTTATTTCTCTTAATAATATTTGTACTAAAATTATTTCAAAAATTAAAACTGATCATTTTAATTAATAGTTGATTTGGTGATACTGAGAAGGTTGACTGTGTTGATCGATTTTAGTGCAAATAGGTGGCGCGACTTTATGAGAAATGAGTTGGGTCATTTCACCAATTGGTTTCATAATCAAACACATCTCCTAATTTATTTATAACACTGTATAAATTAGAATTTATAAATAAGCCTCTAAAAAAGGATTTATAAATTTTTGAACCAGTGAAAATTGAGCTTGATAATTTTTTATCACAGAAAAAATATTTTGCATGGCTGCGCAGTAGTTGATTATGACGTCAACATCCTAGAAACATTTTTCTGATTAAAGTTTATCATCCTTGTTTCATTAAAATTTACTTTATTTCATTCTATTGCTTAATTTTTAGTTTTATAAATATAATTAAACAAAATAGGAATTCCCTCAGTTGATCGCTCGCTTGAACACTATTGAAAGATATAATTTTAGTGAACTAGATATCATAATATCTATGGTTTTAACTTGCTTTCCACTTCTATAGTAGCTAGTGGGTTATAAAAATTTGAAAATTGGATGTGCTGTGATAGAGCACACCAAATTTATGGCATTGTTATCAAGGAGAGTTAACACATCTAACATTAAAAACATCTCAATTAGACCTTACTTTAGGCATCATTTTTCTAGATGGTGAACAATCATAATTCGGCTCCATCAAAAAATGACTCACCTCTTGATCTAGAACTAGAACACAAAAGAAAAGGGAAAGCTCAAGTTGGTAGCTCTTCTGAAAATCCAATGCAACCACAGGAGGAAAGCATTGAAACTCACATTCCAACGCTTCCTTGTGGAAAAGTCCACCGCTTTTTTCAAAACCACCCCGATAATAAAAAACTAAGAACTACCATGAGATAATAATTGAGACCCAACACAGTTGAAGTCATCTTAGGAATAAAAAGACACAGAACTCAAGTGATGTATTTTGAACTAATTTCATTGATGATAAACATACTCCAACAATATGAACAATTTCATGGCTTGAGAGATGAAGACCCTTATATGAATGTGAATAGATTTCTCAAAGTACATGACACATTTAAATATAATGAGGTCACCAAAAAATGTGTTGATTTTGAAACTGTTTTCATTCTCAATACAAGGAAAATCTAAGGTCTGGTTGGAAAGTCTTAACTTAGATGCAATCTTCATATGGGAAGTGTTCAGAATAAAATTTATTGATAAGTATTACACAACCACATGATCTTTCAAAAACAATAGATACATTGAATATTTTTTCCAAAATGAATAAGAATCACTAGGAGAATATTGGGAAAGAATCAAGTCCATGTTAAGGCATTGTCCTCATCATGAAATAAATTTTTTGAACCAGTTGCAGGCTTTATACTATGGACTTCAACCCAAGAGTAAGTTATCAATCAATACAGCTACTGGAAATGCGTTCATGGATATGGATCCTGAATATTTGTACACATTAATTCAAAACATGGAAGAACATAGTTTCCGGTGGATAAAACATTTTTCAAGAAGAAAAGATCATCAAGTTGATTCTCACACATTTATAGCTACACAATTTTAAGCTCTCAATAAGAGAATAAATAACTTATCACTGAGTATGCCTAATCCAATCCATGCAGTTTAATATGATCACTAACCAAACTGTGGTGGACCTCATGATTATTCCATGTATCCATATAGCACATCTGAGAACAACATGTATGAATCTAACTTTTTTAGTTAAAATAGAGAAAATTATGGAAATAATTACAACACAAACTAGAAAAATAATAACCAAAATCTTGATTAAAAGAAACCAGTGGCTACTCAACCAATGAATTAGAACACAGGTATGTTTGAGTTCCCTACTTAATCTGATTATAGACCCACCATGAAATTGTAAGAGAAATGATATCAATATAAATATCAACCTCCATTTCTTCATTAACAACAATACAAGGAGAAAATGCAAACAACAGGCTTCAATCCTATTTCAATGTAAAGTATCAAGGTACCAGGGCGTACAATGGAATCCTTTGGGGAAAATATTTTAAATTTTTTATCACTAGAGTGATAAAAATTTTCATCTCCGACAATTTGAGCCCTGATAAAGTCTGTGGATCTCATGTGAATTAAATGGAACACAAAAATTAAAACTAAACACATACCTTGTTCGAAATGAAGCACGCTCAAATGTAGCTATTCAATAATGATAATTGCTTAAAGGATCCAAATATGAACCCCTATATATCATACAAACATGATTCAAGAATCTGTGCGATCACTGTTCTTTGAATTTTTAGTGCCAGCATGTAGCTTCGATGAATCCTTCGGCGTCACGTCGATCAACTCAATCTCGTCCCTTCAATCCATTGATGGCACCTTGGATAGATCATTCAGAGAGAGAATATCTCTCTATAGGATGTGGTAGGAGAGAGAAAATCTCATTCTAAATTAGTGAATAGTCATTGGAATGAGCTTCTCCTCCTGCTTATATAGTGGGAGGCTCAAAATACCCGTTAGGGTTCCCCAACCCTCTAAAATAAAACACCCACTAAATAAGAAATAAATAAATAACTTTAACGATCTAACCAAGTAATAATTATTATTTATATTTTATAACATACTTGTAATATATATTAAATATATTACGTGATAAACATAAGTCATTTAACTCAACTCTTAATTCCTACTAATATTAAACAGGCCTGGAATATTAAAATAATATCCGTTCATATAATATTTTTTATGTATTCACTAAATAAATTGTGACTAATTTTAATAAATAAATTCAATCCAATTATTCTATACTCAAATAATAATGAATTTATTTATTTATCGATGATCGATAATACTTTTACAACTCTCAGACACCATGGTGGGTCCCACCATGTCCTATATACCTATTTACCAGAATGTGACAAATTCTTGAATACGCTATTATGTGTGACCCTCTAATCCCTATTCTCAATAGTAGTGAATAGTATTCATAGATCATGAGTGGAGTATAGAAACCCATCAAGGCCCCTAAAGAGATAAGGAAAAATCATATAAATTATAACCAATTTAGAAACATGCACTATGTAATATAATCTCTTTGTATTTCAATATCTCATAAAGTAGGACGCACACTTATCTCATCATCCTTACTTGATTTATTATTTGTTGATATAACTAGAAAGACTTACCTTTGAATACCTTTTCCAAGGATTTATGAAGGTACTAACATCTTAATCAACTAGGCCCGAGATATTACTTCCTCAACTCGGGAGCGACAAATTCTATCTTGGTTGTTTAACTAATGCTATACCACCAATGACACACCCAACATATGCTATCTCACCATGATTTCACTATCATGGTTTTTCCTTACATAAAAGTACATGATAAAATGGAACACATTGATAATTATCTCAATTTAGGATACCAATACACATGTCCATATATAGGAACAACCAATGACACCTTTAAACACGTGTGTTCCTATTAGTGGGGTTTTCCTCATGATGTCACCTACCAGAGATCACCAAGTGTGAAATTCATGAGAATAAGTCTCAATGCTTATGAGCCACTAGAAAATGATAGTCAAACATCTATTATGTATAGTTAGTATGATGTATTGGGAACATATGACATATATTTAAGATTAATGTCATAGTATCTCAAGTCTCTCATTATAGCTTGGGATATGCTATAAAATTTTGATATGAAAATTAATCTATAGACATTACCATTTAAATAGTGGACGTAGAAATGTATACACTATAATGGTAAGAGTACATCATGCATATCTCATTGTATACATGAAATGGTAATAAAAAAGTACTATTTAGTTGGGTCTAGGGAACCCACTATTACAACACTCCCACTTTCACTAAAGCCAACTTGTCACATATGTGATTTTATTTTGAGGTATTTTTTCCTTTTATTTTGATCTTATATTTATCTATTATATTTTACCATGAGTTTTCAAGAAAAATGGAGTTTTTATACTTGACAGTAGGTGGTGCATGGTTGGCATACAGTTAGGAGAAACCATGCGCCAGCCCAGAGGAGACCGTACACCCTGAAAAATGGCATTGTCTAAGGTGTATGTCCCATGCATGGGAATGCGAGTTAACCGTGCACCCAGAATAGTGGGTCTGGTTGAGGCACATGATCAGCCACACGAGAGTGCACTCTTTCCCAGGAGACCAGGAGACCTCTTTTTTCCTTTAGAAGGAGGATCCTCACACCTTTCACATGTTTTGGAAAACTGTGTGGCCAAAACATGTGACCCTCCTAGAACCTTAAAAATATTTAATTTCTTAAGATAACCTTCCCTAATTTTAACCGAAATCCACCACCAATTTGATGCATTCATGATCTATATCCATAGGCACGCCTCCCCCTCCCTCCTGGCTCCCTTGGACCCCAGTTTCTAAGTGTATTTGGCCTTGGATATTCAATAACTCCTCAAGTAAGCCCCTCTTTTCTTGTTTTCTTCCATCTTATTGGTATTATCTTCCTTCCTTCTTGTATTATTCTTTCTATAGTGGTTTGGTTTCCCTAAAGTGGGTTGAACCTTTCCTCTTTGGGGTTAATATTGATGTTTATGGTATGTTCTTTCCTTTATAGGGTCTCTTTGTGGTGCGTTTATGATTTCCACTAATTTTCTGAAAGTTCCCAAGTGAAAGGTTAGTGATTCCATGATTTAGAATTGTTGGATGATTTTAGTGTTCTTGATATGCTTTATAAATGTGTTCTATGAATTGTGTGGGTGGTTAGATTTATGTTTTCAAAGGATTTTAGTGTGTGTTTAGGTTAAAAATAGATTTTTCCTATGGAAATGGTGGTTTTCATGTGTGTTCCATTGTTGGGTGTGTGTGTATGTGTATTTGGTGGTACAAATGACATAGGATATAAAATTGACCACAAAGGGAATCTTTGGTAACTAGTTTGGTTAGACTAGGTCTAGTATGATAGTGGGTATGGAAAGGTTGAGGCCCGGTCCCCCCTATAAGGATTGACACTACAACACTAACTAAACATTTGATGATGACCAGAGATCACTATAATTTTGTATGTGACTTCTCTCTAGTGGCTCGTGCATGAGGGCACCGTGGGTTGTGGTTATTAAGCCATATCACCGAGGTATGAGGATCCTAGGACCCCACTAACCCCAATACCTTAGGTATTACCCATGGTACTCATGTGATTATATACTTTTCATGTATATAATTTTAGTATTTACCTTATTATTTTAATTTCAAAGCATATTTCATATGAAAATGTTTTATTTTATTATCTTTATTTACTTTAAAAAGTTTCATGTTGATTTCTCCTATTATGTTATATCATGGAATCACTTTGGGTGATATCCTACTGGGAATTGGCACATACCCTATATACACCCTCAAGTGTATTTATACCTTGTTATGTTTGACCATGGTAATGGAAAGTTATTCTATGGTGGTGATGGTGGATCTAGTTACTAGTGTTCCTCTTCTTGCAGGTGTTGGTGGAGGTGGATTGAGGGGTTTGGACCTTTTTTTCATGGAGGTTTTGGTTGTGTAGTTAGTTCCCCTCCCCATTTTGGTATTTTGGATTCCAGTTAAAATTGTAAAACTATTAAACTTGGGATAGGTGTATTTATTTTGTTTATGTTTATTGATTATGATGAGATGTTCATTTATTAGGGTTGCTTGTGGTTGATTCTTTTGGGTGAAATTGTTCCCAAAAGTGATGTTTGATGCTCAAGCACTAGTTTCCAGTCCATAGGGATCGGAAATTCCCTTCGAGCCTTACCACAGGCTGTGTTGAGTGTTTGGTTGGATGGAATCCTAGACCAGTTCATGACAAAATTGTATTAGAGTTAGGTTTCACCCTCTCTTTAGGTTATTTTATTTGGGAGAGTCTAGATAGACATGATCTAGGACTGTCAGGGCTTGAAGTTCTAGTTGAGAGTGGTGTGTATGTACAAAAAAACTCATGATATGCCTTAGTTCACCTGGGATGTTCTGGAATCGGTTTGAATCCTCCTCTAGGTGATACATACATGCTTTAAACTATACATGGACACTGAGTGGGGGTGGGGTGGTCTGAATTGTGATTGTTCTTACTATAGTTTTGGTTTTGATTTACAAGGATGTTTTAATGTTTTTGTTGAAAATTTTCTTGATATTTTGTGTTGATGGTTTCCTTGGTTTGTTAAATGGTATAGCATCATGCTTCCCTGGAGACTTCTTGTGAAACTACGGGAAGAGGACATAGAGAGTTCTACCTCACCAGTTGATCGGAGACTAGTGGAAGCAGTGATTTGGGTTATTTAGGAATTGGATCAGGGAGTGGGTTCTGGTCATGATAATTTTAGGGAAGATTAACCAAGTCCTAAAAAGTAAAAGTCTCATGAGTTTCTGTAGAACAAGCCTCCTTTTTTTAGGGTAACATGGATCCCTAGGAAGCTAAGGAGTGGATTGGGAAGATTGAAAGGATTTTTGGGTTTATTGATAATTTTGAGGTAATTAAGGTGAAATGTGATTTGTTTATATTAGAAGGTCCCAGTTGGAGGTGGTGGGAGTCAATAGTTTAGGCCGAGAAACATGAGAAAATGGGTTGGAGTGAGTTTAAGTTCATTTTAAATGAGTAATATTTCCTTGAGAACTTGGCATTTTATAGGACCCGGAGGTTTCTAGATCTCCACCAGGGGGATTAGACTATGTTGGAGTATTCTAATCCTTTTGCTGAGTTATTCAATTTCTCACCTGAGGTATTTTCCAATGAGTAGTTTATGGATCAATAGTTTGAAATGGGGTTGCGACTGAACATCAGATCCCAAGTCTTTCTATTTAAGTTAAAGATATATACTGAGGTGGTTGATCGAACCATGATAGTAGAGATAGAACATTACAGAAGGTCTGGTTTCTCTAGGGTAGTTTCAATAGTGGGTAAAGGTAGTGGTAGTTCATTGGAAAATAAGTGGAAGATAGATGAGAAGAAAAAATGGGAGGTGGTAACTTAGTCCATCCTTCCTGACTAGCTTCATCTACAGTTTCAGATGTTAGATCAGTCCTATTCCATTAGTGTGGAAGGTTGGGGAATGTGTAGTCGACATGTCCAGACCCACCTATACCTTTACATTGGTGTGGAAATATAGGGAAAATAAAATAGTTTTTTAGATCTACACATCCATATCAGGGTGGATCAGGTTCCACAGTCTCTAGGGGAACAAGAGCCCAATCAGAGCCATCTAGGATAGCGGGATCTTGGTTTGGCGGTTGTGGAAACATGGATGGATCTAATTCTGGGTAGAGTCAGCTTAAGGTGGATCCATAGGTCAGTAGTTGTTCATAGGTTCAGGAATAGCTGAGGAATCTTTATGCTATGGATCAAGCATCAATGGAATTAGATGTAGGACCCACCATAGTTCGAGGCACGATCATTATTTCATTATCCATAACTGCTATTCTATTTGACACGGGTTATTCTAATTCCTTTATTTCTGCCCGTCTTGTGGATTTATTGAAATTTCCAACCGAGACCATGCAGTATGCAATGGAATTGGTGACACCACTTGGTAAGAAGGGAGATAATGGTTTCATGTGCCCGACTTGTGCACTCACCATATCAAGGGTTGAGTTAGAATGGAATTTCTAGTTTTGGAAATGGACTTCATTGACACGATCCTTGGTATGGATTGGATGGTTCATTTCTAGGAACACATTGATTTTTATCAATGATGAGTGATTTTTCTAACACCTGATGGGAGTACGAAGGTCTTCCAAGGTGAATGGGATCCTCAGTCAGGACGTACTAGACCTCCACTTTCGGAAGTGGGCAGTCTTGTTTTTTAGATATCTTCACTCATTTTGGAGGACGATGGTAGTGGTTTTGAGGGTGGATTACCTCCCATGGTTGATGAGTTACCTGAGGTATTTCCAAATGATTTTTTAAGGTTACCTCTAGAGAGGTATGTGAAGTTCACCATTGATTTGGAACTGAGGACACAACCAATATCTCTTCCCTTATACCATATGTCCCCACTAAGTTGAGGGAATTAACGATACAACTGAACAATTTAGAATCCAAAGGATTCATTCACTCTAGAATCTCATCTTGGGATACCCAAGTTTTGTTTACAAAGAAGGTCTATGGATATCTCTAGTTATGTATTGATTATAGAAAGCTAAATAAGGTAACAATAAAGAATAAATATCCCTTGCCCTGTATTTATGGACTCTTTGATTAGATCTAGGGGACAAGTTATTTCTCCAAGATCTAATTGCATTCCGGGTATCACTAGGTCAGATTCAGAGAGGTGGATGTTCATAAAATAGATTTCCAAATTAGGTATCACCACTTTAAGTATTTGGTCATGAATTTCAGATTAAAAAATACTCCACTGATCTTCATGGAACTTATGAACAAGTCTTTCCATCATTTCCTCAATTCCTTCATCATCATATTTGTGTATGACATACAAGTCTATTCCAGGACTGAGGAGGATCATGAGAAGCATCCGAGGATTGTTCTAGGCACTCTTTGAGATCATCATCTTTATGATAATATCTCCCGGTGTACCTTCTAGATCAATGAGGTAAAGTTTATGGGCCATGAGATTTTGGAACTAAGGGTTTTGGTGAACCCTAAGAAGATCAAAGCGGTAATGTCATGGTAGCAGTTGAAGAATGTCTTCAATATTAAGATATTTTTGGGCCTGGTAGGTTATTATAGGTGGTTTGTTCATGATTTTTCTTAGCTTGCTTTACCCATGACCATGCTTACCTATAAAGGGGTAACTTTTGAGTGGATCCCAGAGTGTCAGGTGTCCTTTGAGGATCTCAAGTGATGGTTGACCATAACCCCTATTCTGATCTTGACCAAATTTGGGAAGGGATATGTAGTCTAATATGATGCTTCAATTATGAGTCTTGGGTGTTTGTTGATGTAGGATGATCATGTGGTGGCGTATGGATCTCACCAACTCTGACCACATGAAAATAATTACCCAACCCATGTCTTGGAATTAGTGTTAGTGATGCATGCCCTAAAACATGATGTTATTACCTCTTCGAGGAGAAGTTTGTGGTCTACTTAGATCATAAAATCTTATCTTACATTTTCTCCCAGAAGGATCTAAATTTGAGGTAGTTCTATTGGGTTGTGTACCTTTAGGGGTTTAATTTTGATATCATCTATACCCCTGGTAAGGGTAATGTGGTAGTGGATGACTTGAGCCAGAAAGTGCTGGTGTAAGTGGTGAAAGAGTCCAATGATGAGTGGTCCTTGATGGGGATTTTTTTCCCATATGCATCTGGAGACCAAGAAGCATAGTGGAGGTGTGTTATTGGTCAGTGTTCATCTAAATACCTTCCATCTAGAATTGATTTGGGAAGAGAAGCCTGGTGATGAATTGTTCTAGTGGTCTATATAGCTTATTCATGGTGGGGAGGTGCTTGGTAATTGGTGTATGTCTTCAAATGGAGTTCTTTTATTCAAGGTTTTGGTTGTGGTACCATTTTCACTTAGGAAGGTGGTGATATAGGATAGACACCATTTCTAGTGGGCCATTCATCCTGGGACCACCAAGATTTTTTATGATGTGCGTCGTCGGTTTTGGTTTTTGGGTATGAAGTGAGATATAGCTGAATTTGTGTCCAAGTGTTATACCTATCAGTAGGTTAAATTCAAGAACCATAGGCCCTCAGGTTTTATTTAGACATTACCCATTCCTAACTAGAAGTGGGACAAAGTCACCATAGACTTCATTATTTTATTTCCTCATACACCTTGAGGAAGGAAAGCAATTTGGGTAGTGATTGATTGTATGACCAAATCATCCCATTTCATTCTGATCAAGGACTTGGCCAAAGTGGATGAATTGGTTCGGTTGTATGTTTAGGAGGTAGTGAGGCTTCATGGTGTGTCATTGAAAATAATTTCAAATAGGGAACCTTGTTTTCATTATTGGATTTGGGAAAGACTTTATAAGTAAATGGGGTCATAGGTCAAGTGGAGCATGACATACCATCCCAAAATGGATGGTCATATGGAGTGGGTAAATCATATCTTGGAAGACATACTCTAGGAATGCATGTTGGATTTTAGAGGCTCATAGGATAGACATTTGGTATTGGTTGAGTTTTCATATAATAATAGTTACCAATCCTCGATAAGAATGGATCCCTTTGATTCACTTTATGGTTGGACATGTCAGTTACCTCTATTCTAGGAAGAGGTTGGTGAGACTTAATTGTTGGGACCAATACTTGTATAAGATACATCAGATAAAGTCCAAATGATCATGCAGTATTTGTTGACAGTGCAGATCCACCATAAGTATTATGCCAATCAGTGGCGTTGAGCCTTGGAATTATTAGTTGGTGATTAGGTATTCCTAAAGGTGTCCCCTTTCTTGGGCCACCGTCATCTTGGTATGAAATTGAAGCCGATGATGAGGTATGTCATACCTTTTGAGATCATTGAGAGAGTTGGTAAGGTGGCATACCAGTTAGATTTTCCATATTAGTTAATGTTAATTAATGAAATTTTATACGTATATTAATTAAATAAGTACAATTTGAATATGTCTCATGTGTTTAATTGAGAAGAGTTGGTGTTGGAACTCGATTGGTCTGTTTTTGAACAACTGCTATGGATTGTGGATTCCCAAGATAAAGTTCTTTGAGGGAAGTCTATACTATTAGTTCGGGATCTTTGGAATCATGGTAATGATGAGTATAAGACTTGGGAGCATAAATCTTGGGTTGAGGAGAAATACCTATTTTTTTCCCTGATCAGACTGTGGTATAACTTTCTAAGGGCATAAAGTTTTCATGGTGGGAATAATTATCACATACGTGATTTTATTTTGAGGTATTTTTTCCTTTTATTTTGGTCCTATATTTATCTCTTAGATATTCTTGAGAGTTTTCGAGAAAAATGGAGTTTTTGGACCCAACAGTAGGAGGTGCATGGTTGGCACATAGTTAGGAGAAACCATGCACCCACCCAGAGGAGACCATGTACCCTGGTTAGTGGCACTGTCCAAGGTGCACGGTCCACACACAGGCATGTGGGATAACCATGTGCCTAGACCAATGGGTATGGTTGGGGTGCACAATTGACCGCACGAGCATGCACCCTTCCCTAGGAGATTGTGAGAACTCTTTTTTCCTTTATAAGAAGGTGTTACATGGCTTCCATATGGTTTGGAAAACTGTGTGGCCAAACCATGCGACCTGCCCAAAACCTTAAAAATGTTGAATTTCCTAAACTACTCTTCATAGATTTTAACCCCAATCCACCCCCAATTTGACCCATTTGGAATCTACATCCCTATACATGACTCCTTCTCCCTCTTTGATCCCCAAGACTGAAATTTCATGGTGAATTTAGCCTTGTATCTTCACAAAATCTTCAAGTAAGCCCCTTTTTTCTTGTGTTATTTCATCTTCTTGGTCTTCTCTTCCTTCTCTCTTGTGTTCTTCTTTCTCCAACATGTTCGTTTCCCTTAAGTGGGTTGAACCATGTCTCATTGGGGTTAATCTTGGTGTTTATGGTATATTATTTCCTTTATAGGGTCTCCTTATGGTGTGCTTTTAATTTACACTCATTTTTAGAAGTTTCCAAGTTAAAGGTATGTGATTCAATGATTTAGCATTATTGGATGATTTTAGTGTGATTTATGTGCTTTATAAATGTGTTATATGAATTGTGTGGGTGGTGCAGTCTATGTTTTCAAAGGATTTTGGTGTGCGTTTGGGTTCAAAAATATTTTTCCTATGAAAATGATATTTTTCATGTTTTTTCCATTGTTAGGTATGTGTAGATGTGTATGTGGTGATACAAATAACATAGGAGTTGAAATTGATCACAAAGGGAATACTTGGTAACTAGGTTGGGTACATTAGGTCTAGTAATCTAGTGGGTCCGACAGGGTTGAGGCCTAGTTCCCCCTAGTAGTATTGACACTAAAACACTAACTAAACATTTTATTATGATCAAAGACCACTAGAAATTTGGATGTGACTCATCTATATTGGATCATATACAAGGACACTGTGGGTTGGGGTTCTTAATCCATATAACAGAGGTATGAGGATCCTAGGACCCCACTAACCCTAGAACTTTAGGGATTACCTATGGTTCTCATGTTATTCTATAGTTGTCATGAAACTCATTGTGGTATTTACTTCTTCATTTTAATTTCAAATAATGTTTCATTTGAAAATGTTTTTTTCTTTCCTCTAAAAACTTGCATGTTAATTTGTCCTAATATATTATAACATGGAATCTATTTGGGTGATATACTACTAGGAATTGGATCACACCCTATATATACCCTCGGGTGTATGTAAACCTTGTTATGTTTAACCCAGGTAAATTAAAGATGTTCCATGGTGGTGATGGTGGATCCATTTGATAGTGTTCCTTTTCTTACAGGTGTTGGTGGAGGTGGCTTGAGGGTGTTATCCCTCTTATTGCATGGAAGTTTTGGTAGTGTAGTTGGTTCCCCTCCCTATTTTGGTATTTTGGCTTCTGGTTAAAAGTGTAAAACTATTAAACTTGTGATAGTTGTATTTATTTTGTTTATGGTTATTCATTATGATGTGATGTTCATTTATCGTGGTTGCTTATGGTTGATTATTATGGGTTAAATAATTCTCAAAAGTGATGTTTGATGCTCAAGAACTAGTTATTATCCCATGGTGATAGGTAATACCCTTTGGGCCTTACCACAGGCTGGGTCAGGTGTCTGGTTGGATAAAATCCCAAACCAGTTCATGACATAATTTTCTAACCATCCTTTTTAGCTATCACAAGATTAAGATCACGTTTTTGCTGAGTCATGGATTTAGTTACTTGGTATGTCACATCTCTAGTACATGGATATTCTACTATGTGAAACCTCCCCTCCTTGAGTAAAACTTCTCAAGAGATTTAAAGCCTAAGTATATTTCCTTTATCCATTGTCAAAACTTGAAATCTTAGCTATTACTAGTAGTATAATTATCATAATGATAAAACTTTACATATTAGGTGTGATTAAAAGAATTAGAAAAAATAATTTCATAATTTACCCTACTTCTTTAGCTACTTTAAAAGCTACAACGTACTCAGTATTTGTAGTTATGGATACCATTATCTTGTATGAGCTTGTCTCGCTCATTACCTTATCTTAACTGATATATTATATCACATAGATCCAAGTAAGACTAGTTTATGTCCCCTCAAAACTAGTATCCCATCCTCTCTGTGTACTAGTTATATATCCTTAGTACTTGTTTTAGTACTATTGGATAGTCCCAACTTCTTACCTTAAAGTTCTCTTGGATATAGTTGAAATTTTCCTAACATTAATTATATGTTGGAAATATTATATCTTGTACATATCATGTAATACACGATTGATCCATCATAGAAGCATATTTAATTTTAAATCACTACTTTAATATTCTCTTATGCCCATGAATATATTCTTAGAGATATTTATTCCATGTGACATTGGTAACAATTCTCTCTAAAATTGTTCCAGCTTGTATTTTTCAATACCATGTTAGTATATGTATGATTTACTAGGTCTAAGAAACTATTAGATCTACCTTAATATATCCTATTCCCTAGAACTTAGGTTAATAATTTAAGTCAATATCTATAGATATACTTTCATTCTAGTCTTAAATAACTTTAATACCAACATTTTTTTTCCATATGCTACCAAACATATTTTACTTGGAAAATAATAGCGCTCCTACTAAACTCTGGTAGACACATGGAAAAGATTCATTCCAAATGAATATTATATGATCTTATTTATTACTTTAATACTGAACTCTATTTGAGTAAATTTTACCTCTCATTGGAATTATATGGTGCCACCATCCCTTTCTAGTTGTGTCGTATAGACACCTTCCATGATTTATGGTCTTGATATCCAATGCTCAATAAAATGACCATAGAAATTAGCAATGAAAAGTAAAATTCTAATGGATTTATGCATAAAAACTTGGTATAACAAATCATGCCTTATTGGTACAACACTTGTACAATCCTTGTATAGTCTCACTTGAATAACCACCATGGTATTCAAAATAATAAACCCCCTTTACTTTGATACATGGAATCCATTGTTGAATTTTAAATGATCATTTCAATATTAGCTAATTTTTATACATTACTTACTTTTAGGAATTATTATTTTAAATTAATAATGTATCACTAGCCGTGGTGAATATAAAACCATAACTATGGTTTTAACCTTAATACATAGTATGTGTATCTGGAACATTTCTCTTCCACACCTCTGGTGGAACTCGTTCCTATGCCAACTATTTGTGCTTCTCTATCATTTACTAAACCGAAGTCAATATTTATACCAATATCTCAAATAGAGATGTGCACAATTTTATAGAAATATAGTCTATAACTTTAATATATCTTTTATATCATAGGTATTTCTAAAATATCCTTATAAAACTTTAGGATGATTACTATAAATGTACATTGTGTTTTTATTTGATGAAAGTTTGTTTATACCCTCAACAAACTCTTGGCATCAAAACACATGTTCTTATGACTTAATGGATTTCCATCATACTAAAAATCATATAATCTCTATTTTTCATTATAGTTGGCATGTCGTTATAGGATAACATCCTTATTTGTGATTCATGTCTTTAAAACAATGGAAGTATCTATAATGTATGAGTTTTAACATTGATGCTCCTTTTACATACATCATGACTCTGATATGTATAAGGAAATGTGCATTTAGGAATTACTCCAAGATAATTTTTTTTGATCAATGTTAACATGTAATACTCATAATAAATCCTCCTTATTATAATTATAGCTTTGATGTGGATAATGTAATGTGTGTTTAAGTACTCCATGCTACATTATAATGATCGATGGATGCTTGGTCAAGATACACTTCGGCACACCAGCTCAAAGCATATTATATCTTATGAAAATAAATATACCATAATTCACTTTCAAATTACTTAAACACTTAAAGGAATCTTATGAAGTATATTTACCACTAGCTTAACCTTGGAATAATTCACTCTCTCTAGCTGGACTAATTTTGAAATATTTTTAGTGTAACTTTATTTCTAAAGGTTTATTTGTTAAAAATGATTAAGTATATACATTTATAATACCTAAGGTGTTTAGATATAATGTTTCTAAATAACATACTAGGTATATCCTTGATGTTTAATTTTAGTTTTACTTGACAAAGAATTATCTTTCCAAAACTAGTTATATAATCCTTACATTTTATATTCATCAGGTATTACCAATGATTCAAGTATTACTGAACTATTAGTTGAGTATTAAACACTACAAACAACATTAATTCCTAAACTAGAATAATGTATCCTTATATTCAAAGGATACATGAGATTAATGTTTTGGTTATACTCTGAATGTTTAATTGTAATCATTAAAATTGACAATATAGAAGTTGTGTTCTTCTCACCACTGACTTAGGAACCACCCTTTCTCAACCGCTTTGAGAACACACCTTACTTATAGTAACATATCTATAATTACATGGTTACTATATTTAAATACACATATATGATTGACATATTGTATTTAATACCTAATAAGTATAATATAAACATTACTTACAATTGATGAATATACATGAAGAAGAAACTACTTGCTTCTTTGATTCAGTTCATTGTGTTTAAACTTCCACATATTTTATTTCATGATATGAAAATAAAATAAACTTCTATTTAATACCTATTTATTTGAAGGAAATTTCGAAGGTGCCTTTGACTTCATGATTTATATTGGCCTTTTTGCCTTGTTTTTTTAACTTATTCACCATAAGAACTAAAAATTTCTATAAATTCTTATTGAATGGGTGAACCTAACCTAAAAGGTAATGAATATTTACCTCTATGATGCTCATTTTTTAATCTTAAACGAGACTAGAGTATATGGGTAAAAATTATATAAGAATGGGATGCTTTGAAAGATTGTGTTCCACCTCTAAATTTACACATATCCAGTGTAATCATCACTCATTCATATCTCGCTTCACTTTCTCCTCGCAAGTGTCTCAGAGATGAGACTACATATAATATCATCCATGTCTTGATGTAATATCCTCAATAAACATCAAAAATTGTTGATAACATTATTACATATCCATTATATGAATCATACATGAGTCTCATATAAGCATCTTTACACCCTCACTTCCTGAGGTGGATTAATAGGTATTGGGGACACCGAAACCTTGAATTTCCTATGTAGCACTTCACAAAACCACCTCTACAACTCTCGGAAATTCATGCCAATTTGTAAATATTCTTTGTTTAATAATTATTATAGCGTACTTGTGATATTTATTACCATTTACTACAAAAAACTAGTAAATTGGTATTTTTTTATCCTTATTACCTATTTAGACAATATCGGTTATTTAAATCATTAAATCTATCCCACTATTTTATCGAATTATAATAACCCTCTATACTAGAATTAGAATACTATGTTGCTTGAGTATTCTAGTGGAAAGGATCCTCAAACATCTTCTCATAGTTTACAATCTTTGGCTACATCACTACTTGGAGAGTTTAAGGTAGGTGTTTGACTAGCCATCCGTATTAACTCGTGGTTCCTTGATCTATTGAGTGAAGTACCGACTTCTAAAATCATAAAAATGATTTAATCGACACTTGCATCTAAAGTTGAAAAAAAAATCTTTGGATACTTATTTTTTTCCAACTTTAGTTAAGTCTACCCACCATTATCATAGGAATTCCCTGGCAGTAGGAGGCACCCTTAACATTGGATGACGATCACCCTAAACACCTGGTTTTGTTCAAATTTAAATGATGGAAGGAATTTATGACTTAATATTTCTTTAAGGGTTTTAAATATTTTTTGGCGAATGTAATCCATTCATATTAATCTTTCCATTTGATGTTGTCACACTCACAACTGAACATTAATAGAAAAAACATCCATTGTGTCTTTATGCATTTTACTGTTTATTATTTTATATATTTTCTTGATGTCATGAAAATGCATAAAATAATAAACAAATTCATAAAGAAAATAAACTACCTGAATTGCCTTGAGAATATAATATTTATTGGTCCGTTTAAACTTAATGGATCAACTGTAACCTAGGGGAATCATACCCGAGTCGTAATTTGACTCATGATGTAGCTAGTCCCCCATCTAGTGTGTCCACTGCTCATCTGATACACCATCTCATCTTGGCATTGTCTGCGTCTTACAATGTACTCATCATAGTATAAAAATACCTGCACACAGGCCATGGGGTCTTAGGATTACAAAATACATACTGGTAAATTGGACACGCAGAACCTTATACATATTAAACGAGAAAAAATGGTGATGTGAAGGCCATATTATTTAATTAAAATCATCACATGCAATTAAATAATTAATTAAAAAATAAATATAGACATACATAAGTACAATTAGTTCTCAAGAACCGTTATTATATAAAATAAACACATAATAAAATAAAATTACAATTAATTTAAAGCTTGCAGGCTATTAAATAAATTAAATGAATTAAAATTCAAAATAATTTATTTAATTCTCATTTTATCTAATGATTAATTTATTTTTATATCATTAAATTAAATTAATCAATCAATTAATTAATTTAATTTTATACCAAATTAAATTAATATTTTTTTAAATAATAAAATTATTATTATTTTTCAAACAAAAATTAATTAAATTAATTTTTGATTATATTAATAATTAACCAGGCTCCAGAAACCCACCTACACCCATTTAGGGTCATGCCGTACCCTCACAAGCCCTTTTCGGGATGGGCAAACCCTGTTCCGGAGTGTTTTAGGCTAGGAAGATCCACCCTAACTAGTTCAGGGTCGGGCGAATCTTCCTAAGCCCATTGTGGAGAGGATTAGGTCAAAATAGACCCCAAGGAGGCCATGGTAGGGGTTACCTCACACTGCTCTTAGCTGAGATCGGTCCGACAGGGGGTTCGCGACTTGACAATGGGGTAGCAGTCTAAGATCTAGCTAGTTGGATCATCCGGCGACTATCATGGTTCGACGCGGTGAGGTCGTCAATGTTCTCAGTCAGAACGACATCTGGTGTTCCTAGGGTGAATGAATCTAAGTGAGGGGTGGTACTATAGATGGGATCTGGCTGGAAAATGGCGGTACATGGTGGTTAGTGCAGGATCGAACAAAGGCGACGCACGACCTCAGGTGTGAAAAGAAGGAGGCGATCCAGTAGAGGGTGGTCGATTGAGATCTGTGATGACCAGGTGTATGGGTGACAGTCCCAATCTAAATAGAGGTGGTGGGTACCATAAGTAGTGGCTCGACAGTCACAACAGAGGGAGTGACGGTAGTGTCCTCTGAATTAAGTGTGAGCAGCGGAGCATGGGCAGGGCTAGATCTTCCTAAGGAGACAATAGTGAACTCATCTAAGTTGGTGGTGGGGCATACTAATCAAGGGCCATTCCAATGGACAAAGGCATCTGGGAGGAAGGTTAGTTCATTTGGTTTCTCAGGAAGAAGGAGGTGAGTTGGATGGGGAAGCGAAATGGTGGCCCCTCTCTTTTTTTTCAAAAAGGGGCCGACATGCTTGACAAGTGGTTGTTTTTTAATGTCTTTAGCCATATCATCCCACCTTATCAAGTGGAGCCGCATGGTTTTAAAATCAAATAATAAGTTTAGGATTCTTGAAAAATGATTTTCTAGATTTTTCATGTACTTACAAGTCATTCCACCCCTTATTAAAAATTTTTATACAAATTTTCTTAATCCTAAAATGGGAAAGTTGACCCACAAATATATTTTGGTGTTTATATTAAAAAAACCTATTATAATAATTATAATATAATAATAATATAATTATTATAATATTATCATTTCCTAAAAACTATGGAATGAACTCCAGCAAGAAAAAACTATTCCAACTACCCAAGTTCCTACTGGATAACATATTTCATCAAAAACCATCACCAATGATACAACCTGGGTAGAATTTCATATATATGAAAAAGTTTCAGGTTTTAATACCTAAAAACTCACCACTTTCAATATATAAAAATTTATTTGTATGGTTGAAACTTGGTCATCTGAGTTCAGATCGAAGCGTGGTTGGATCCATTGAGACTGAATTTAAACCCTCTACTTAATTTAATGAAAATTATTATTATTTTGTTGGCTAAAAAAATTCATGTGATCACTATGATACCAATTAAAGGTATTAGGATGTGTAGATGAAGTTGGTGGGTTGAATATTTTAATTTTTTTTATCACCGGAGTGATGGAACTTGTTGTCTCTAGTGATCTGATCCCTAGTACAGTCCGAAAATCTCATGTGAATTAAAAAGAGCATGAAAATTAAAATTGAACACATACCTTGTTCTAAAAGAAGCGTGATCGACTATAGTTAGTCTCCAATGATATTTACATGAAGGATCTGATGTATTACCCCTCTAGAATTTCCACACGTGATTCAATAATCTACAAAATCTATATTTTTCAAATTCCAGGTTCTAATGTGGATCTCTTATGAATCCTTCGATGTTGCATTGATCACCTTGATCCTATCCCTTTGATTCGTCGAATTCACCTTGGATCAATCACTTTGAGAGAAAATATCTCATTAAGATGGAGGAGGAGAGATAATATATCATGCCTAATGAGTGAATAGTATTTGGAATGAGCTTCTCCTCATTCTTATATAGTGGGAGGCTCAAAATTCCTAGAAGGGTTCTCCGGACACCAGAAATAAAACACCCTCTAAATAAGTAATAAATAAATAATTATGATGACCTAACTATGTCATAATTATTATTTATATTTTATCACACACTTGTAATATATATTAAATATATTATGTGATAAACCCGAGTCTTTTAACTTAACTCTCAATTCCTGCTAATATTAAATGAAACTGAAATATTAAGATAATATTCATTCATATAATATTTTTCCTTTATTCACTAAATAACTCATGAATAATTTTAGTAAATAAATTCAACCCAATTATTATATACTCAAATAATAATGAATTTATTTATTTATCAATGATTGAAAATACTTGGACAACTCTCAGAACCCGTGGTGGGGCCCATGATGTCCTATATACCTATTCACCAGAATAGGGAACATTCTTGAATACACTATTGTGTGTGACCCTCTAGGACATTATCTCGATAGTAGTTAATAATATTCACCGACTAATAGAGGAGTCTAGCAACCCAGCAAGACCCCTAAATATATAAGGAATAGTCATATTAATGACAACTAATCTATGGACATGCACTGTGTAATATAATCTATTTGCATTTTTTTACATGCATAAAGTAGAACACACACTTGTGTCATCATCCTTACTTGCTTTATTATTTGTTGATATAACTAGACAGACTTACCTCTAACTATCTTGGACAAGGATTTATGAAGGTACTATGATCCTCATCAATCAGGTTTAAGATATTACTTCCTTAACTCTGAAGTGAAAAATTATATCTTGACCATTTAAACAATATCATACCACCAATGACACACCCAACACAAGCTACCTCACCATGATTTCATTATCATAGTTTTTTCTTAAATCAAAGTATGTGATCAAATGACCCACATTGATAATAATCTCAAGTTAAGAGACTAATACACATGTCTATAGATAGGAATAACCAATGACACTTGAAACATGTGGTGTTCCTATTGGGAGGATCTGTACTCATGATCTCACCTACCAGAGATCACCAAGTGTGAACTTCATGAGAAGAAGTCTCAGTGATTATGATCCCCCAACACCTGATAGTCAGAAATCTACTATTTTTAGTCAGTATTATCTATCTAGACCATAAGACATATATTTAAGATTAATGTCACAATATTTCAAGGATCTCATTATAGCTTGGGATTTTCTATAACCTTTTAATACGATAATTAATATATGGACATTACCATTTAAATAGTGGATGCCGAAATTTCTACACTATAATGGTAAGATTACATCATGAATATCTCATTGTATACATGAAATGTTAATCAAAAATTACTATTTAGTTGGGTCTAGGGAACCCAATATTACAAAAAAAATTAACTATATTTGGGAGAAACTATAGAAAAATTAATCATGTCTAATAAATCAAGCTTTGAGTCACAAGAGATGGAAACCCAAAACTTGAAAATAGCCACCCAAAACTTACAAGAATCTGTGCATAACATTTAAAATCATGTAGATCAGATAGTCACACAAATGAAAGACCAAAAATAGGGAAATATATCAGGTAACATAAGATAAAACCCAATAAAAGAGGGAAAATCTATCACATTACATAGTGGCACACAATTTCTAAAGAATCAAATTCCTAATGCTCAACCAAAAGAAGAGACACATACACCTGCCACTAAGAATGGTGATTCAATAGAAAAAGAAATTCAAAATGAAGATAAATAGGGGAAAGATAAAAATGAACATACAAAAATTAAAAATGAAATAAAATTAAAGGAAAATGAATCACTCAATAAAAGAGTGAAATATTACACACCACCTCCTCCATTTCCACAAAGACTGACACAAAGTAATTTGGATGCTCAATTTTTGTAATTCATGGAGATGTTAAATAATATTTACATGAATATTCCTTTTGCATACGACATCAAAAATATGTATCAATATGATAAATTTTTCTAATATCTTTTTTCAAAAAGAATAAAAATTGATGATGTGGTAACAATAATAATGCATGAGGAATTTTTGACAGTCATACCTAGATCTATACCTCCTAAACTAAGAGACCCTATAAGTTTTCTATACCTTTAAATATTGGATAATGTAAATTTGAGATATATTTATGTGATATTGAAGTTAGTGTAAAGCTAATTCTATCTAGAGTTCTTTAAGAGCTAGGAATAATATAATTAAATCTAATTAGGTTTGCTTTGAAAATGGAAGACTGATCAGTGAAGCATCCTCAAGGAATTCTAGGGGATGTTCTTGTCAAGGTTGATAAATTTTACTTCCCTTCATATTTCATTGTCCATGATATGGAATAAGATAAGGATGTCCCGCTCATTCTTGGGAGAACTTTCTTAGCTACATGAAAATATCTTGTTGATGTACAATAGGGGAAATTAATTTCTAGAGTTGGGGATGAAAAAACAACATTTGATTTCTTGAAAACTATCGAAAAACCCTCCAAAAAGACTAACATTTATTGGATATGATTAAAGAATATGATGAGTTGGAAAAGGATGTTATGAATCTTTAGGATTTACACAAGGAAAAAAGAGGAGTTAATTTAATCATTAAAAATATATATAATTCATTAGAAACATAGTCGACCCTTTGGGTATATAAGAGTTAACCTCATTGGCTCCATCACTTTAAAATCCTCCAACACTTGAGCTTAAAAATTTTCTACCAAACTTGAGATATATATACTTGGGATATTTAAACACCTTTATAATCATAATAAAATCTAATATTTCGAGAGAAAAATAAATTAAATTTCTCAATGACCTATAATAAAGGATGTTAGAAATAGGCTGAAAAATTTCTAATTTAAAAGGTATAAGTCTTACTATATGCAATCATAGAATAAATATGAAATAAAATTGAAAACCTTAGAGGAAACCATAAAGAATATTTACACCACTAATGAAATAATTATTCAAGAAATAAGTCATTAAACTTCTCAATGATAGTTTAATATTTCTTATATTTGATAGTCAGTGGGTTATACCATTGTAAGTGGTACTTAAAAAGGGTGGGAACATAGTGTTTAAGAAAAATAAAGGACAATTTATACCCACTAGAATAGTTATTGGATGGAGAGTTTTCATTTATTATCAAAAATTTAATGATTCCACCAGAAAGGATCACTTTACATTACCCTTTATTTATAAAATCCTTAAAAAATGGTAGGAAGAGATTACTATTATTTTCTATATAAATACTCAGGTTAAAATCAAATTATGGTTACACTAAAAGATCAAGAGGAAAGCACATTCACTTGTCCATATATTACATTCAATTATCAAAGAATTCCTTTTGGAATGTGAAATGCAGCAACCACATTTCAATGATGCATGATGGAAATATTCCAGGACACGATTAAATATTTCTTAGAAATATTCATGGATGAATTCACTATTTATGGGAATTATTTTGATTAATTTATAGAACATTTGGATAAGGTTTTAGTAGGACGAAAAGAAAATAACCGGGTGCTCAATTGGAAAAAATCACACTTCATGGTATAAAGTGGGATATATTTAGGCCATCAAATTTCAAATAAATGCATTGAAGTTGATGTATCCAAGATTAGTATAATCTCTGAGCTACCCATTCCTACTTCATTTTATTCAATTAGGGGTTTTCTATGGAAAGTTGGATTCTACCGATGTTTTATTAAGTATTTTTTTTAATATCCCCTCACCACCTTATTAGGAAAATATGTAACATTACACTTTGGGATTTAATGTTAGTAAGCACTTAAATTGTTAATATAATGCTTGGTTGAGGCCTCGATAATGATTTCACCGAACTAGGAGCAGCATTTTTAGTTAACATGTGATGCTAGTGATTGGGAAGTTGGTGCTGCCTTGGGTCAAAGGAAATAAAGTATATTTAGACCTATCTATTATGTTATCCACATAATGAACAAGGCTCAACACAATTACAAAAAAATGAAAAAAAGATACTATAATTTTTCTTCAAATTTGATAAATTCTAATCTTACCTATTGTTCTCTAAAGTCACTGTGTATACATATAACTTTGCCTTGCAGTATCTGATGACCAAGAAATATGAAAATCCTAGACTCATTTGATGGATATTATTACTTTAGAAATTTGACATTTTATTAAAGGACAAAAAGAGAATTGAGAATGTCGTTACTAACCATTTATCATGTATAGACCATGACACAAGTGAAATTGATGTGGAATTAATCAATGAAACGTTTATTGATGAACAAATCTATTACATTGAGTTAATCACACATTGGTATGTGGATTTCATGAATTAATTAGATTCAAGTGTGGTATATCCAAATTTATAAAAGGAGTATAGAAAAATATTTTTGAATGAAGCACACCATTACTACTAGGATGATCCGTTACTTTTCAAGGATTGTGTATATGGAATGATTAAAAGATGTATCCCAAAAGAAGAAGTTGATAATGTTTTGAATTTGTGTCATTTTGAAGAAGTTTGGGGACACCATGGATTTCATCATAAAATTAAAAAATTGTTTTAATGTGGTTTTTAATGGACTACCATACATTAGGACATTCGTGAGTTTGTCATGAATTATGATAAATGCCAAAGAATTGGAGGCATAAGTTGGAAGCATGAGATACCACAACATCTGATTATAGGGAATCGAATTCATGGGTAATTTTACCAAATCATTTGGAAAATCACACATCCTTGTTTGTGTTTACTATGTATCAAAGTGGGTAGAAGATGAATCATTTTAGGAAAATAATACTTGAGTTATTATTAAATTTTTTAATAACACATTTTTACTTGGTTCAGAATTCCAAGGCTCATCATCAGTGACCACGATACCCACTTCAATAATGATCTATTTTAGAAGCTAATGACTCTCCATGTATTTCACCACTATATGATAACCCCATTCTAATCATAGACTAATGGCCAAGCCAAGGTTTAAAATAGAGAGATTAAGGGAATTTTAGAGAAAACTATGAGTACCTCTCAGAAGTATTGGGCCACCAAACTTTATGATTCACTATGGGTTTATAGGATTATATAAAAAATACCTATTATATTTTACCTATACATTTTAGTCTTCATAAAACATACAAACTCCCTATATAAATAGAACACAAATCTTACTGGGCTACGAGGAAGCTAATTTTTTTATTTCAAAACTTCCCAAGAAAAGTGTTTTCTATAGATGAATGAATTAAATGAGATGAGGAGGGAATAATATGAAAATTATATGATCTATAAAGAGAAAACTTGAGCTTGTAACGATAAATAGATCCAAAAAAGAAAATTTTCATCAGGTGAAAAAGTTCTACTCTTAAACACAAGACTTCATGTAATGGAAGAAAAGATCAAATCAAAGCGGTTAGGTCTTTACACTATCAGAGTTGTTTATCCACATGGTTTGGATGAAATATATGATGGGACAATTCCCCCATTTAAGGTTAATATTAAATGAATCAAAATTTATAACACTTCAGATACAATAGGAATCATTGAATAAGTTCAAATAAAATGAGAGGTTGCTCGTATGACTGAAGATGCTAAACTTAGCACTAATCGGGAGGCAACTTTACTACCTCTACATTCATTGGTATCTATTTTACTACTCTCCATATCTCTTTATGGGTGTAGTTGAAAAAAAAATGTTTCACTACAATTAATCCAACATGATGGTGTAATCCTTTCTTAAAATTCCCCACTTAAAGGAATTAGAGATGGCAGTTGAATCCCCTCTTGAAATTCAAGGAAAACCACCTCATGAGATGTGAAAAATGGAGAAAATTCACAGAAAGATTTTGCATAAGATATTCCCAAGAGATACGAGAGATATAAGGATGAATAAGTTTCCCCATGAGTGGTTAATTTCTATAAATATATAGATTTTTAAACTAAACAAGTGATATTTGGAGTTGGAAGACACTGACTCTAGCATAGAGAAGAGGTCAAGGAATTATGAGATGATGGACGAAGATGATTGATCATTTTCTATCTATCTGGATAAAGATGTTAAACTGTGTGCTTCATGGTAGGTAACCCATGTTTTATTCTTTTACATCATTTTTTTGTTCTAGTTTATTTTTAGAAATAAACCTGGCATGTGCATAACATTTTTTTCAGATACTCTAACATTTAGTGCACTCCTGCATATCTGCTTTCATCTATGTGATCTTTTAATATGACACGGGTATGTGTTATCCATGTGTATATATTATAAGTACATCATTTTTGGATCTTCATCGGATACATGAAACCTTTCCATGTCTATCTACACACACTTAGGGTATTATTTTATTTTCTTCCATATTTTATGCTTCCAAAAACACCCTATAAAATAACTAACTAAAAAAATGAAAAAAATAACATTCATGTCATTGTTGAACCAACATGAAACCTATTGTATATTTTTTGTAACACAGAGGTAGGAATACCACTTGTATCCCTGGGTAGTTTGATCACATGATTCCTGTTTTACATGCTTTTATTCTTGATACCCTAATTTAGATGATTTCTGATATTAGTCTATGTTGTGGAAATGTTTTCTTGAAACTCATTTATTTTTTAGACACTTATTTTCACTCATTCTCATTTGTGGTGTCCAATATTATATTTCCATATTTGTGAAGATTCTAGACCATTTTAACATCATCATTTATTTATATTTTTTTGAGGGAATCCCAACCATGTTATTTCTTCTATAAGTGTCCATGTTTTTCCATCAAATCGATATGAGTTTTGGAAGTTACATTAAAATGACTAAGGCATTTTTTTGATTTTTTGTCCCATTTGACCCACTAATCCAACATTTCATTTTCTACATCATGTATCCCATAGAATCCATGAAAAATACTTTTTAGGATTATCCCAAAGCTGATACCCTTCCCTACCCATTTCTTGAATATTTGCATGATGATTTTCAATCCAAGTGTGCGGGAGATATTTATTCATGGAGAGGGTTGTTTGAGGGGTAGTGAGACATTTGATGCATATGGATTGACATTATCCCATCATGATTATATGTGTTATATTTCACATTATCCACATTCATTACATGTATTTTGATATAGTAATATAAATTCCTTTTGGTTCTAACAATGAGTACATCTATGGTCATTATGTAGAAGCCCCCACCTTTAGGGATACCTATTAAAGTGATGAATCATTACTCTAAGAGCTAGAGAGTTTTCTATATAACCTATTTTCACTATGATTCAACTGAGTATAAGATACTAGTTACTTTTTCTTAGGATTTTTTCTTATATATATTTCATGGGGTTTTGGAGTCATTACTCACCTATTTACCTTTCAATTAGGTTGGAGTGTGTTGTTTCCTTAAAAAAACAAAAAAAGAGAAAAAAAAGAGATGTTTTTTTGAAAAATGAAAAAAATATCAAATTTTTGAGAGAGGCATTGAATATCATATGATTGGGTAAAAGAAATATTTTAAGTGTGGGGGAGTGAGATTTTTAGGGCACATTTGGATTGACACTTATCATGAATTTATTTCAAGATCCAACCCTTATTATTTCCAAAAAACTATAATTTTTTTATGACTCACCATCCCGCAACCTCAAATACATTTAAACCTAATGTGAAGTCCTCAAGATTGGTGCATTATTTTAATTTCCACTAACGAAGGTGTGAAATTCATGTCAAGCCTATGGTAACCATGCACGTGTTTGAGAATTGAGCATACCTTTGTCAATGAAATTTCTTGAGTGATGCGAGTGATAGTGAGGTAGGTCATTTTGATTCTTGGGTGTAGGTACTTGTTTTTGAAATAATGTGAGTGGAAGGGATGCTATTTTTGAAAATTGTAATTTTAAACAAATCGTGATATTTTGTGGGTAAAAGGGATTGAAAAACTTTAAAATTGTAATATTGATGCTTTGATTTGTTTATGAGTCCAGTTGTGTTTTCTTTATGATTGTTTTTCCTAGGAGTGAAAAATTTGAAGTGTGGGGGATTTGATGCACATAGAATTTACTATTATTATAATAATTTTATAACTTAGTTTAATTTATTTTTTCTAACCGCTTTTTGTGTTTTTGTGTTTTTTTAGTTTTTAGTATTTTTTATTTTTTTATAATTTTTAGTTAAATTATATATTAATAGTAGTAATTTAGTTTTCTTAGTTTTTTTTTAATTTTATTTATAATTTTCAACACTTTATTATTATTATTTAGTATTTTCACTAATATTAGTTTTATCATTAATTTATTATTATTTATTAGTATATATATTAATTTTCTATATTAGGATTATATATTATTATAAATATTAGTATTATTAATAATAATAGTATTAATATTACAAGTTTATTATTTTTATAAAATAATATTAATTTTTAATAGTAGTAACATTATTATGTGTATAATCATACTTTTTTCTAATATTATCTGTATTTTATTATTTCTAATCACATGAACATATTTTTATATATTTATATTTGTTTAATTTTAATAATTATTTATTTCTATAATTAGTATAATATATATTTATATAATTCTAATTCAATTTTTTTACTGGAAAACAAATTTTATTGAAAAGGAACAGAATTAAAAAAGTTTGAAGGAGGGATTTTTACAATAGTCTCTTTGAAAAATCAGTGTTAAATCCTCAGGTAGATCCATAGAAGCAGTGAGTCTCGTATTCCACCCTTTTGTTTGCAAGTCCATTTTCCAGTTAGTTTGCCTCATGAAAAACATGAGTGATTAAGTAATTCATGGTTGAGAGAAGATCTAGGCATTTAATCCATTGTGAATTCCTCATCCAAGATCAATGATAAGTACCAGATCTAACCACTTGAATAATAGAAGTGGAGTCACATTCAAACCATAAATTATTCCATCCTTGTTGCTTTTCTATCTCCACTATTTTGATCAATCCAATCATTTCAGCCTCTATGGATGCAGTAATGCCACATGGGCCATAAAGGCAACCCATGACATCACCATTATGATTTCTAAAGACTAAACCAAATCCTGTAGTACCAGGATTTCCTTTTGATGCACCATCATAATTTCATTTAATCCATAGAATAAAAGGAAATGTCTAGACAACTTCTAAGGTTCTTTTAGGGGGACAATAGTTACCCGTAATATCAAAACATTTCCTAATAGAAAATTCATGTATGGAATTATCACAATGATCATTCTAAATTAAATTGGAATCCTAGATAAAAACCATTATTTAAGCCATAACAGATCTTCTGCTAATTGGCATTTGATCATGCCTTGCTCTGTTTCTGTTGGACCATATTATATTTAGAACCTCAGTAGTCACCACTATGAATAGATTCACAGTCTGATGAGATAGATTAAGGCTAAATCAAGCCTTGATAAACTCTGTATAAAGTATATTTGTGGTGGTTTCACTTAAAATAAACCAAATACCAACTGCCAAAGTCCCAAGGTAGTATTGGAGTGAAGAAAAATATAATTGAAATCTTCTTTATTCTGATGAAACATAATGCACATAGAGCATAAAGATATTCCCATCGATTGAAGGAAAGAATCAAGTGGGAGTTTTGAGAAAGTAATTCTCCACACTAACATTAATCTGGAAGGACTCAACCATTTTTTATCGCTTCCAATCCAACCATGTACCTTCCCATGGTTAGTATGCGTGTAATAAATATTTGAAGTTAGAATACCATTTATATAATGTTCCCATATCACAATTTCCTCTTGATTTATGAAGTTAAAATTCATAAATACTTTTCTAATCATATCAAGGAGGTTGTCCAAGAAATTAATCTAATATTTGATAGGAATATTAATGTACAAATCCGGACTAGAAGAGACCATAATATCCAAAAGAGGAATTCCTATAAAATTATCAAGAAAAAAATTTAGAAAATAATCCATATTAATAATCCAATGAGAATTTAAAGAAATGATGGATTTTTTTAAAAGTCAGCAAGACCAAGGATTCAACATAATTCATGCTCCCAGATTTGAGTTTGTTAAAATATGGCACTAAGAAAACCAAGAGAATATGAAAATGTACTGATCAATCTCTAGATAAATTGAGCTTGTAGGGATTTATTGAAGTTACCAAGGTTCTTGATTCCAAGGCCACCAAGTGCACAAGGTTTACAACATTTCTTCCAAGGCACTATGATGATCTTTCTTTCAAGTATAGACCCACTCCAAATGAAATTTTTGATATAGGTGTTTATATTATTAAGTAGAGTGATTAACCATTTATACACTATAAAAGTGTAGAAAAATTTAGATAAAATCACATGATTAACAAGGAATACTCTACCCTCCATTGAAAGAGATTTACCTTTCCAAGAATCCAAGAGATTTTGAACCTGACCCATAATACGATTAAAGTAGAAATCTAGTGGTCTTAACTAAAATAAAGGGACACCAAGGTAATTAAAAGGTAAGGATCCTTCCCTAATTCCAAGTTAATTAATCATACATATATATATTTTTGTTTTCTGAAATGTTATTCCCAAAAAAGACTGTAGATTTATTCCATCTAATCTCTTATCCTGAGACTCTTTCATAGCGAAGAAGAGAATTTTTTATATTTTGAATATTTCTTTTTTCCCAATTTTGGAATAGGATGATGTCATCCGCTTAAAACAAGTGTGAAGTAGAAAATAAATTTTTGGAAGCCCTAATGGTCTTTAAATTTACATTACCCACCATATTCAGGAAAATACTGCTAAGATAATCCTTTGTAATGGAAAAGATAATGATATAAAGGGGATCAACTGGTATAAACCATCTTGGGAATTTGAAATACCCCTCAAGAGATCCATTAATAAGAACAAAAAAGTGATCCTAGGATAAATTTGATCCATTACACAAATCCATTATCAAAGCCAAAATTGGATAGGACTTTAGAGATGAATCCCCAATCCATGGTGTCAAATGATTTTTTGATATCCATATTCAAGGAAATATTTCCATCCCTACTGGATTTCCTTATAAAATTCACACATTTTGAAGTTGTTTTAAAGCATTACTGTATACTTATCTCTTTAACAAATACAAACTAATTTTGAGTAATAATTTTATTCAAAATTATGGTCAACCTATTTTCAAGGATCCTACCTATAATTTTATGAATGGTATTAACCATAGAAACTGTCCTGAAAGATATAATATCATAATCACTCACCACTTTTTTAATGAGAAAAATAAACTTGGCATTAACACCATTTGTGAGAGAACCACCTTTGAATAAATGAGTGAGCAACTTACAAAAATCACATTGAATGATTTCCCATAAGGTTTTGAAGAAGTAATTTTTATAACCATTGGTACTAGGAGTACTTATAGAATTCAAACCAAAAACAACATCTTTAATTTTAAAATCAAGAGGCATAAAATCTAGAATGGAATTATCTACTGCATTAACAACTTTAGGAATGTCATATTCCATATAATTAGAGCTATTTATAGGCATATTAGAGAGATTTATAAAAAAAGACGTCACATGATTAGAAGGATATTTCCTATTCTCTAAGTCCCGATCACCATTATTAAGTATATATAGAGGCTAATTAATCTTTCTCACTCTTTTAAGGGAGTTGAAAAACTTTTTTGTTTCTATCACCATCATTTAACCATATGATTTTTAAAGTTTCTTTTCAAATCATTTCATTTATATTAAAAATATAATTGAGATGTTTTGATACTTTAACCTCATTTTCTAGATTTCCAACAAATTCATTAATAGTTATCCACTCTTGAATAAGTTGAAGGTTATCTTCAAGATAATCAATCTTCATATCCAGTCCATTAAAGCAGGATTTTCTCCACTACTTCAAGATCTTATTGAACAATTTAAG
Source organism: Viscum album (assembly GCA_963277665.1). Taxonomy (NCBI): domain Eukaryota; kingdom Viridiplantae; phylum Streptophyta; class Magnoliopsida; order Santalales; family Viscaceae; genus Viscum; species Viscum album. The sequence continues at coordinate 1,307,577,255 of OY728160.1, read as the reverse complement.
TTTGAAAATACTCACCAACATATTGTATTTATAGATAATAGAGTTCTTTAACAATCCTGATACAATCTAGATGAAGATCCCATGCATTATTGAACCTGAAAGGTAAAGGAGGTTTCAATTCTTTACCCATGAGGCACATGATAATCAGATGATGATCATAATTTATCCTTGAAAGAGTAGTACATGAAATAGAGATCCAAGTATTCATAAAGGATTCCTTGAAAAAATCCCTATCAATATTATTGTCCACCATTCTATTGATAAAATTCCTATACCAGGTGAACTTTTCTCTCATTAGGTTAATGAAAAATATATTACTAATCTTAATACAATCTATGAATTATATTGAATATATCATAGTATTAAGAGATCTCGATTTCTCATTAGGATTTAAAATAGAGTTCAAATAACCAATTAAAAACCAAGGGTCATTGAGAATTATAGAAAGAGAGATGATTTCCATCCACAATTTTTTTTGGTATTTATAGAAGTTAAAGGCATAGAAAAGGGAACAAAACTTTTTTTTAACTTTCTATAAATACATGTAACAATCTGATCACTGGAGCTAAACATAGTAGGTATCTCAATTCTAGAGTGAAATAAAATCCAGAGCCTTTTGATATATAAGTCTGATCATTCCCAACATATTATATCCCCGTATTTTAAAAAAAGAAATATTTGTAGAGAATGATATTTTCAGTTCATTCAATCCAATTAAATCAGGTTTGTAATTTTTTATAAGAAGCCCAAGGGAGCTGACAATGCTGAGGTTGGCTAATACATGGCAGTTTCAAAATAGAATTTTCATTTTGTACTGCATGAAGGGGTATAACCCCTTATATATTTCCCACTAAGACTTGTAATCCTGCTTGATTTTCTAATGAAATCCTTCTTTTTAACATCAATAACATTTCTTATATTCCCCTATTTACTAAATAAATCATCTAACTTTATAGGTGATGATGATATCTTTAGAGGTGTGTCTAATATTACCTCTACAACCTTGAATTCATCATACTCTATATGTTTGATTACATTATTAGAATTTCCATAAGACTTGTTATTCTATTTAAATATGTCAAAAATTGAGTTATCTATCTTATTTGTTCTCTCCATTTGAACTATATCCTGATTTTCAGGCCCATGCTCTGAAGTCTGTATATCCTCCGAAAGAATGATATCACTAGTTCCATGATTTCTTTATCAAGTCAAACACCAATTCTGCGTCATTATTTCCTATAAAATCCCTACCCGATTTCCCATTCTTAGTATGATAATTAAGTTCCTACATCTCCACAACATGTAAAGAGAAAAAAAGATCTTTAATTTTATTGGAAAATTCTATATCCATTCCATTGTCAACTTCAACTAGGGGAGGTGTACCTAATCTCGTGATTTCATTTGATAGTACAAGGTATCCATTTCTGTCATGGATATTTGAAATTATGTTTTATTTTTCTTCTACTTCTATAAAATTAGCTCAAGAACTACCAGAAGAAATATCCTTGGACTGAGTCCTTATCCATTTTTTGGAATCATTTTTCATCAAAGATTCTTCCTTCTATAACATATGGTCCTGATTTATCCTATTTTTGTTTACTACTGTCCATTATTTAGAAGTATTTTCTAGCCTTAGTTAATTCTTAACCACTTTATAGTTGGATATGGAATACCCAATTTTTTTTTCAAAGGTCAAAATATGGGGGCATAAATTCATATTCAACCTACAACTAAATTTTATGGACATTGACAATAAGGATTAACACATTTAGTGGCTTAGAATCTAGATTGACATAAAAAATAACTCTAGCATTCATTCCAATGTACCCAATCAGAGTACACTGATTCACCTTTAAATTAATACTAATGCGAGAGGCTAAGTCATTAAGAATTTTTGGGTGCCAGAACACCCAGGGAATCCCATACAACCAAAACCAAATTTGAGTAGTAGAATTCATTTGGTTAAAAGGGTATAAATTCATATCCCAATCAAAGAGATGCATAAATATAGGTTTTAAAATGATATTACCCATTTTATAGGAATTATTCATATCCTATTTGGTGTCAAAAATCAAATGAAAGTAGCCCTTTATTATTGGAATTGACCTCTAGTTGAATACATTCTAGTAGTGTGAGATTCTTATTTTTAAATCTGCATTGAACCAGGGTTTTTCACCTTTCAAAAAAGCGATGAACCGAAGAAGATAAAACTTACGTAGATCTAGCATTTGTTTCAGAGCCTTTGGTTCATCCACCACCGACATGATACTATCTTCTAATTTATTAATATTTGGAAGCTTAAATGGATTCTAAGAACCTGAACCTTCTTTTCAGGTATGCTTTTCTTTTCTGGTCGTTTTTGAGAGAAAGAGTAATTTATGTAAATTTATGAAGTACACGCTGTGTACTTTATGAGTACACGTTGTGTACTTGGTTACCATGGGTAGCCGTGTTGTAGAGACCCAAAGCCTGTCATACATGGAAATTACATTAGTTTAGCGGAATACTTAATACATAACAAAAACAGACACACAAGGACCGTAATAGTTTAGTGTCTTTGGAAACTCGGAATATAATCTTCTAATCATGGTGAAAGATCTTCAAAATTTCCCATAAAGATCTTCCTTTTTTTTACCTAAAACATTTATTTATATACTGGGGAAAAGAAAACAGAAAAGGGTGAGCTCAAGTGCTCAGTAAGGGTAAACAAAATAAATATCAATCACATCATATACTTAAGAACATAACTTTTGGAAATCTTAACCTGCAAAAGAGATCGTAATTTCATAACATGGGATAAATCATAGTAGTGAAATGTAATCCCAATAATCATAAATTAAAACATGAAACTTTTTGGCATACACACATAATCATAGAGAATCATTTCTTATTAGTCAAGACTCATTGCCAAGACTATCTTAGTGGACAAAGTCCATTTCTGAACCGAGTTCACTCCTCGTTTCAGTCCTGTTTCACTGAACCGGTATAACCTACCATTCCATCCATGTATATCTAATGAGATATAAAATCTTTACCCAAGGCATTGGAGGGAGATATATGTCCCACCCATCTCATAATGATACCATTCTTATGTGTGCCACAAAATCATAAACCATACATCATAGCATAACCCATGTAATAAAAATGGGAATCTTAAACATCATGCCATAATCCATATAAGATAAAAGGACATCATAACATAATCAATTAAATGTAAAAATAGGGATATAAACAGAACCTTATATTATCTTAGATGGAAAATAATTTTGATAAAACACTTGAACTCCATTCTTGAGGAAAATATCCTTTCTACTTCAAAAACATTTTTCCTTTCTTAACATGTCATACAATTTTAAACTAAAAGATGTTGATTAAAAATAAGCTTGAAAACTTGTAAATTAAGCTTCTTGAAAATAATGTGTTAAAAATCCAATCATTCCGTATAAGTTAAAAAAAACATTCTTCTCGTACTTTTGTCGGAAAAGTCAAAAAGTACCTCGTATGAAAAACGACAAAAGATTCCTTTAATATCTTTTACTAAAAACTCACCGAAAGGTAAAATTGGATTTAAAAAATTGTATTTGGATGGAAATAATATTACATATTGAGGAAACATGGACGTGGATGATAAAATACACCCCAGTAAATACCAAAGTATAAACAATCTCGGATAAAAATGATATTGTGATATTTTCCCTACCTTAGGTACGATTTGCTTCGTAAGTGTCCGAACCTCCTGTATAATGATTTAAATCATGTCATTTAATTATTCCAGAATCATACTCATTGTTATGATATCATATATGGTTCACTTGTGACTTTATTTTACTCGTTCTTTTGTAAATTCCATGTTAAAGAGTGTTTTGGGTAAAATCGTTTCATTTGTCGTCCGTGTTTTGACTTGTAATTATTCATATGATTACTTAGATCATGATTACTTAATTCCAGAATATAAAACATTATTTATATATAAAATATATTCAGAATATACATATATATAATATATTAGTAAATGGAAATAAATACACCGTTCATGGAGACGGTAGGCTGTACGTACGCATGAACGCTGTTTTCGTTTCCTTATTGAGTTGAATGGAATTAAGTAGATGACAAACATATATATACAAATAAATCCAGTATCATTATTATGTCATTTTTTTCATGATTACTTATTATATATACTGTATAATTATTCATGAGTGGTTAACGTGGAGAATGAATCTCATCGCGTCGTGGAGACGGTAGTCCGTACGTACGCACGAGTGATGATATCGTTATCATGATCGTGGAATTGTATTGGAGTGTATGTATACTATTTCAAAATCAATATCACTTTACAATAATCATATATAGTTATTATGTACACCATTATACCCATCCAAGCAATGTGGTGGTGGAAAATAGATTACACCACGGCGTGGAGACGGTATTCCGTACGTACGCACGCGCTGTGATTCCGTTTTCCATAGGATGGATAGATGGTGAAATAGGGTTTTTTAATACTTATAATAACATATCAGTATATGAGTGATACTGATGTTATTACTTCATAATGAAACAACCTAAGAAGAATAAGTGGAAGAAGAAATAAATTTGAAAGAATCGGTAACGGACAATACCTCTTCTTTGAAACGCCTCTTTGAGATCTCCTTTTAGGGCACTAAAATTGGTCTTTGAGGAAGACCAGAACCTCTAGGATGTTTCTAGGGAATTGGAGAAGAGAGTTTGTCAGGTTTTGGCCGAGCTTGAAGGCTCAAAGTGGTGTGAGGAAGAGAGGGATGAGGTTCCCTTTTATAAGGGAGGAGAGGGGCACCTTTGGAATAACTAAAAATATTATTTTATTATAAAGTCCAATTCGGTTTTTAATAGCTCCAAATTGATATATTTCTAAGATAAGGTGGGTATAGGTTGAAATAATCTCATCCAATAGAATTTAGACAAGTTTAGGTATCAATTTTAACCTTATCATTTAGATTTAACTTTAAGTTATATAATTTAAGTTTTACCGTGTCTTCTTGTTTTCTTACACTATAAGGTTAACAAACATACTATATCAAGCCAAACGAACCCCAAGTTGTTTATTATTAATATATATAACCTTATCTAAGTAATTTTTCCGAACCTTATATTTTTAGGAATAAAATAACAATTAATAATATAATATTTGTTTTAAAAACTATTTTATGTCAATTTTGACACTATTTTGTAATTGATTTTTTTGAAAATCATAACAGAATGATTAGTTCGAACAAAGATAATTAAATAAATAATAATATGTCATATTAACCTATAAAATTAGTGTAATTCATAAAAAGTCTCAAATTATATTTATTTGGGTATTTATAATATCAATAATTCTAATTTTTCACTATTATGGTAATTACTGCATCATCATTGTGTCATAAATAAATTAAATTATTTAATGTATAACAATTATAAATAAAATTTCATTATGTAAGAAATATTATTATCTTTCTAATGAATATTTACAATCTAATTTATCTTATGTATAACCCTATATTAAAAATGATTTACTTATTAAACTTTGATTTTAACTATTTTAACCCTTCTTTAAATAAATTAATAATAAATGTCCTAATCTAATCCAAGTGGGCCTAAATGGTCATATTTTATTCCTAATGTTGTTTTTGGTCGAATTAAACTTATCAAATAGAATTAGTACATGTGTTAGGGTAATAATAATATCATTTTTACCCATAATTACCCTATTTACTTTTAACCGTGGTAAAAAAAAGTAAAATGTTACTATTCACCAAAAATTATTTTCCTCTCATTGAATCACATTTTACTTACTGACATCAACCGTGTCTCTCGGATATTTGAAATTCCACTCACAGAAGCGGTAAAATTAAGTTTTATGAAAAATTCATTTTTCTTAACTACCACTTAGTGGTTTCACTATTCATCAAAAAATGAAAGTTTCCAGAAAAATACCAAAAATTAGGCCTAAGCTATATTTGATATTATGAACTCAAAAATTATGTCTATTTTACCAAACTCAAAACATATCAGCTGCATTAATTAATTTAAAAATTAATTCTCGTCGTCAAAACAAATAGCGTGTTCTTAAGAGATAATAACTATCAAAAGATTGACACTTGTTTATGTCTGGTTTAAATGTGAAATTACATCCAATGACCAAAATTGTATTAAATTGTAAAAATATATTATAAATATACTTTAAAACCACTCAAATTATTAATTTATCACTATTAATTATTTCGATTAAAAAGGTTGTTTTTAATTAAAATTTAGTAATTTTCACTATTCATCAAAAAATGAAAGTTATCCGAAAAGTACCAAAATTTTACCCTAAGCTAATTTCGATATTCTGAATCCAAAAATGAAGTCCATTTTAAAAAATAAAATTTAAAAAATTTCAAAAAGAGGTTATTACTATTCATAACGGCTAGTTTTAATAATATTTTAATAGCATATCATTGTTTAGCGAAACTTCGTATTGCGTACAACACACGCTATCGCGGAAGGTTGCGCTTGCGTGTAATGCAAGGAAAGTCAAGGATGCGTGTTGTGCAAGATTATTTTTGTGTAGCGTACAAAACAAGACATTAATGAGATTAAAAAGAATATTTTTCATAAAATCTCAGGGTGTTACATTCTACCCCCCTTAAAATGAATTTCGCCCTTGAAATTCGTCGGGGTTATAAATGGTTTACTACTGGAAATTTTGTTTAATAGAAACCGACATCGTAAAAAGGAATACCCAAAATTGTCTTTAAAAACTAAAGTATTAAATGTAACGGTTACCCAAATTAACTCATCACTGGGTTTCCACGTAGGAGAACATAGGTGAAAATATGGATATGGAATAAAAATCTAACCATCAAGTTCTGATGGAGAGTGGTAGAGAACATGGATATGAAATAGCCAAAAATCACAAAGCCATAAATTTGTGATGATCTAAGGTACCATTTGATTCATCAGATATAAGAGCACTAGGACAACATTCTTGGTTTTCAAAATCATTTCCCTAAAGTTGAAGAATTTGAATTAGAATAAATACTTACTTTATTTTGGTACAATCTCACTGTTGTTCATGCTTTGAACAATTTCCACTTCATCTCTTAAAGAAATGAAGTTGAATTTGTTATTCATGAAGTGTTAATAGATCATGTGATAGAATGATGGGTCATTCCATCTGTTTTAAACAAAAGGTTAGCAAAAGTTATCAAATATACATAAGTCCATCTATGGTGAGGTTAATCGTATACAATTCCAAGAATGAACCTATACTTCATATATCATACTGCATAATAAAATAAAACTAGTTTCTACTAACCAGGGACTTCCTGTAGGCCAATGGTAGGTGATAAAGGCCAGTCGTACTTCGGTTGTGGGTTCGATTCCCACAGCCTTGTCTGACACGATGGGCTGTCGCCCGTCCTGCAGGTTGTCCTTTTTCTAAAGCTATATTACTATAACATCCCATCAATATATCGAAAAAAGTTTTATCCTAACTTATGTCCAACATAATCCATTCCAATCTTTAGGCTTATCTAAAACACTTCGGTCCAAGCTCATAATATAAAGAAAATGATTACTTGAAATGGCATCAACCAACCATCATTTATCCCCCATTATCTTGTTGGTCACATTCCAATCATGTGAATACCATAATCATGTATTCTCTTGAAAAATGAATACCCATTAAACCTTAGTGAAAACATGAATGCTGTCAAAAGTTAACTCTTTCCACATACCAAAATCGAAAAATTCTATATACTCAAACCATGATATAACCTTCTCGTTATATCAATCATGATCTCATGAATACTATCAAACATTTAATTTTCTCCTTATCCCTTAATTATGCTCATATCATCTACTTTCCAAAAATACTGGTACCATTCATCACATACTTTCAAAACTTAAGGAAATACAACAGTGTAACAATCCTTAGATGTCTCTTTATTCTATAGTACCATGAGATTACTTATACAACATTACACTTGATAAATATGTCATCATTCCACTACATTCTTAAACCATTGACCGAGCTTCAAGAATTATTTCATCTCACATATCATTTGTAGTCTCTTCATTATCATCAACATAAATACTACCCATAAGACCATACTGATTCTCTTCATGAGACTTTCCCTTAGGGCATTGGTTTGCATAATGCCCGTACATTCCACATTTAAAACATTTAACCATTGTTGATGTCGTAGAAATACCATTATCCTCATCCCTGGTGTTAACTGAACCTTTTCCTTTGAACTTACTAGCTTTGTGTCCTTCTTTTCCACACCCAAAGCATCTTCCAGTTCCTTTGAAACATTCTCCTTGATGCCTCTTCCCACATGATTTACATAGGGGAAATTGAACTTTCTTTCCTCTATGATCATCATGAAACTCCATCTTTATCTTATTAGCAGAGTCAGGAAACTTACCAAATTTTACTTTATTGATCATATTATGAGATTGCTGATCCGGCATAATAATGATGTTTGGACCTCCAAATCCCATTTCATTTGGTTTCTCATGAAGAATATCATTCCATTGTCCATCATATCCTCCATTATCGTGAATCATCTTGTTTCCAGCCATTTCTAAAACCCAAAAAGAATAGTGTGAGAGGAAAAAATCATAATAAATGGGGAGTAACTTCAATATCTAAAATCTTTGGTTTAATCTAATATCGTTACCATAGTTCTAGGACTATATCCTATATTTATACTTATCCTTAGGAACATCCCTAGACATACCTTAGAAATATCTCTAGGGATCTCACTAACGTTTTCGCATCCTAGTTTCCAAAGGTTGACTAAACTTTTCCTCTAATACCAACTGTAGGGACCCGAATCCTCTCATACATGGACATTACATTACTTTAGTGGAATACTTAATACATAACAAAAACAGACACACAAGGATTGTAATAGTTTAGTGTCTTTGGAAACTCGGAATATAATCTTCTAATCGTGGTGAAATATCTTCAACATTTCCCATAAAGATCTTCCTTTTTTTTACCTAAAACCTTTCTTTATATCCTGGGGAAAAGAAAACAGAAAAGGGTGAGCTCAAATGCTCAGTAAGGGTAAACAAAAGAAATATCAATCACATCATATACTTAAGAACATAACTTTTGGAAATCTTAACATGCAAAAGAGATCGTAATTTCATAACATGGGATAAATCATAGTAGTGAAATGTAATCCAAATAATCATAACTTAAAACATGAAACTTTGTGGCATACACACATAATCAAAGAGAATCATTTCTTATTATTAAAGACTCATTGCCAAGACTATCTTAGTGGACAAAGTCCATTTCTGAACCGAGTTCACTCCTCGTTTCAGTCCTGTTTCACTGAACCGGTATAACCTACCATTACAGCCATGTCTATATCATGAGATATAAAATATTTACCCAATGCATTGGAGGGAGATATAGGTCCCACCCATCTCATAATTATACCATTCTTATGTGTGCCACAAAATCATAAACCATACATCATAGCATAACCCATGTAATAAAAATGGGAATCATAAACATCATGCCATAATCCATATAAGATAAAATGACATCATAATATAATCAATTCAATGTAAAAATAGGGATATAAACAGAAGCTTATATTATCTTAGATGGAAAATAATTTTGATAAAACACTTGAACTCCATTCTTGAGAAAAATATCCTTTCTACTTCAAAAACATTTTTCCTTTCTTAAAATGTCATACAATTTTAAACTAAAAGATGTTGATTAAAAATAAGCTTGAAAACTTGTAAAGTAAGCTTCTTGGAAATAATGTTTTAAAAATCCATTCATGCCTTATAAGTTAAAAAAAACATTCTTCTCATACTTTTGTCGGAAAAGTCAAAAAGTACCTCGTATGAAAAACGACAAAAGATTCCTTTCATATATTTTACTAAAAACTCACCAAAGGGTAAAATTGGATTTAAACAATTGTAGGTGGATGTAAATAATATTAAATATTGAGGAAACATGGATGTGGATGATAAAATACACCCCAGTAAATACCAAAGTATAAACAATCTCGGATAAAAATGAGATTGTGATATTTTACCTACCTTAGGTCCGATTTGCTTCGTAAGTGTCTGAACCTCCTGTATAATGATTTAAATCATGTCATTGACTTATTCCAGAATCATACTCATTGTTATGATATCATATATGGTTCACTTATGACTTTTTTTACTCGTTCTTTTGTAAATTCCATGTTAAAGAGCGTTTTGGGTAAAATCGTTTCATTTGTCATCCGTGTTTTGACTTGTAATTATTCATATGATTACTTAGATCATGATTAATTAATTCCAGAATATAAAACATGATTTATTTATAATATATATTCATAATATACACATATATAATAGATCAGTAAATGGAAAGAAATACACCGTTCATGGAGACGGTAGGCCGTACGTACGCATGAACGCTGTTTTCGTTTCCTTATTGAGTTGAATGGAATTAAGTAGATGACATACATATATATAAACATAAATCCATTATCATTATTATGTCATTTGTTTCATGATTACTTATTATATATACTGTATAATTATTCATGAATGGTTAACGTGGAGAATGAATCTCATCGCGTTGTGGAGACGGTAGTCCATCCGTACGCACGAGCGATGATATCGTTCGCATGATCGTGGAATTGTATTGGAGTGTATGTATACTATTTAATAATCAATATAACTTTACAATAATCATATATAGTTATTATGTACACCATTATACCCATCCAAGAAAGGTGGTGGTGGAAAATAGATTACACCACGGCATGGAGACGGTATTCCGTACGTACGCACGCGCGGTGATTCCGTTTTCCGTAGGATGGATAGATGGTGAAATAGGGTTGTTTCATACTTATAATAACATATCAGTATATGAGTGATACTGATGTTATTACTTCATAATGAAACAACCTAAGAAGAAGAAGTGGAAGAAGAAATAAATTTGAAAGAATCGGTAACGGACATTACCTCTTCTTTGAAACGCCTCTTTGAGATCTCCTTTTAGGGCAATAAAATTGGTATTTGAGGAAGACCATAACCTCTAGGATGTTTCTAGGGAATTGTAGAAGAGATTTTGTCAGGGGTTGGACGATCTTGAAGGCTCAAAGTGGTGTGAGGAAGAGAGGGAGGAGGTGCCCTTTTATAAGGGAGGAGAGGGGCACCTTTGGAATAACTAAAAATATTATTTTATTATAAAGTCCAATTCGGTTTTTAATAGCTCCAAATTGATATATTTCGAAGATAAGGTGGGTATAGGTCGAAATCCTCTCATCAAATATAATTTAGACAAGTTTAGGTATCAATTTTAACCTTATCATTTAGATTCAACTTTAAGTTAGATAATTTAACGTTTACCGTGTCTTCTTGTTTTCTTACACTATAAGGTTAATAAACATACTATATAAAGCCAAACGAACCCCAAGTTGTTTATTATTAATATATATAACCTTATCTAAGTCATTTTTCTGAACCTTATATTTTTAGGAATAAAATAACAATTAATAATATAATATTTGTTTTAAAAACTATTTTATGTCAATTTTGACACTATTTAGTAATTGATTTTTTGAAAATCATAACAGAATGATTAGTTCAAAAAAAGATAATTAAATAAATACTAACATGTCATATTAACCTATAAAATTATTGTAATTCATAAAATGTCTCAAATTATATTTATTTGGGTATTTATAATATCAATAATTCTAATTTTTCACTATTATGGTAATTACTGCATCATCATTGTGTCATAAATAAATTAAATTATTTAATGTATAAAAATTATAAATAAAAATTTATTATGTAAGAAATATTATTATCTTTCTAATGAATATTTACAATCTAATTTATCTTATGTATAACCCTATATTAAAAATGATTTACTTATTAAACTTTGATTTTAACTATTTTAACCCTTCTTTAAATAAATTAATAATAAATGTCCTAATCTAATCCAAGTGGGCCTAAATGGTCATATTTTATTCCTAAGGTTGTTTTTGGTCAAATTAAACTTATCAAATAGAATTAGTACATGTGTTAGGGTAATAATAATATCATTTTTACCCATAATTACCCTATTTACTTTTAACCGTGGTAAAAAAAAGTAAAATGTTACTATTCACCAAAAATTATTTTCATCTCATTGAATCACATTTTACTTACTGACATCAACCGTGTCTCTCGGATATTTGAAATTCCACTCACAGAAGTGGTAAAATTAAGTTTTATGAAAAATTCATTTTTCTTAACTACCACTTAGTGGTTTCACTATTCATCAAAAAATGAAAGTTTCTTGAAAAATACCAAAAATTAGGACTAAGATATATTTGATATTATGAACTCAAAAATGTTGTCTATTTTACCAAACTAAAAACATATCAGTTGCATTAATTAATTTAAAAATTAATTCCCGTCATCAAAACAAATAGTGTGTTCTTAAGAGATAATAACTATCAAAAGATTGACACTTGTTTATGTCTGGTTTAAATGTAAAATTACATCCAATGACCAACATTGTATTAAATTGTAAAAATATATTATAAATATACTTTAAAACCACTCAAATTAATAATTTATCACTATTAATTATTTCGATTAAAAAGGTTGTTTTTAATTAAAATTTAGTAGTTTTCACTATTCATCAAAAAATGAAAGTTATCCGAAAAGTACCAAAATTTCACCCTAAGCTAATTTCGATATTCCGAATCCAAAAATGAAGTCCATTTTGAAAAATAAAATTTACAAAATTTCAAAAAGTGGTTATTACTATTCATAACGGCTAGTTTTAATGATATTTTAATAGCATATCATTGTTTAGCGAAACTTCGTATTGCATACAACACACGCTATCGTGGAAGGTCGCGCTTGCGTGTAATGCAAGGAAAGTCAAGGATGTGTGTTGTGCAAGATTATTTTGGTGTAGCGTACAACACAATACATTAATGAAATTAAAAAGAATATTTTTCATAAAATCTGAGGGTGTTACATTCTACCCCCCTTAAAATAAATTTCGCCCTTGAAATTCGTCGGGGTTATAAATGGTTTACTACTCGAAAGTTTATTTAATAGAAACTGACATCGTAAAAAGGAATACCCAAACTTGGATTTAAAAACTTAAGTATTAAATGTAACGTCTACCCAAATTAACTCATCATTGGGTTTTCACGTAGGAGAACATAGGTGAAAGTATGGATATGGAAGAAAAATCTAACCATCAAGTTCTGATGGAGAGTGGTAGAGAACATGGCTATGAAATAGCCAAAAATCACAAAGCCATAAATTTGTGATGATCTAAGGTACCATTTGATTCATCAGATATAAGAGCACTAGGACAACATTCTTGGTTTTCAAAATCATTTCCCTAAAGTTGAAGAATTTGAATTAGAATAAATACTTACTTTATTTTGGTACAATCTCACTGTTGTTCGTGCTTTAAACAATTTCCACTTCACATCTTAAAGAAATGAAGTTGAATTTGTTATTCATGAAGTGTTAATAGATCATGTGATAGAATGATGGGCCATTCCATCTGTTTTAAACAAAAGGTTAGCAAAAGTTATCAAATATACATAAGTCCATCTATGGTGAGGTTAATCGTATACAATTCCAAGAATAAACCTATACTTCATATATCATACCGCGTAATAAAATAAAACTAGTTTCTACTAACCAGGGACTTCCTATAGGCCAGTGGTAGGCAATAAAGGCCAGTCGCACTTCGGTTGTGGGTTCGATTCCCACAGCCTTGTCTGACGCGATGGGTTGTCGCCCGTCCTGCAGGTTGTCCTTTTTCTAAAGCTATATTACTATAACATCCCATCAATAATATCGAAAAAAGTTTTATCCTAACTTATGTCCAACATAATCCATTCCAATATTTAGGATTATCTAAAATACTTCGGTCCAAGCTCATAGTATAAAGAAAATGATTACTTGAAATGTCATCAACCAACCATCATTTATCCCCCATTATCTTATTGGTCACATTCCAATCATGTGAATACCGTAATCATGTATTATCTTGAAAAATGAATACCCATTAAACCTTAGTGAAAACATGAATGATGTCAAAAGTTAACTCTTTCCACATACCAAATCAAAAAATTCTATATACTCAAACCATGATATAACCTTCTCCTTATATCAGTCATGAGCTCATGAATACTATAAAACATTTAATTTTCTCCTTGTCCCTTCATTATGCGCATATCATCTACTTTCCAAAAATACTGGTACCATTCATCACATACTTTCAAAACTTAAGGAAATACAACAGTGTAACAATCCTTAGATGTCTCTTTATTCCATAGTACCATGAGATTACTTATACAACATTACACTTGATAAACATGTAATCATTCCACTACATTCTTAAACCATTGACCGAGCTTCAACAATTCTTTCATCTCACATATCATTTGTAGTCTCTTCATCATCATCAACATAAATACTACCCATACGACCATACTGATTCTCTTCATGAGACTTTCCCTTAGGGAATTGGTTTTCATAATGCCCGTACATTCCACATTTAAAACATTTAACCATTGTTGATGTCGTAGAAATACCATTATCCTCATCCCTGGTGTTAACTGAACCTTTTCCTTTGCACTTACTGGCTTTGTTTCCTTCTTTTCCACACCCAAAGCATCTTCCAGTTCCTTTGAAACATTCTCCTTGATTCCTCTTCCCACATGATTTACATAGGGGAAATTGAATTTTCTTTCCTCTATGATCATCATGAAACTCCATCTTTATCTTATTAGCCGAGTTAGGAAACTTACCAAATTTTACTTTATTGATCATATTATGAGATTGCTGATTCAGCATAATAATTATGTTTGGACCTCCAAATCCCATTTCATTTGGTTGCTCATGAAGAATATCATTCCATTGTCCATCATATCCTCCATTATCGTGAATCATCTTGTTTCCAGCCATTTTCTAAAACCCAAAAAGAATAGTGTGAGAGGAAAAAATCATAATAAAGGGGGAGTAACTTCAATATCTAACATCTTTGGTTTAATCTAATATCGTTACCATAGTTCTAGGACTATATCCTATACGTATACTTATCATTAGGGACATCCCTAGACATACCTTAGAAATATCTCTAGGGATCTCACTAACGTTTTCGCATCCTAGTTTCCAAAGGTTGACTAAACTTTTCCTCTGATACCAACTATAGAGACCCGAAGCCTGTCATACATGGAAATTACATTACTTTAGCGGAATACTTAATACATAACAAAAACATACACACAAGGACCGTAATAGTTTAGTGTCTTTGGAAACTCGGAATATAATCTTCTAATCGTGGTGAAAGATCTTCAACATTTCCCATAAAGATCTTCCTTTTTTTTACCTAAAACCTTTCTTTATATCCTGGGGAAAAGAAAACAGAAAAGGGTGAGCTAAAATGCTCAGTAAGGGTAAAGAAAAGAAATATCAATCACATCATATACTTAAGAACATAACTTTTGGAAATCTTAACCTGAAAAAGAGATCGTAATTTCATAACATGGGATAAATCATAGTAGTGAAATGTAATCCCAATAATCATAACTTAAAACATGAAACTTTGTGGCATACACACATAATCATAGAGAATCATTTCTTATTAGTCAAGACTCATTGCCAAGACTATCTTAGTGGACAAAGTCCATTTCTGAACCGAGTTCACTCCTCGTTTCAGTCCTGTTTCACTGAACCGGTATAACCTACCATTCCATCCATGTCTATATTATGAGATATAAAATATTTACCCAATGCATTGGAGGGAGATATAGGTCCCACCCATGTCATAATTATACCATTCTTATGTGTGCCACAAAATCATAAACCATACATCATAGCATAACCCATGTAATAAAAATGGGAATCTTAAACATCATGCCATAATCCATATAAGATAAAAGGACATCTTAACATAATCAATTCAATGTAAAAATAAGGATATAAACAGAACCTTATATTATCTTAGATGGAAAATAATTTTGATAAAACACTTGAACTCCATTCTTGAGAAAAATATCCTTTCTACTTCAAAAACATTTTTCCTTTCTTAACATGTCATAAAATTTAAACTAAAAGATGTTGATTAAAAATAATCTTGAAAACTTGTAAAGTAAGCTTCTTGGAAATAATGTTTTAAAAATCCATTCATGTCGTATAAGTTAAAAAAAACATTCTTCTCGTACTTTTGTCGGAAAAATCAAAAAGTACCTCGTATGAAAAACGACAAAAGATTCCTTTCATATCTTTTACTAAAAACTCACCGAAGGGTAAATTTGGATTTAAACAATTGTAGGTGTATGTAAATAATATTATATATTGAGGAAACATGGATGTGGATGATAAAATACACCCCAGTAAATACCAAAGTATAAACAATCTCGGATAAAAACGAGATTGTGATATTTTCCCTACCTTAGGTCCGATTTGCTTCGTAAGTGTCTGAACCTCCTATATAATGATTTAAATCATGTCATTGACTTATTCAAGAATCATACTCATTGTTATGATATCATATATGGTTCACTTATGACTTTATTTTACTCGTTCTTTTGTAAATTCCATGTTAAAGAGCGTTTTGTGTAAAATCGTTTCATTTGTCGTCCGTGTTTTGACTTGTAATTATTCATATGATTACTTAGATCATGATTAATTAATTCCAGAATATAAAACATGATTTATATATAATATATATTCATAATATACATATATATAATAGATCAGTAAATGGAAAGAAATACACCGTTCATGGAGACGGTAGGCCGTACGTACGCATGAACGCTGTTTTCGTTTCCTTATTGAGTTGAATGGAATTAAGTAGATGACATACATATATATACACATAAATCCAGTATCATTATTATGTCATTTGTTTCATGATTACTTATTATATATACTGTATAATTATTCATGAATGGTTAACGTGGAGAATGAATCTCATCGCGTCGTGGAGACGGTAGTCCGTCCGTACGCACGAGCGATGATATCGTTCTCATGATCGTGGAATTGTATTGGAGTGTATGTATACTATTTCAGAATCAATATCACTTTACAATAATCATATATAGTTATTATGTACACCCTTATACCTATCCAATCAAGGTGGTGGTGGAAAATAGATTACACCACAGCGTGGAGACGGTATTCCGTACGTACGCACGCGCGGTGATTCCGTTTTCCGTGGGATGGATAGATGGTGAAATAGGGTTGTTTCATAATTATAATAAAATATCAGTATATAAGTGATACTGATTTTATTACTTCATAATGAAACAACCTAAGAAGAAGAAGTGGAAGAAGAAATAAATTTGAAAGAATCGGTAACCGACATTACCTCTTCTTTGAAACGCCTATTTGAGATCTCCTTTTAGGGCACTAAAATTGGTCTTTGAGGAAGACCAGAACCTCTAGGATGTTTCTAGGGAATTGGAAAAGAGATTTTGGCAGGGGTTGTCCGAGCTTGAAGGCTCAAAGTGGTGTGAGGAAGAGAGGGAGGAGGTGCCCTTTTATAAGGGAGGAGAGGGGCACCTTTGGAATAACCAAAAATATTATTTTATTATAAAGTCCAATTTTGTTTTTAATAGCTCCAAATTGATATATTTCGAAGATAATGTGGGTATAGGTCGAAATACTCTCATCAAATATAATTTATACAAGTTTAGGTATCAATTTTAACCTTATCATTTAGATTTAACTTTAAGTTAGATAATTTAACTTTTACCGTGTCTTCTTGTTTTCTTACACTATAAGGTTAATAAACATACTATATCAAGCCAAAAGAACCCCAAGTTGTTTATTATTAATATATATAACCTTATCTAAGTCATTTGGCCGAACCTTAGATTTTTAGGAATAAAATAACAATTAATAATATAATATTGTTTTTAAAAACTATTTTATGTCAATTTTGACACTATTTAGTAATTGATTTTTGTGAAAATCATAACAGAATTATTAGTTAGAAAAAATATAATTAAATAAATACTAACATGTCATATTAACCTAGAAAATTAGTTTAATTCATAAGAAGCCTCAAATTATATTTATTTGTGTATTTATAATATCAATAATTCTAATTTTTCACTATTATGGTAATTACTGCATCATCATTGTGTCATAAATAAATTAAATTATTTAATGTCTAAAAATTATAAATAAAATTTTATTATGTAGGAAATATTATTAGATTTCTAATGAATATTTAAAATCGAATTTATCTTATGTATAACCCTATATTAAAAATGATTTACTTATTAAACTTTGATTTTAACTATTTTAACCCTTCTTTAAATAAATTAATAATAAATGTCCCAATCTAATCCAAGTGGGCCTAAATCATCATATTTTATTCCTAAGATTGTTTTTGGTCGAATTAAACTTATCAAATAGAATTAGGACATGTGTTAGGGTAATAATAATATCATTTTTACCCCCTAATTACCCTATTTACTTTTAACCGTGGAAAAAAAAAGTAAAAAGTTACTATTCACCAAAAACTATTTTCATCTCATTGAATCACATTTTACTTACTGACATCAACTGTGTCTCTCGGATTTTTGAAATTCCACTCACAGAAGCGGTAAAATTAAGTTTTATGAAAAATGCATTTTTCTTAACTACCACTTAGTGGTTTCACTATTCATCAAAAAATGAAAGTTTCTGGAAAAATACAAAAAATTAGGCCTAAGATATATTTGATATTATGAACTCAAAAATGATCTCTATTTTACCAAACTCAAAACATATCAGTTTCATTAATTAATTTAAAAATTAATTCCCGTTGTCAAAATAAATAGCGTCTTCTTAAGAGATAATAACTATCAAAAGATTGACACTTGTTTATGTCTGGTTTAAATGTGAAATTACATCCAATGACCAACATTTTATTAAATTGTAAAAATATATTCTAAATATACTTTAAAACCACTCAAATTAATAATTTAGCACTATTAGTTATTTCGATTAAAAAGGTTGTTTTTAATTAAAATTTAGTAATTTTCACTATTCATCAGAAAATGAAAGTGATCCGAAAAGTACCAAAATTTCACCCTAAGCTAATTTCGATATTCTGAATCCAAAAATGAAGTCCATTTTGAAAAATAAAATTTACAAAATTTAAAAAAGTGGTTATTACTATTCATAATGGCTAGTTTTAATAATATTTTAATAGCATATCATTGTTTAGCGAAACTCCGTATTGCGTACAACACACGCTATCGCGGAAGGTCGCACTTGCGTGTAATGCAAGGAAAGTCAAGGATGCATGTTGTTCAAACTTATTTTGGTGTAGCGTACAACAAAAGACATTAATGAAATTAAAAAGAATATTTTTCATAAAATCTCAGGGTGTTACACGTGTGCTGGCCATGTAGCGACCTTACACACGACCATGTGGGGGTGATCTGGAGGCCGCCTAAAGCAGAGTACAAAAATGGAAAGTACATGTCGTGTACATAAAAAGTACATGCCGTGTATTTTCTTTTTTTTATTAAACGTACTGGGGTCGCGTCTAATCAACAAAAACGTCTTCTTCTAGGTTTCGTTCGGCTAAGAGCTCCCGTACGACCGTGATCTTCCTTCAAACCCTGACCGAACATCCGGACTCTGATTTGACCGTCGTCGATTACGTTGGGATTGCCTCAATAAGACCTTCCTTTTTTTTGATCTCCATTTCATGAATCCTCCTCTTTCTCAAGTTATCCTCTATTGAACGTTTTAGACGTTTTCATAGATCTTTGGCGTTATAAGGAGATTCAAGCCCTGAGACTCAAGTATATTGATCTCCCAATGCCGAGGTAGGTGGTTTGTGACTTTCCATTGAAAGTCTTTGAGTTATATGTGCAATTTTGACCAATACCCTTGAACGGGGTATTGCGTGTTTACCGTTTTACCCTTGTTAATTGCCTATTATGATTGTATGCTTGAGTAGAGGATAATTGAATGAGAATAGGGTTGATTTCTATGCTTTGAAAGTGTTGTCCATGCATGTTCTGTTTACAACCGTTTGGTCCTATTTATCCTGTTAGGCTTCCTTGATGTTTTCCCCAATCCTAGTACTGTAGGATGGAGTGTTTACCATTATCTAACATGCTTGATGTGCTGTAGACTGTTTAGCCAAGTATTTCTGAAGGTTTACTTTGGCCGTATTGCATTGCTATGCTCGTTTGACTTACATAGGGCCGTGAGAACTTGGTGTAGTAAACTATAAGGGTAATTTACTGAGTGAGCTTCCTTATAGAGTCTCTAATTACTTTTCGGCTATAAGGGGAATTGATCGAGTGAGCTTCTTCAGAGAGTCTTAAATTAATTTTGGGCTATAAGGGGAATTGACCGAGTGAGCTTCCTCATAGAGCCTCTAATTACTTTTGGGGCTATATGTAACGACCCAATCTTTTTGAGTAGTATATTAACTTACTCTTATTCATTTAATAAGATGTTAATGGTTAATGCAGAAAGAGGAGTCGATGGCTTCATCCAGTAGACTCGACCCTTATGAAGCCCACTTATCAGAGCTTGGGAAGGAGGTAGCATCTGTGGGCTTCACTTTGGACCAAGCCCAAGCCGAACTCCAGCGTGTCAAGCTTGAACGGAAACTCCTGCGGGAGAAGTTCAAGTTAGTAGAGATTACTACTAGGGAAATGTTATCTGAGCCTCCCTCAGATTCTCTCACCATAGCACACCTTACACTTAGGTCTTATTCTGGTGTTATAAGGGGCTATGTGACGAGACCCTAGCTTCCTTGTGTAACCCTTTCGGGTGAATGAATTGAGATTTCTTCCTTTAGTGATGTTTGTGAAATTTCAACTGTCCAGATAATTTTAGAATGTATTTTATTGATGAATTTTGAAAAAAAAGGATATTTTAAAATATTTATGAAAACCCTAAATAACTAATGATGTGTAATGATTTTCAAAAAATGGTCTTCTACAAAAGTGTCCAGTAAGGAATTTGGAGTCTAATAAGATCAACTTAATTTTTGATGAATAGTAAATTATGAATAGTGATTTTACGCTTAGGATTAGTAATGTGACCAAATGGATTAGTAATTTCACTCAAAGAAAGTTTTAATATAATTTAGACACCTAGATTAAGTAATGTGATTTAATAAAATGGGTAAATAACGGTTTCATAAATTATTAGTCAAGTATTAGTTTTTTCAGATGAATAGTGTTTTTTAATTAAAAATTTAATTAAAAATAATTAGAAAATTATTTTTATAAAAAGGACTTTATTTTTGAACTCAGAGCATCGATATTATGTTAAGGTAATTTTTGAGGTTTTTTCTGAAAAAAATGAATTCTCGATGAATAGTGTTTTTATTTAAAAATTAAATTAAAAATATTTAGAAAATTATTTTTATAAAATGGATTTCATTTTTGAAATCAGAGCATTTACTTTTGGTTAAGGTGAAATTTTGGGATTATTCTGAGAAAAGTTGAATTTTTGATGAATAGTGAAAATATAGTTTTTAAGTTACGGGTGTTTAATGACATCATTAAATGATGTATTAAGTATATATTCAATATGGTCGAATTATGAATAGTAAGATAAGGTATGAGGTGTCCCAAGTGTCCAATACCATGGGCAAATACCATGGGCAAGCCCATGGTTTTGCCAAAACCACTAGTGAGGTGTCCCTTGGCCATTAATGCCTTGTCTTCTCACTTTCCCTATAAATACCCACCCTTTCCTCCTTTATTTTTCACTCCCAACTCTCCCCCAACGAAGTTCTGGTCTTCTTACCTTTCAAGGAGTCCTCCCAAGGTGCCCCCAAGCCCTCAAGGTCCAAAACATTGAGTTTCAAGAGTCACGTTTTAAGGTAAGGGATCTGACCCCTCTCTTTCTTTTCATGTAATCTCTTTTATGTCATTCCTTTTATGCTCCATGTTCTTATGTGATAGGATGTTCTTTTATATTCCTCTTACTTCCCTTTTCATTTTTATATTATTAGAGATCCCCTATTACTCTCATCATTTCATTTTATGAAAGTTTAAGAGACGTTGTTAGGCTGCCGAATTTTTAAGGGATTCTTTCACCCTTCTCATTTTTCAAGTTTGATTTTCATGTCAAGTCTTTCAAGTTCCTTTTTATTATGTTGGGGTATGATCTCTATATCTATCATAATGATCTCTTATGATCATATGATGAGAGACCCTATTTGATCTTGTCAATTCATTTTTATTGAAGTTTAAGTGACGCCGTTAGGCTGCCGAATTTTCATAAGAGATATCTAATTTTTGTCTTCCTTCCATGTTCTTCATTTCAAATGGTATGTCCTTAAAATTTCATTACCATGTCCATATATCCTTCTTATTCTGTCCCCCTACTATTTTATGGATCATTTATGAGTGGGTGACCCATGTACCCTCTCTTTTCAATGTTTTCTAAAACCTTGTAACATAGCCGTTATGCTGCAGAATTTTCGTCTCAAAATGCCTCTCTCCTTTCTCAAAATTATTTTATGTTATAAATTGAATACTCAAAGCTCTTATTTCTACAAGGGTATTCACATATATATCAAAATGTTCTATTTTAAATTCTGGGATTTACATACATGAAACCTGCTCTCCGCTTCCGTGGGTTTAAAGTGACGTAAAGATCATGTCTTTAAAGCAGTTTTTAAAACGTTATGATTATGAAATGAAACCCATTTATTTTATGCTATATGGGTTATTTATGAAATGTTTGATGATGATATATGTGGCTCACTTGATAATAAAGGAAAATTTAAGGGTGCTCCCTGATATCGCTCCAATTCATTGGGTAATGATGTAACCACTAGAGATTACAATTTTCACGATACCTTGGTGAATAACCTTGGTAATTTTCAAATGAAACCTTGGGGATGGACCTTGGTGATATGTTCATGATTGTCTATGTTAAATGATGTAGCCACATTTTCAAGTTATGAAAAATGTTATTTTATGAAATGCCTCGTGATTTCTTTCTCATGTCTTAAAGTTCTTTTCATGTTCTTATTGAAGTATATCAAGTTCACATGTAAAATGTTCCTCTTGTTTCCCTTATTGGGCCTTCTGCTCACCCTTTCTTGTGATGTATGTCCCCAGGTTATGAGATGCGGTAATGAACCTAGTATGAACTTAAGGAGAAGACTTTCAAGTGTTTAAGAAGAATGCTTTATGTTGTTTTCATGTATTATGTTCCTGGTTTCCAAGACACTAGACCTTAAAGATCCTCAGTTATGTGTAATGTAATGAAAGTTTATGTTATAAAAAGGTGGGATGCTATACTTGGTATCAAAGGATGGTTTATTTATTTGTGGAAATTAGGATATAAAAACTTTAGGAAGAACCCTATAGAAAAGTTTAAATATAGGAAAACTTCCTGGTATTTTGGTAAGTATTGAGTAAGTGGTTTATCAAACAAATACATCCCTGTCTGGATACGAGCAGGTAGAGGCGGCTCTGGCACAGATGTACATAGGGGTAAAACCCGAAAACACCGCTTTGAGCTAGACTCGAACGGGAACTGGTGCATGATAATGGGCCTTGCTGCACTCTTGGTTACGACACTCCCGGGGGATATGTTTGGTTAATCACAAGATTTTTATGAATCATTATGAAGGAATTATAGAGAAGAATAATTGTCTAAGCATGAAGTCTTAGTTAAAAGATTCATAAATGAAATAAGTTTCTCACTAAGGTTTTATTCTTTTAGAAAATGGCGGGAAATAGGAGGAACCGTGCAGATGGTGACCGCAATGCACCATGTGCCGACGACCCTCCAATGGAAGCCGAAATGGAAACATTCATGCGAATGATGAACCAACTGACTCAAGTTATGAGTAATAACTTGAATCTAGCTGAGAGGCCGATCTCACCACGAAGGGAGAAACTTTTTGTTGAGTCCTTTATGCGTCAACGACCACCAACATTCAGTCGATCTACTGACCCATTGGTTGTGGAACAATGGATAAGCTCCATTGAAAAGATCTTTTCTGTACTTCATTGTTCGGAACAAGAAAAAGTCACCCTTGCTGTTTACCGCCTAGAGAGAGAAGCTGATCAGTGGTGGTCACTGATCAAAAACACGAAGCCACGAGGAGAGATAGAAGCTATGGAGTGGGAATAATTTCAGGGAATTTTCTTTAACAAGTATTTCCCTCGTTCCATGAGAACGAGAATGGAGAAATAATTTCTCAAGCTGAAGCAAAAGGAGAATGAATCAGTTGGAACCTATGAGATGAACTTCAAAAGGCTTTCCCGTTATACCTCAAGATTTGTCATGGACCCTAATGGGAAGGTTGATAGATTCTTTAGTGGACTACGACCTCATCTGCAGAAGAATCTATCCAACAGGGACTACGATAGCTATGAAGAAATAGTTCGAAGTGCTATGAAAGTTGAACTAGAGTTTGGGGAGACACAGTGGTCTCACAAATATAATGAAAAGAAGAGAACTCTAGAACCAAGACTGGGAATAAGTTTTGATCAGGAAAGAGGTGGAAAGCATATGCAACATGCCACATGCAATAACTGTGGGAAGAAGCATCCGGGGAACTGCTTGATCGGAAGTGGTAAGTGCTACAGGTGTGGAAGAGAAGACCGTATTTCTCGGAATTGTCGTAGTGATGTGAAGCCTCAACTTCCCAACACTAACGACAGAGGAAAGATGGTTCCGGCCCTACCCGAAGTCACACGCTTCAAGTGTGGAAAGCTTGGGCACTTTGCTAATCAATGTCCAAATACGAGGGCGGTGGAGGGGAATCACCATCAACCTCAGCAGAGGCCAAGGGAGCAAGGTCGTGCTTTCGCTATCACAACAACTGAAGTTGAAGTTCCAAACAATGTGGTAGCATGTACTCTTGTCGTCCTCTCAAAACTAGCAAGTACTTTATTTGATTCTGGTTCTACACATTCCTTTATTTCTTCCAAGTTTGCAAAGAATATAGAATCAATCCTCGAATTGCTTGAGGTAGAGTTGTCAGTAAAGACTCCAAGTGGGATTATCCATGCATCAACAGTTTTTAGAGACTCTAGTGTTTACTTTAGTGAGCACAATCTTATCGCAAATCTAGTAGTCATTCTCATGTTGGAATTCAACGTTATACTAGGGATGGACTGGCTCTCAAAGTATAATGCTAATATCAAATGTAGAAGTAAGGAAATATCAGTAGTCTTGAATGAACGACCTACAGTTATCTTCCGAGGAGAGATATCCCAAACTTATCCCTATCTAGAAGCACCTCCTATAGCTTTGTTTATGGAGTTAATCGGTGATGATGAAGAAGGAAAAGGGATCATACAAATAGAAGATGTTCCGATTGTTCAGGAATACATGGATGTATTTCCTGAGGAGTTACCTGGACCTCCCTCAGAAAGAGAGGTAGAGTTCTCCATTGAACTCGTACCTGGGTCTCAACCGATATCAAAGACTCCATATAGAATGGAAAATGTGGAGCTAGAAGAGTTAAAGAAACAAATAAAAAGACTTGTTGGAGAAGGGGTTTATCCGACCGAGTGTGTCTCCTTGGGGAGCACCAGTTCTCTTTGTGAAGAAGAAGGATGGATCAATGCGGCTATGCATTGATTATAGAGAACTGAACGGGATCACAGTGAAGAAAAGATATCCTCTTCCAAGAATTGATGATTTATTTGACCAACTTTGCTTGGCTCAATTCTTCTCTAAGATTGACCTTCGATCTGGTTATCATCAAATGAGGGTGAAGAAGGAAGATATTCCAAAGACTGCCTTCCGATCAAGATATGGGCATTATGAGTTTACTGTTATGCCTGTCGGCTTGACTAATGCTCCTGCTATTTTCATGGATTTGATGAATAGAGTCTTTAAGGACTACCTTGATAACTTTGTGGTAGTTTTTATTGATGATATTTTGATATATTCAAAAAGTCGTGAGGAGAATGAAGATCATATGAGGGTTATTTTGAAAACTCTACGGAAGGAGAGGCTCTTTGGAAAGTTCAGCAAGTGTGAGTTTTGGTTACAACAGGTGGCTTTCTTGGGGAACATCGTAACCAATGAAGGAATCTCGGTTGACCCTGCAAAGACAATGGTTGTGGAGGAGTGGCCTCAACCCACAACAGTAACTGAGATTCGTAGTTTCCTTGGCTTAGAAGGATATTATAGGAGGTTTGTGAAAAACTTTTCACGGATTTCTAATCCACTAACCAAGTTGACTTGAAAAGGGGTTAAGTTCATCTGGACAAAGGAATGCGAGGAAAGTTTCCAAGAGCTGAAGAAGAGATTGGTTACTGCACCTGTGTTAACACTACCCTCTATTGGAGAAGGATTCGTTATTTTTAGTGATGCATCTCTGAAAGGGCTTGGGTGCATCCTCATGAAAAATGACAAGGTAATTGCTTATGCATCTCGACAGTTTAAGATTCATGAGAAGAATTATCCTACGCATGATCTAGAGCTGGCGGCAGTTGTTTTTTCTCTAAAGATATGGAGGCACTATCTTTATGGGGAGAAATGTGATATATACACTGACCACCAAAGTCTAAAGTATATTTTCACACAAAAAGAATTGAACATGAGATAAAGGAGATGGTTGGAGCTTATTAAAGACTATGATTGTTCAATACATTATCACCATGGAAGAGCAAACAAAGTCGCGGATGCGTTAAGCAGGAAAGATCCTGTTGTTCTGGCAACAATGAGGATCTTAGGAGATTCCTTGATTAAAGATCTAGTAAAACTGGACATGGGAATTATAAGGAAAGGGACATCATCAACCCTATCCCAAATGATTTCTCAACCATCATTACTAGAGAAGATCAAGAAGGCTCAAAAAGAAGATCCTTTGCTGTAGGAGAAGTTCGAGGCTGTAAAGGATGGGAAGTTCCCTGATTTCAATATTGATCAAGAAGGTGTATTGAAATTTCGTACAAGACTATGTGTCCCATCTATTCCGGAGATAAAGAAAGAACTGATGGATGAAGCTCATAGCTCTACTTTCTCTATACATCCGGGAAGCACCAAGATGTATAGAGACCTTCGTGATCATTATTGGTGGGATAACATGAAGAGGGAGATTGCCGATTACACTACAAGGTGCCTGGTGTGTCAGCAAGTAAAGGCAGAAAGACAACTTCCTAAGGGGGTATTACAACCGCTACCCATACCAGTATGGAAGTGGGATAATATCACCATGGACTTTGTAATTGGTCTCCCAAAAACATCCAAAGGAAACAATGCGATATGGGTTATTGTGGACCGTCTCACCAAGACAGCCCATTTTATCTCTATTCGGGAAGATTTCTCTCTGGATCAGCTTGCCAAGATATACGTGAAGGAAGTGGTAAGGCTGCATGGGGTACCACTATCCATCGTATCTGATCATGACCCAAGATTCACATCAAAATTCTGGAGAAGTCTTCAACATGCTCTGAATACTGAATTGAATTTTAGTACGGCCTATCATCCTCAAACTGATGGCCAATCTGAAAGGACTATTCAGAAACTCGAAGACATATTGAGATTATGCTCAATGGAATTTAAAGGTGGATAGGATCAACACCTCCCATTAGTTGAGTTCTCCTACAACAACAGCTTCCATTCGAGTATTCAGATGGCACCCTATAAAGCTCTATATGGAAAGCGATGTAGAACTCCTACTTGTTGGGATGAAACTAGTGAGAGAAAGCTTCTTGGGCCTGATCTCGTGCAAGAGATGACAGAACAGGTTCATTCCATCCAACAACACATAAAGGCTGCTCAGAGTCGGCAGAAGAGCTATGCTGACAATCGTCGAAGGGACTTGGAGTTTGGTGTTGGTGACAAAGTCTTCCTTCGAATTTCTCCATGGAAGAGAGTCATGCGGTTTGGGAAGAAAGGGAAGCTCAGCCCTAGGTACATTATCCCCTATGAAATCCTTGATCTCATAGGATCAGTGGCCTATCGTCTAGCACTTCCACCGA
This sequence comes from Viscum album, assembly GCA_963277665.1. Taxonomy (NCBI): domain Eukaryota; kingdom Viridiplantae; phylum Streptophyta; class Magnoliopsida; order Santalales; family Viscaceae; genus Viscum; species Viscum album. The sequence goes on along the minus strand of OY728160.1, from coordinate 1,307,549,308 downwards.
ACCTAGATCAAGTTCATGATGTCTTCCATGTATCTCTCTTGAGGAAGTACATACCCGACCCTTCGCATGTACTGAACCCAGAGGTGGTACAGCTGGAACATGACCTCTCTTATGAGGATCATCCATTGGAGATCTTGGACCATAGAGACAAGGTTCTACGAAACAAGACTATCCACCTTGTGAAAGTGTTGTGGAGGAATCATAAGTATGAAGAAGCGACTTGGGAGCCTGAGGAAACGATGAAGCAAAAGTACCCTCACCTTTTCGACTAGGCCTCAAGTATAAATTTCAGGGACGAAATTTCTTAAGGGGGGAAGAATGTAACGACCCAATCTTTTTGAGTAGTATATTAACTTACTCTTATTGATTTAATAAGATGTTAATGGTTAATTCAGAAAGAGGAGTCGATGGCTTCATCCAGTAGACTCGACCCTTATGAAGCCCACTTATCTGAGCTTGGGAAGGAGGTAGCATCTGTGGGCTTCGCTTTGGACCAAGCCCAAGCCGAACTCCAGCGTGTCAAGCTTGAACGGAAACTCCTGCGGGAGAAGTTCAAGTTAGTAGAGATTACTACTAGGGCAATGTTATCTGAGCCTCCCTCAGATTCTCTCACCATAGCACACCTTACACTTAGGTCTTATGCCGGTGTTATAAGGGCCTATGTGACGAGACCCTAGCTTCCTTGTGTAACCCTTTCGGGTGAATGAATTGAGATTTCTTCCTTTAGTGATGTTTGTGAAATTTCAACTGTCCAGATAATTTTAGAATGTATTTTATTGATGAATTTTGAAAAAAAAGGATATTTTAAAATATTTATGAAAACCCTAAATAACTAATGATGTGTAATGTTTTTCAAAAAATGGTCTTCTAAAAAAGTGTTCAGTAAGGAATTTGGAGTCTAATAAGAACAACTTAATTTTTGATGAATAGTAAATTATGAATAGTGATTTTACGCTTAGGATTAGTAATGTTACCAAATTGATTAGTAATTTCACTCAAAGAAAGTTTTAATATAATTTAGACACCTAGATTAAGTAATGTGATTCAGTAAAATGAGTAAATAACGGTTTCATAAATTATTATTCAAGTATTAGTTTTTTCATATGAATAGTGTTTTTTAATTAAAAATTTAATTAAAAATAATTAGAAAATTATTTTTATAAAAAGGACTTTATTTTTGAACTCAGAGCATCGATATTATGTTAAGGTAATTTTTGGGGTTTTTTCTGAAAAAAATGAATTCTCGATGAATAGTGTTTTTATTTAAAAATTAAATTAAAAATATTTAGAAAATTATTTTTATAAAATGCATTTCATTTTTGAAATTAGAGCATTGATTTTTGGTTAAGGTGAAATTTTGGGATTATTCGGAGAAAGTTGAATTTTTGATGAATAGTGAAAATATAGTTTTTAAGTTACGGGTGTTTAATGACATCATTAAATGATGTATTAAGTATATATTCAATATGGTCGAATTATGAATAGTAAGATAAGGTATGAGGTGTCCCAAGCGTCCAATACCATGGGCAAATACCATGGGCAAGCCCATGGTTTTTCCAAAACCACTAGTGAGGTGTCCCTTGGCCATTAATGCCTTGTCCCCTCACTTTCCCTATAAATACCCACCCTTTCCTCCTTTAGTTTTCACTCCCAACTCTCCCCCAACGAAGTTCTGGTCTTCGTACCTTCCAAGGAGTCCTCCCAAGGTGCCCCCAAGCCCTCAAGGTCCAAAACATTGAGTTTCAAGAGTCACGTTTTAAGGTAAGGGATCTGACCCCTCTTTCTTTTCATGTAATCTCTTTTATGTCATTCCTTTTATGCTCCATGTTATTATGTGATAGGATGTTCTTTTCTATTCCTCTTAATTCCCTTTTCATTTTTATATGATGAGAGATCCCCTATTACTCTCATCATTTCATTTTATGAAAGTTTAAGAGACGTCGTTAGGCTGCCGAATTTTTAAGGGATTCTTTCACCCTTCTCATTTTTCAAGTTCGATTTTCATGTCAAGTCTTTCAAGTTCCTTTTTATTATGTTGGGGTATGATCTCTATATCTATCATAATGATCTCTTATGATCATATGATGAGAGACCCTATTTTATCTTGTCAATTCATTTTTATTGAAGTTTAAGTGACGCCGTTAGGCTGCCGAATTTTCATAAGAGAAATCTAATTTTTGTCTTCCTTCCATGTTTTTCATTTAAAACGGTATGTCCTTCAAATTTCATTACCGGGTCCATATATCCTTCTTATTCTGTCCCCCTACTGTTTTATGGATCATTTATGAGTGGGTGACCCATGTCCCCTCTCTTTTCAATGTTTTCTAAAACCTTGTAACATAGCCGTTATGCTGCAGAATTTTCGTCTCAAAATGCCTCTCTCCTTTCTCAAAATTATTTTATGTTATAAAGTGAATACTCAAAGCTCTTATTTCTACAAGGGTATTCACATATATATATCAAAATTTTCTATTTTAAATTCTGGGATTTATATACATGAAACCCTCTCTCCGCTTCCGTGGGTTTAAAGTGACGTAAAGATCATGTCTTTAAAGCAGTTTTTAAAACGTTATGATTATGAAATGAAACCCATTTGTTTTATGCTATATGGGTTATTTATGAAATGTTTGATGATGATATATGTGGCTCACATGATAATAAAGAAAAATTTAAGGGTGCGCCCTGATAGCGCTCCAATGCATTGGGTAATGATGTAACCACTAGAGATTACAATTTTCACGATACCTTGGTGAATAACCTTGGTAATTTTCAAATGACACCTTGGGGATGGACCTTGGTGATATGTTCATGATTGTCTATGTTAAATTATGTAGCCACATTTTCAAGTTATGAAAAATGTTATTTTATGAAATGACTCATGATTTCTTTCTCATGCCTTAAAGTTCTTTTCATGTTCTTATTGATGTATATCAAGTTCACATGTAAAATGTTCCTCTTGTTTCCCTTACTGGGCCTTCTGCTCACCCTTCCTTGTGATGTATGTCCCCAGGTTATGAGATGTGGTAATGAACCTAGGATGAACTTAAGGATAAGACTTTCAAGTGTTTAAGAAGAATGCTTTATGTTGTTTTCATGTATTATGTTCCTGGTTTCCAAGACACTAGACCTTAAAGATCCTCAGTTATGTGTAATGTAATGAAAGTTTATGTTATAAAAAGGCGGGATGCTATACTATAAGGGTAATTGACCGTGTGAGCTTCCTCAGAGAGTCTTGAATTACTATTTTACTATAAGGGGAATTGACCGTGTGAGCTTCCTCAGAGTCTTTAATTATTTTACTATAAGGGGAATTGACTGTGTGAGCTTCCTTAGAGAGTCTCCATATATTATTATGACTGAACTAGAGGGGATATTCTATGTGTGATTCCCAGAGGTTTACCTACTTGATTAACTGCTTACTTGATATATGGAATTGTTTAATTTTGAGTACTTCCTTATTTACTGCATCTTTGTTTATTACCTACCATATATATTCACTAACTATTAGGAACAAATATTCGGGTGGTTTCCTACTGGTATTTAGTCTCACACCCTGTTTGGGTCATTCTTTTGGGCCCAAAAAGATTATATTGTTGTAGGTATAGATAAGGGCAAGCTCCCTTCTACTTCAGGTACTTGATTTGCTATGGAGCTGGAGAGCATGTGACCAAGCTGAGGCTTGCGATGCTGAGGATCTATTTATCTATTTTAATTTGTACTTGGTTTAGTACTGTTTTTTTATTCTAGGATTTTCATTTGTTAGGCTGTTTTCCTAGACATATGTATCATGCATCATTTATATATGTATGTGCTCTAGTTTATTCTATCAGTCTTCCACTGTTTACTTTTGTATGATATTATTACTGATTCCAATTTTTTATATCTGGTTTAGTTCTGCTCTGTACTCTGCTAATGAGGGCATAGTTTCCCCAGTATCACACCCAAGGCCCTCGCTACTAGTCGGCAGCCTCTGGCATTCGGGGAAATGTGCTTGAGGCCATGTGACCAACCGGGCACGGGACCCCTCTGGGTGGATTTCAGAACCGGGATGTTACAAAGTGGTATCAGAGGAATTATTTTCTTCTTGACTTACTGTTTGGAGCCTATATCTTGGGATAGGACGAAATTGGTACTTGATAATGAGTTGTACCCAGGAGTAGCTAACCTATGTACAGGGAAAAGCCAATCTACCTTGTTTATTGAAATTTTTATGGTTTTAAAATTTTACAGTTCATTTTATTTCACCTTGATTGATTCACATGCTTTGTGCTTTTATTGTTGATGTTTTTGAGGTTCTATTTCTATTGTAACCTGATGAGATGAGGGTATTCCATCTCATGCATCATATAGGCATTTGATATAAATCATATTTCATGCATTCTTGCCATGCCATTTAGGGTGAATTAGTGATTTCATGTTGTTGTGATAGATGTTGTGCTAGATACGCATGTTGTTGTGATATATGCTTTGATAGAATACCTGTTGTGTGATAGAATATTGTTTGTGTAAGGTTTTGTTTGGATGAACACCAAACTTTGGTTCTTGAGGTGTTATGGGCCCTCATAGACCAGAATTTTGTGGATCGTTGGCTTTTTTACCTTGTTTATAACTTGTATAAGATTCCAATATCTGATTTGCGGGGAGTATGGGCCCTCACAAATTAGAATTTGGCACTTTCAATGTTCATTTTAGTGTTTTCTAGGTTATGGAGTAGTTTCTGAGGCTTATTATCCAGAAAAACCTAGAATACATGGTGTGTAATGTTAAATACGTGCCATGTGTTCTTCTGTTCGGGAAGAAACTGTTTTTCATAAGTACACACCATGTACTATATGTTCATGCCGTGTAGTCTCTAACCGTGTCACAGGCCGTGTGGAATGAGACACGGGGTTTGGATATCTTTGGTAGGACACGACGTGTACCAGATGTACATGCCGTGTTGTAGAACCGTGTAAGTGGTTGTTTCATGAACAACATGGGTCGGTTGAGTCTTTTCTTATACACGCCGTGTCCACCTAGAACACACCATGTAGTGTAACCATGTATCTGGCTGTGTAGCGAAGAACACAGGTTGAAAAAATCTTCCTAGTACACATCGTGTTCATCTGGAACATGCCGTGTAGTGTGAGTCGTGTATCCATCCATGTCGCTGGAACATTCCTACCTCTAGAGGATGGCTCCCCACTCACTGGGATACCCTCTCAGCTCCTAGGGTTTCCTCTCTTCCTCGTCTCGGTTTTGCCGGCTCCTAGGGTTTACTCGATTCCTCGCCTCGATTTTTGGCGGCTTCTCTTCCTATTTTTCCTCGGTTACATCTGCTTACTTTTTCGGCTTAGTAACCTGATTTTATATATTTTTTCACCACTGTGCCTCCATCTGCGTCTCATTTTTTCGGCTGCCAATATTCCCCATCATTTTCTTGTTGGGTGAGTTCATCGCTCGTTTCATCACCCGCTTTCAGTTTCCTCTATTTTGATTGATTTGGAGTTCAAGCCTCAGGTGGTGGTCCTCTGTCTTGATTGTTCCATATCCCATTCCTGGGGGACCCCTTACAGATCTGGTGGCGGTACTTCCATCCCTGAGAGGTGTTGTATCATCCCCTATTTCCTTTTGGTGGCCGGATACTTCGTCAAGCTTACCTGGAGGAAGTGTGGTAGGTTCATTGACTTCGAAAGAAGTTTCGTAGATTCTTGTATTTTTGTCTTCATTTCCTTGGGGCTCCTGCGGGCAGTTCCCTCCTGGTGTTCGTGATGGTTCGACAATGGTATATTAAGTTTTCTGAAGTTGGTATTGGTTCTTTATTCGAAGTTTTGCCAGGTGTATTTGAGTGTTATGGTGTTTCCAGCAATAAATGGGTCATTGCTGATAGCGGTGGTTTGTTTAGTGCTGGAGATGGTATAAAACATCAGTGGTGTTTGATATCGGTGGTGGTTCGATTCAATGATTATACTAGAATTTCTAGAATGTTTGGAATGATGTTGTTCAGTGTGGTCTGCTGGGTTTGTTCTTGGAAAAAATCTCATTCCCCCGGAATCTTACGCATCTTGAACCCTACCCTAGCACAGAGTTCCATTTCTCCTCTTCAGGTCGATCAAGAGCGATGGTTCATTGGAGCTTTGGGAGGTGGTGTTCAGGCTATCATCGGTTCTTCATGGAATGAGACCCTAGTTCCAGGTGTTCGGTGAAGGGTAGTGACGACGTTGGAGGTTATTTCTTGAAGTGTTGATGAAGATGATGATCAAACATGATGTGTGATGATGGTGGTGACGACGGTGAAGCGACGTTGGCTGTGTGATTATGGTGGTTAGGTGACGGTGATTGGTTGGAAGTGAATTGAGGCGGTTTCTCGGTTTGATGGTTTTTTGAAATTTGAATTTTGAAATTTTTATCTAGAGCCGTGGTTTTTGGCTTGGTGGTTTTTGGCGGTTGGTTGAATTTTTTTAATTTTGATTGTGATGTGTAATGGATTTAGGTTACGTGGGATTTGATGGTAGCTCATATTGGTTCCCACTTTTCCAAAAAGTGGTTTTTAAATAATACAAAAAATGGATTGTGGTGTGTATCCGGCCATGTCACTAACAACACGGGTCGGAGGAGCTTGTCTAGTACACGCCGTGTCTGTAACAAACACTCCATGTAGTCTTCTTCTAGGAGAACCGTGTGGGTTATCCATGTAAGGGTACTCAGGTAGGGGAAGAGGATTCAAGTGCACGTCGTGTGTTAGGAAAACACACTGTGTGTTTGGAGTGTTACACGAGCAGTTGTGGCAGGAGTACACGCCCATGTGAATTGCTTAAGGGAACATGCCGTGTAGGGGACATACACACCGAGTAGTCATGTTTTGAAAAACTTGAATGTTTTCTTCCTCCTATTTCCTTCTTATACTTCCAGTTTTTGGTCCTTGATAATCTTGATCTAAGGTGTGCGCTTGACCTTGCAGAGTCATTCCACTGAGATGTCCTCCAGTTATCCTCTAGTTACCGGGCAGTGATCAGATGCCAGATATGGCTGATCAGGGACTTCCTGCTGATCCTACAATTGTGCCAGTCTTGGCACCAGCCGTTATACCTGATACAAGTGCTGATGCACAGTTTAGAGAGTGATTTATGAGGATGATGTAGACCTTTCAGGGAGCACCACCTCCTGCCCCGTTGTTGGAAAAATTGACACGGGTCTTTCAGTAGCAGCATTCTCCCACTTTCTCAGGGGATGGAGGACCCCAGGATGCAGAGTCATGGATAGAAGCCACACTGATGATCTTAGAGCATCTGTAGATACCTCCAGAGAGGAGGGTGAAGCTCACTACCTACATGCTTCGAGAATCCTCCAAGAGGTGGTGGGATGTGATCTCATAGGAGGGACGCTAGTAGAATATGGTTTGGGATGATTTTTAGCACATATTTTATGATTACTTCTATCCAGAGACCTTGAGGGCTGATTGATCCCATGAGTTCATGAGTCTGGAGTAGGGTATTCTTTCTGTTATGGAGTATTCCTCTCGCTTCACAGAGCTGCAGCGTTTCACGCCTATCCTAGGAGGTGATGAGTTGTTCCTGGTAAGGAAGTTTGAGGATGGTATCAAAAAGAATATCTGATCCTAGGTGAACATATTTAGTTTGACTTTGATATCCTCTATAGTCAACCAGGTTCTGATCACGGAGCATAATTTGAGGGATTCTGGAGCTGTGAGCTGGGGCGGTTCAGCATCCAGAGTTAGTGCTTCTCTGGTTGACAGTAGAAAGCACCAAAGGGAGATTACTCATGGAGATTCAAGTAGGCGGGATGCACCATCAGGTGGCCAGGTGGTATGCTACCAGTGTGTAAAGGTCGGGCATACAAGTCCACATTTAATGAGAGACCCATTTTAGTGCTGATCTTGCAACAAGATGGGCCATCTTCAACGTTTTTTCCAAATCTTCTCACCGGCAGCTGGTGACAGGGGTTCTTCTATGGCCCCGCGTTTAGGATCAACACCGCCAGTTTCTCACCAGTATGGGAACTGGAGTTCTTCTGCCCATTCAAGACGAGGTGTAGGTCATGGTTGTGGTAGCTAGTCGCCAGTATTTCAGTGACAACGGGGTGGATCAGCTCATAGTGGTCAGGCAGGGTCATAGGGCCGCAATGTAGGCCAGACTTTTGCAGTAGAGCAGACCCAGCCAGAGTAGGATCCCGAACCCTCTACAGTTCGAGGTACGATCTTAGTAGCCTCGGTTTTATCTTCTACTCTTTTTGATATAGGGGTTTCCAATAACTTTATATTTGTTTCCATTGTGGAGAGCCTCGAGCTCTGCATCTTTTCTTCTACCGATATCTTGACACTAGACACTCCGTTGGGGACTAGAATGATGATTGTACGTTAGTGCAAGGAGTTACCTATAGAGGTTGGTGGGTGTCACTTTTTTATGGGACCTCTATGTCCTAGAGATGACCGGCTATGATGTCATTTTCAGAATGGGCTGGCTAGTTCCCTTCCAGGCAGTCGTCGACTATTATCGTCGCAGGGTGAGTTTCACACCACCAGAGGGTAGATCATTTTTTTCATAAGGGTGAATGGGATGTACAGGCGAGAAGAGCAGGACCCGAACATCTTGGGTTAGGAGGAGTTACAACCCAGATATCTAGTCTATACCTAGATGACTAGGGGACTTTACAAACATACTTTCCTCCATTGGTGGATCGCTTCAGAGACGTCTTTCTAAAGGACTTTTTAGGCTTGCCTCCAGAGCATGAGGTAGAATTTTCTATTGATATTGTTCAAAGAGCGGCACCAGTGTCCATTCCTCCTTATAGTATGGATACACCAGAGTTGCAGGAGCTCAAAAAGTAGTTGGAGTAGTTGCAGGCAAAGGGTTTCATCTGACCCAGTACTTATCCTTGGGGTTCGCATGTCCTTTTTGCGAAGAAGGCGGATGGTACCCTCAGACTTTGTGTAGACTATCAAATGTTTAACCAGTTGATGGTCAATAACTGATATCCCTTACCAAGGATTGATGATATCTTTGATCAGCTTCGAGGATCCCGGGTGTTCTCAAAGATTAACTTGAGATCTGGTTACCATTAGTTGCACGTTAGACCAATATATATACCTCTTATAGCCTTTCGGAGTAGGTATGGTCTATATGAGTATATGGTTATGTTGTTCGGTCTCACGAACGTGCCAACAGTTTTCATGGAACTAATTAACCGAGTGTTCCATCCATACTTGGATTCCTTTGTGGTAGTCTTCATGGACGATATCTTGGTGTACTCTCACACCTGACACGACCATGACACACACCTTGAGATCGTTTTGAGTACACTGAGAGAGAATCAGTTATATTCTAAGATCTCAAAATTCCACTTTTGGATGGATCAGATTCACTTCTTGGGTCATGTTATCTCGAAGACAGGAGTGTCAATAGACCCAGAGAAAGTCAGAGTAATAGTTTCATGGGAGCGTACAAAAAACATCTTTGAGGTGCGAAGTTTACTAGGGATGTATGGATACTAAAAACGCTTCATACAAGACTTTTCAAGTTTGGAATAACCACTGACGAGTTTGACTAAGAAGGGTGAAAAGTTCTTGTGGTCAGATTCTTGTGAGTCAGCCTTTCATAAGCTAAAAGGGAGGTTAACTTCAGCATCGATACTAGTGTTTCTAGAGCCAGTCAAGAGCTATACTGTGTACTATGATGCTTCATGTATCGGGATAGGAGTTGTGCTTATGAAGGGATATGGAGTCATTGCGTATGAGTCTCAGCAGCTGAGGCCACATGATAGGAATTACCCGACGCACGATCTCGAGTTGGTAGATGTTGTTCATGCTTTACACTTTTGGAGACATTATCTTATGGGAGAGCATTTTGTGGTCTCCACCGACCAAAAAAGTCTCAAGTATATTTTCACTCAGCATGACCCAAATTTTAGACAACGAAGATGGTTTGAGTACCTTCAGTCCTTTGACTTTGATCTTTCTTATATGCCTGGGAAAGGCAACGCAGTGGCTGATGCGTTGAGCAGGAGGACTCAAATATAGGCAGTTCAGGAGGCCAACAATGAGTGGAAACTTATGGCTATGTTTTATGAGATGCATTTGGAGGTGAAAGACAGACAGGGACATACTTTTATTTCTTCTATAGATGTTACCTCTACTCTTCTTGATCGAGTGCGAATGAGGCAACTATCAGATTCAGAAGGCCTGGTCCTACGAGAAAGTGTGTCAGGAGAGAACCCTATTCCTGGGTGGATCATAGGTGAGGATGATATATTGCATTTTCAAGGGTGTGTATGGGTGCTATCAGACATATGTGAGGAGTTGATGCGAGACTTTCATTCCTCAGTTTGGAAAGTTCATTCTGGTGTCACCAAGATGTATCGTGATCTACACCATCAGTATTGGTGGCCAAGAATGAAGAGAGATGTTGCTGGTTTTTTCATGAGGTGTTCCACTTGTCAGTAGGTGAAGGTGAAGCATCAGTGACCAGCAGAGCTTTTGCAGCAGTTACCCATTCCCGAGTGGAAGTGGAATGATGTCACAATGGAATTCGTGACCGGTTTGCTGAGGTCGTCTCAAGGGAATGATGTGGTTTGGGTTTTCATTGACAGACTTATGAAGGTTGCACACTTCTTGCTGATTAAGGAGACCTTCAGTGTTGATGAGATGGGACAGTTGTACATTTGAGAGATTGTACATCTACATGGGGTTACACACTCCATTTTTTCAGATAGGGATGCACATTTTACTTCTTGGGTCTGGAAGGGGCTACAGAAGGCTTTGGGTATACAGGTAATTTTGAGTATAGCTTACCATCCCCAGACAGATGGCCAGTCTGAGCATACGATTCAGGTGCTTGAGGACATTCTTCGAGCATGTATTCTGGATTTTGGAGGTTCTTGGGAGAATCACATACCTCTTGTGGAGTTTTCCTACAACAATAGTTTTCAAGCGACTATTTAGATGGCACCTTATGAGGCTTTGTACGGTAGGCCATGACGATCACCCTTATGTTGGCTGGAGGTAGGAGAGGTGCTTATGTTGGGACCTCATCTTGTTCAGGAGACCATAGAGAAAATAGAGTTGATTCGAAAGAGGATGGCTACTACACAGTCTTAGTAGAAGTCTTATGCTGATCGATGAAGATGACCTCTGGAGTTCGAGGTCGAAGATTAGGTTTTCTTACGTGTCATGCCGAGGTTAGGACACAGAAGGATTAGGAGACATGGTAAGTTTTCACCAAGGTATGTCAGGCCGTTTGAGGTTTTGGAGAGAGTTGGGCCGGTTTCCTATCAATTGTAGTTACCTTAGAGGTATCAGGATATGCACGTCTTCTTCCACATTTCTCAGCTTCGACATTACTTCTCAGACCCGTCTCATGTTTTCCAACCTGAGGAGGTTGAGTTAGAGGGGGATGAATCATTTGAGGAGCATCCTATCTTGATTGTTTATTGAAGCACGAAGGTTCTTCGTGGCTGGTCTGTTCCTCTAGTACGAGTGCTATGGTAGCATAGGTGAGTACAGGATGAGACTTGGGAGAGGGAGGCCGATGTACGATCACAGTGGCCAGAGATGTTCGAGGATTCTTCTTCTACACCGCCTTGCTAGGAAAATTTGGGGACGAATTTATTTAAGGGGGAAGTTTTTAAGAACTCGGACCTTCTTTTGAGGTATGCTTTCCTTTTCTGGTCTTTTTTGAGAAAAATAGTAAATTTTGGAAATTTCTGAAGTACACGCCGTGTACTTTATGAGTACACGATGTGTACTCAGTTATCACGGGTAGTCGTGTGCTGGCTGTGTAGTGACCTTACACACGACCATGTGGGGGTGATCTGGAGGCCACCTAAAGAGGAGTACAGAAATGGAAAGTACAATCTGTGTATATTAAAAGTACATGCTATGTATTTTATTTTTTTCATTAAATGTACCGGGGTCGCGTCTAATCGCCAGAAACGTATTCTTCTAGGTTTAGTTTGGCTGAGAGCTCCCAAACGACCATGATCTTCCTATGAGCCCCCGACTGAGCATCCAAACTCTGATTCGACTGTCTTCAATTGCATTGGGATCACCTCAGTAAGACCTTCAATTTTTTTGAGCTTCATTTCACGATTCCTCCCCTTTCTCAAGTTATCCTCTATTGAATGTTTTAGACATTTTCATAGATCTTTGGCATTCTAAAGTGATTCAAGCCTTGAGACTCAAGTATATTGATCTCCCAATGCTAAGGTAGGTGATTTTTTCCATTCCTTTGAAAGTATTTGAGTTATATGTGCAATTTTGACCAATACCCTTGAACGGGGTATTGTGTGTTTACCATTTTACCCTTGTTAATTGCCTACTATTCTTGTATGCTTGAGTAGAGGATAATTGAATGAGAATAGGTTTGATTTCTATGCTTTGGAAGTGTTTCCCATGCATGTTATTTTTATGACCGTTTGGTACTGTTTATCATGTTAGGCTTCCTTGATGTTTTTCCCATGCCTAGTATTGTAGGATGGAGTTTTTACCATTATCTGACATGCTTGATGTGTTGTAGACTATTTACCCAAGTAGTTCTGGAGTTTTACTTTGGCTGTATTGCATTGCTATGCTCGTTTGACTTACATAGGGATGTGAGAACCTAGTGTAGTAGAATATAAGGGGAAATGACTGAGTGAACTTCCTCAGAGAGTCTCTAATTACTTTTAGGATATAAGGGGAATTGGCTGAGTGAGCTTCCTCAGAGAGTCTTGAATTAATTTTGGGCTATAAGGGGAATTGACCGAGTGAGCTTCCTTAGAGAGTCTCTAATTACTTTTAGGGCTATAAGGGGAATTGACCATTTGATATTTCTCAGAGAGTCTCTAATTGTGTTTGGGATATAAGGGGAATTGACCGTGTGAAATTCCTAAGAGAGTCTTGAATTACTATTTGACTATAAGGGGAATTGACCATGTGAGCTTCCTCAGAGAGTCTTTAATTATTTGACTATAAGGGGAATTAACCATGTGAGCTTCCTCATAGAGTCTCCGTATATTCTTGTGAATGAACCAGAGGGGATAGTCTATGTGTACTTCCCAGAGGGTTACCTGCTTGATTAGATGATTACTTGATATGTGGAATTGTTTAATTTTGAGTACTTCCTTATTTACTGCATCTTTGTTTATTACCTGCCATATATATTCACTGACTGTTAGGAACGGATCTTCGGGTGGTTTCCTACTGGGATTTAGTCTCACACCCTATTTGGGTCATGCTTTTGCGCCCAAACAGATTATATTGCTATAGGTATATATAAGGGCAAGCGCCCTTATACTTTAGGTACTTGATTTTCTGTGGAGCTGGAGAGCATGGGACCAAGATGAGGCTGGCGATGCGGAGGAGTTGTTTATCTGTTTTCATTTGTACTTGGTTTAGTATTGTTTTTGTATTCCAACATTGTGATTTTTTTTGGTTTCTTTCCTTGACATATGTATCATGCATCATGTATATATGTGTGTGTTATAGTTTATTCTATCAGTATTATGCTGTTTACTTTTGTATGATATTATTACCGAATCCACTTTTGTATATCTGGTTTATTTCGGCTGTGTACTCTGATAATGAGGTAATAGTTTCCCTACTATCACACCCAAGGACCTCGATACTAGTCGGCAGCCTCTGGCATTTGGGGAAATGTTCTTGAGGCCATGTGACCAACCGGGTACGGGGCACCTCTGGGTGGCTTCCGGAACTGGGACATTACATGGATGATCTTGCGATGCATTCGATTTCACTAGAAACTCTACAAATGAAATTATCTTGTTAGTTGAAAGAGAATTTTTTCTATTTGGGTTTTAACTGATTCAAATTCAGAAATTTCGTTTCCACCCTTCTATTATCAACTAGATTCTACACATCCTCCTTGAAGGATCTTTCCTATTCCGCATCAAATGAGGTCATTGGATCACTATAGTTTTAAGAGATTTAATATTCAGCATTGCCATATAGAAGAAGGTTTTCACCCACGCTCTCCATAGGAGGTCTATTTCAACCAAAATTATAATTATATTATTATTATTATTATTTTAGTTGTTGATGTTATTGTTGTTACTACTGCTCATTTAGATAATTTGAGTTTTAATTATTTATTTTTTGATTTTTTGTTTTTACGGGAAGATAAGTGTGAGAATCTCCTCTTCTTAAGTGGAGAGAAAAACCCTATAGGGAGGCACAAAACCTCATAACCATGAGCCACCTACCTTCCTATGTGTGTAACACCTCATAATCACAATCCACCTCCCTTACTCTGTGAAAAAAACCATCACACTGAATCCCTCCTATCAGTTGTTACCATGACATCTCCTTTATCTAGGCGTTCCATCCTCCCTTCATCTACACCAGGCAATGACTCACTCCTCCACCCTATACACCATGTGGCCTCCTCCTTGAATAGAAGCCACACCAACATCAGTTGTGCCTTATCCAACTGATTCCACTCTCATACTACCCATAATTTAGGATACAACACCCCGTAAACCACCATCCACCCTCCAACACATCACACTAGGCATACGATGACCTCCTCCTCCACCATCATGATGCCTGCCTCCACTGCACTCGACATTGCCACTTCTACCAGAAGCACCACACTAGTAAATACCATCCCCCTTCAATGACACAATGGGCCAAAAAACCTACCTATTCAAGAATTGATCCATGCCCTATAGTTATGGGTGGGGGCGCAATCGATGGTTTGTGGGTCTATATGACATCGACATGCGCTGAGGGTTTGCTTGCATGCGGATATCGATGAACATCATGTTTCTTCATGCGAAAGGTGTTAAGACTGATAAAAGCATTATTTGGATAACATGGTTATATTTTTAATGATTTATCATTTTATTACAATGCCTATCTTTTATTTTACGATGTCGGGGTAATTTTATTTGTGCCATGATGTTGATTGAGTATGATAAATTGTTATGCATTCCATGTTGATATTTTATCTTATGATTAATTACTAGTTGAATTTGTTTTAATTGGATATTTATTTTTATTAATTATATTTTTTTCTGAAATAATTTATGAAATTAAAATTTACCATTTTAATTAATATTTGATTCAGTGATACTGAGAAGTTTGACCATGTTGGCTAATTATAGTGCAAATAAGTGGCATAACTTTATGAGAAATGAGTTGTGTCATTTAGATGATTGGTTTGGTACTCAAATTAATCTACTAATTTATTTATAACATCATAGAATGGAACTTTAAATAAATTAGAATATATAAATAAGCCTATAAAAAAGTATTTATAAAATTTTTAACCAGTAATAATTGAGCTTGATAAATATTTGATCGCAAAAAAAATATTATGCATGGATTTGTAGTAGTTTCATTACGACATCAGCATCCCAGACACATTTTTCTGATTAAAGTTCATCATCCTTATTTCATTGCAATTTACTTTTTTTGATTCACTTTATTAATTTTTATTTTTATGAAAATAATTAAAAAATAGGAATTCCATTAGTTGATCACTCACCTGAACACTGTCAAAAGAGACAATTTTAATGAACAAGATCTTGTACTCTTTGTGGTTTGACCCTACTCTCCACTTCTGTAATAGCTAGTGGGTTATAAAAATTTGAAAATTGGATGTGTTGTGATAGCATGAACCATGATCCCTCTTAGAAAATACCCAAGGGATATCTATTTCATTTATATAACCTTGATAGCACCTTTCGTGCATCGATTTCACATGCTGAGACATCTACTCACATATCCCACCTACCTAAACATACAAAATATCAGGCTGACCCATCTCATGATTACTCTTGATTACAAAAATTCCGACTCAAGACCACAACCTGAGTCATGTCCCAAGTATCACTAGGCTCCCACTTAAGCCTCAACTCATGGGCGACACTCCTACCCCTTTTCCAAAACACACACCATCTAACACACATTGTTCAATTGATTACCCTAGGTCCCACAACCATAGGTACGCACCCACTAGCAACGATACCAAAATCCAAATCACTAATTACAAGTCCCAACACACAACCCAAAAGGTCATAACACACAAGGGTCACAAAACATGATACAAGGAAATATTTGACCACCTCAAGGTCATAACTAACTAAAGGAACAACATTCCACATCTCTTTATCAAGCACATCCAGAACCATCAAGGACTCACAACCCATGTCCAAGTTTCTCACTACCCTAGATCACTCTCTTTCTCTATCCCAACTACACATACACTAGTTCAATACATAATCATGAGGGATTCTCATCACAATGATCCCTAAAGTTCTCATCACTTCTCATTTTATTTGAAAACCTTACCATTTTCAAAACCCTAAGGGTTTAAATTTTAAAACCTTTTCATTACTCATCACTTAAAAATTCTCAAGTTTATTAGATTGTACATTCCATGGTTTTGGATAGATATAATTGCATTCAAATGTTATAGAGGAAAAATACTTTATAAGTTGCTTACTAGAACTTTATTCAACCAAGACCACCACTTCATAACTCATTTATACCTATCTATTAACCAAAATTCACCTCAAGAGTTGGTCAAGTATAATGCCACCATGCACTTATTTGTGAAACATGTAAATTTCTACAGACACTTTAAATACCAACCCTCTAAATTTTATAAGTCCATAGAATGACTAGTAGACATAATCCATAGGTAATGAACAAAACAACAACACTTGTGAATTTCATACAACTAATAATCACAACAACATACAAATGACATATTAATCCTAAGTGGATTTCATGATGAATGAATTCCCACACCCTCTATTTCTATATTAGTATAAGAGATAAAATCCCATAAATAAATAACAATATGTATGTATAGGGAACTTTAGGTAGAAATTAGTCAACTATAAAAATACAAATCAACAACATCAATTCCCATCCCTAGAAACTTGGTTCTCCCCTCATGCATGGGGCTACGAGAACACATGCATGAGATTATTACCAAGATTCAAATAACATACCGGTATTTTGTCTACTATACTCAAATAGTAAGACAAAATAAAAAGATTTGATGCCACTATATAATATCTATCGCTATGGGACACTATAAAGAATGCCCAGAACGGTGGTCGCTATGTACCTTAGGCATGCCTCCCCATATGCCAGAGGATACCGACTAGTGGTGAGGGCATGAGAGGTTACCTTATAGATATTATTACCTCATAATCGGAGTATAATAATAGTGTAAATAAAATAAAATAGATAACATTTGGATATAAAAAACACAACTAGGACAAAACTGATAAATAAAGTAAACTTGACATGTGATAAAAATCAATGTGTTGTACACATAGAACCAGACCCCCCATGAGAAGATTATACAGAAATGATGAAAAGAGGGAAAAAAATAAAAAATGTATAACATTTTATTCCCCAACTAGTCATGAGTCCTACCAGGTCCCATCATTTGTACTCCATCATAGAATTAAAATAAAACACCATGTAGTAGTCCTTTCCCTATAACCTATAACCTGTAAGCATATATGTCTTCTTGGGTACCTAAGTGCCCTGGAATCCTGATAAGGGTGAGAGTACAACTTGGCAGGCCACCACCAATAGAATCCCTAAAATAACCACTCTGATAATAATCAAGTGCATACAGAAGTGAAATAAGTAAATAATATTATAGTTTAAAATAATTTATATATAAATAGTAAACAACCACCAAAGCCCTAACTTATTGATGAGAAACAAGGTTAGTCATACCATTTTCAATACTTAGTTCTATGACCACATTAAACTATACATCTTTTGGCTAGTGATGGGGTGTCTATGGGAATGTCACGAAATCATGCCAACCATAACCTCTCAAACCACCCATAGGGAATGTTTTATAATAGTAACACAAACCTCCCATATGGGAGTATTCTATAGCCATCACATACCTGCAAACAATGAGTATTCAAGTTATAACATACCTCTTTATGAACTATACCAGTTATCATATACCTCTACCCAAGGAGTATCCAAGTTATCACAAACCTCTATATAGAGTATACTAGTTATCACAAACCCCCACCCAGGGAGTATTCAAGTAATAAAAACCTCCATATGGAGTATTCATAGTTATCATAGAACTCCTTATAGAGTATTCAAGTTATCATAGACCACCCCATATGGGATTTTTCTCAAGAAGGCCATAGTAAAAAAGGTATCACAGACCCCCCCCCCCTTTATGTGGAGTTTTCCATAGTTACCAAGGACAGCTTATTAGGGAATTTTATTATGACATTTATTACTTAACTTCCCCTGTGTACATATTCCATATCAAAAAAAAATAACCCTTATGGTAATTTTTCATAAAAAATACATAATCACCTATATGAAAGTTTTCCTTAATAACAAAATGTGATCCTTTTCCAAAATACCCAAAAACATGAAATTAAAACCATTCTACATTCCCACTTCAAAAAACAATATAATTTACCGTTTCCAAATCCCAATTCCAGAATACCTTTTATAAAATACCAGACTAATTTTCATTTTCCAAACTGATTCAAAAACTCATTACAATTATCAATGGTTGTGAAATCCCATTTCATAGCCATTGATTCAAACCAAGTTTCCTCCTAAATAATTTAACACACAATTAGGAATTTGAAGATTTTTACCCTTTTAATACTATTCCATCCCACTATGAATTAACTAAAATTTACTATTACCCATGGTCTAAGACATGCTATATGGGTTTTTTAATTTCAAAAAATGCATCTAAAACATTTAATTTGAAAAGGATCAAAGCATGGTGAGGCTGGATTGACCACACCATACATGCACTCAAAAATTAAGGTGAGGCTATGGGTTAAATTAAAAGGGACCAACTACATTATCCTCGTCGGAGATGATTCATCTGATATTGTCTCCTGGTCCAAGTAGAAATGAAAGATATCAAAGAACCAGAAAAATTACCTAAAAATAGTACTTAACCCACATAAACAACATTAGAGAAAAATAAAACAAGATAAACCAATATAGGAAGCTAGAGGAGGGATAAACTCACCTAGATCTTTCCAACACCATAGATGAAAGTCAACCCAGACAATGTACAATGGATTTTTACCATATAAGAGTGGAGAGGGTAAGGGAAGGTGGATTGAAAGATCTGTTGGGAAAATGGGGAAGGAAGGGGGGTATATTTTTAAGTCAAAGAGGAAAAAATATAAATTTACCCAATTTTTAATGGGTTCATGGTGATCCAAACCATGAACTAACCATGCTTCTAACATTGTACAAAGATCATCCACCTCACATGGTTATGAATCATGATTTAAAAAATTGTGCGCCAACCATGTGAGACCCTTTGCAACTGTGCGGATACTCACATGATTTGTTTAAACCGGCCACATGATTTCAAAAACTATGTTCCTGTACAAATAAGGCTGCACAGTTGGGGTGCATGGTTAACACTAACTATGTGCTAAATATTATCCCAATAATGCATCTCTAAAAACCCAAACTCCAATCCCTAAACCCCCAAGAAACTCCTAAGACCTCCTAACCCTCTATAGGATTTCATTCCAAGCCCAGATTAGTTCTTTTGAGGGGTTCCAACCATTATATTTCCATTATTATTATTGGTTAAAAAATATACCCATCTAGTAATTTAATATTCAAACTTTTCTCTAATTCTAATAACTTATACAAATGAGGATTTTTACAATATATATTGATTATTTATATAAATTATTTAAATATATTGTTTATATATAAAATTTTTACTCTAAATTTTCATTGAAAATCCACATCCATAGTATTTTATAGTGTGAAAATTTATATAGGTTACCATATATTTTCACTATAAATTTTCATTAAAAAATTATATAGGAATTTTTAAAGTCTATATATGAAATTTAATTTCAAGAAGAGGTTTCTAAAAGTAACTTGATACTCCTGTTGAGTGGATACTTGCTACTTTATCTTGTTTTTATACTTATAAATATACATTTTTTTTTGATATTTTAAAATTTTTATTTTATTCACTTTAACATAAATGAAAAAATGTGTTTTAAGATTTCACTACCTGTAGAAGAAGATATTATTGTTGATATTGTTTCTTGTTTTATTCTTTGGGTTTGTTTTGTGTCTTGTGAACTAGTTTCAAAGAAAAATACACTTTTGTATGAGTTTTTTTAAAACAAACTAGGAAATATTAAAAATAAATGAAAAAAATTACAAAGATCATCAAGGAAAGATGAAAACCAAATAGAGGTCCTATCGAGACCTCTTAAATAAACCAGAAAGTGAGCAACCCAATTGAATAATTATAAATCATGCACTAAAATTTTAATAATTAAATAATTATAATTCCTCACAACATTATTTACTTATTGCTTAATTTATTATTATTATTTTAGGATTGGTATTTATGGTTTTATAAAACCATCCTTAATCATTTTTATCCATACAGAATGATCCATATGGTTTTCACAAAGTTAAATTTTCACAGATTAGAATAATTGTTACACAGAATGGATTGATTGTTATTCAATGTAGAATGATGATTACAAAACATATATTGATGATTATGTAACATAGTATGATGCCTAAACTGTAATAGAATTATGTTTATCCAATATATTATGATGCTTATGGAACACTAGGGTGATACCTACATAACATTAGGATAATGATTAAAAAATATAAGATGATGTTTATGTAAGACATAAAATGATTCTTACACACACTCATGTTTACAAAAAACACCGAGACCATGATTATTAAAAAACTATGATTATATAGAATGCCAAAATTATGTTTATTCACATTCATGTTTACACGGAATGATGCTTACGCATGCTTCAATGGTTCATTTTTATAAAGTTCAAAATATACAATGTTTTACTTATAATTTTTATTTTGATTTAATACATGTTCACATTAGTTGTTTTACTTGATTTAATCATTTCATAATTATCCATTAATTATTTTAATCCTATGAAAATTTATTAGGATGCATATTATGTAAGATTAAATTAGGATCATGTGGGTTGAAGCATGTTTATAATTTATTATATATTATGAAGTTTCTTTTATTTATAGAAATGTAGGATCAAGTTTCAAGGAGATTAATTATGTTTTTCATGTACAATAAATGAAGAATATATGTGAAGTGTTATCTAGAAAATAAGAATGAAGAAATTTTAAGTATTTTGTTGGATTCACATGCGTGCCTACTGCTTTAGGAAAAGAAGAAAATGCAACGACTAGATTATTTGAGTAGTTGTGCATGTGACCATCATCTTTCAAGTTTCTAGGAATGGAGGAACTCTTTATATAGAGTTTGAAAGAACCATCTCAATAATGGATGTGGAGTATATTTTCAAATTTTATTGCATGATATTCACTTAATATCATTAATGTAACACTCTCAATTGAATCTTATCTTTATGAAACTTTTCTTTTGTAGTGATGCTTTCTACCTCAACATTCAGAGCTTGGTTGTTTCAATTGGTTTATATAGTTCTTAGTTATTTATATATTTTTTGTGTATTTTATTGGTATTTTATTCTTTTAATTTCAAAATCAAGACCTTAACATCTGATTTATCCTACCCAAAAAAGGTATATCTAGGTTTGTGCCTCCAGGTTGAGAAAGACAATTTCTTTTTTGTGTCTTGGTTTGGTAAAAGGTAGGGGTTTCAATTATTCCTTAATCCAAATAAAGGAAAGGTTAGTTACTCCTAGTAATGAAAAATGGTCCTGTAGGATTTGTGTAATGTGGTGGATATAGGGTGGGGTGGGCATAAAAATTTTGACCATTTAGAGTGCGGGTTTATATGGGTTGAGCCCGTGTGGATGCAGGCAAAGGTGGATAATCCCGCATAGGTTTGTACTTACCCATGATCCTGATTTATAAAAAATAAATCATACACTTTCATGCAATTAATTCTTTCTCAAGTTAGTGTAGGCTTACCCACATTTCCCTTCTTCCTTCTCTAATCATGGTGGAAAACACCTAGTGGTTAGAGGTGATTTAAGTTCATATAGAGATGTGAGATTTAGTAGTAGTGGGATGCACAAATTTAAACATAAGGGAGACATTGGTCTTCGCTTTTCTCATAGGGAGAGGATATATCATCAAGGGAGGAAGGAAATAGAGGTAGGTAGCTGACATTATCTCCCATGGAAGGTTCCAGAATCATAGAAAGGTTAGGGCTTGAGAGGGAGAGTTATACCACTATTGTCCAAGAAAGGGAACCTCTAAAGGGAAGAGAGGCATGAAAATCACTTAGATTATAGGGAAGGGAAGAACATGTTTCCATGGAAGGGATATGGTTGGTGCCAAATAGGCATATGGGGGAAGGAGGTGTGGGACATCGGGTGTGATCATGGCCCAAATGGCTATGTCAACAAGCACCAAGTCTGATTGTATAGATCATAGTAATTTACTCAGTTATAGTCACCAACGCTATTATATGTAGTAAATAAAAAATAAAAAATTTAGGCTTTCCATGGGGTTACCCACATCTACTATGGGGAATGAGAAAATATATATTATTTAAATACCTATAATTAATAATTTTGTTTTTTTTAAAATATAGTCAGACCCATTGGCTACCCTCAGGATTATGTGCGGTGGGATAGCTTAACATTTTTATTTCACATTATATATGGGATTTCATAGAAAAACACGCGTGGACTCAAACCTAGGCAGGCTTAAACCCATACGGGCTTGGACCGCTCCACCTTGCACTAACCATTTCACATTACTAGTTCATCCTCCACTTCAAAAGGAAGGTCCTGAGTTACGACTTCAGCTATTTAAAAGTTAGGTTCTAGGTGGTTCATTAAAGGGTTAAAAAGGAAGTTATAAAAGTTTGTGACTCTTTTCAAAAGATAGGTCACTATATTAGTGGGTGCTTGATAAGACTAATTTATATATACATTTTTCTGCCAATTTTTTATACTTTTCATTAAAATTATTCAATAATGCATGTGGTATGTGTCTAATTTTTCATGAATAAAAGCTTCACAGGTTTTCAAGAAAGAAAAGGTAGAAAAAGTGAAAAATTGGCCAAGTACACATCATGATGGTGAATTTCATGCCGTGTACCTGAAGATCACAGCCTACCTCAAGTATTAAATCCAAGCTATGACCATGCCACAAATCCTGAAGGAGAAGGCCTCTACATTTTGTGACTAGAATGGACATGTCAAGAAGCCAGTCAAAGGCCTGAATAAGAAATCCATGAAGAATTTGTGAAAAAATCAGATAGAGACAAGGTACATGCCGTGAATCACCCTCTCACGTCATGTACCCAGTCAAACCTCTTAAATTTGTGAGAGAACTACATGCCATGCTGGAGATCCAAAATCCATGGGAAGTGATGTGGATCAAGGCTACACGTCGTGCAACTACGGTACGATTCATGAAAAAAAAACGCTTATATAAGCAGCGGAGAGGCAGAGTATTTGGGAGTATTCCAGACATTCTTATCTTCTCCCTTTAATCTCCTTTGAGAATTATTTCTCCCTTTCCCTCTCAAACTCTCAAACTCTTAGTATTTGTGCATTTTTTAATCCAAGAGCTTTGGTGCCTCCATTCTTCAAGACATTCAATTACCATCACATTTAGATTCAATTTCCATTTCTCTTTTTCAAGTAAGTCTTTTATTTATTATAATTTACTTAGCACATGATATTTTAGTACCATTCCGAAATCTTTGCATGATCCCAAATTCATTAACATCACTCAATCTAGAAAGCGTACCATATTTTGTTTATTTAATTGCATCCCACCCCACCATGAGTAGCTAAATTCCTTAGGGGTGGGGATCAATCAATGCATATGCATAACTAAATATACCTTTAAATATAAACTTGGAAAGCCTAATCGAATTAGTAACTAGGATATAAACCCACAGTCTACCCCATTTGTGTGAACATCCCTGACCACGGGATTGTCAAACAAAAAACCCTATCCTAATTGAAGTAGACTAAGCTACAACCACTGGCTTAGGAGACTTTCTTCTTTCAAGAATCTAAACTTAATGCACCTAGGGTGTCACTATATCCTGACCATAGAATAGCTACCTTCTAGGTAGAACTAGGTGGCTAATACCAAAGTCAACTAGTCATCCCTGTTTTCTTTGCAGACTAAGACATAGGATCTTGCCAAGGTTTGAATTAAAAGGACATCCTTCACTCAGATACACAACTTGATCCCAACCCCTTGTATATCATTTAAAGTCATACCAAAATAGAACTTGGACCAAACATCCAAACAAAAGACTTCTATAAGGGACTCCTTTATAGGTTTAAAAACCAAATCCTCTCGAAATTTAACAAAAATATACCTGTGGATTCGACCCCATACTACCATTACACTATGTATTAGTATTTGGTGAAAGTTTGGGACAAATTATAAATTCAAATTTGATTCATGCCAGAGGAAGTAACGAGACCACTGCGCAGAGGCCATCAAATTTCTAGCACTGTTGCTGGGGAGACAACACCATTTCATAGAAGAAATTTGGTTTTTATAAGACTTAGGATTACCTTTCCCTCACCCTTTTTCTATATTTCATTTCAATATTCCCTTGCATCTTCACCTTCATCTTCAGTTCATGTACCAAGGTCCCTTGACCCAGTCAAGAAACCTTGAAGAACAAGAACTGTTGGCCTTCGATCCCAAGATTGAAAGGCATATTCTTTCACTCCATCGGTCAATAATGGCCGATCAACATCACAATGCGGGACCCAACCCACCAAATCATAAAATCATATCAGGAGAACACCCGATGCACCCTAAGAAGACCATTATGGACTATGGATTTCCATCAATCCATGGTGCGACACCAAGTATAGTTTTCCTGCCAATTAAATCCCATACCTTTGAAATCAATCTTGGAATCATACATATGATCCAAAACATGGGACAATTCAGTGGTATTGAGAGTGAAATCCCACATGAACATATTTCCAATTTCCTAGAGGTTTTCAATACCTTTCTCAACCAGGTAGTTTCTTCTGATGCGATAAGGCTCTATGTATTTAATTTTTCATTAAGAGATAGAGCTAAAGATTGGATTAAAATCCAATCTCCTAAGTCAATCATGACTTGGGACAAGATCTCGAAAAAATTTCTCGATAAATACTTTCCACCGATCCAAACCTGGAAACTTCATAATTACATTCAGAACATTGCACAAGCAGATAGAGAATTTTCATGGGAAGCATGGGATCGATTCAAATAACTTTTGAGGAAATGTCCTTATCAAGAAATTGAAACTTGGATTCAAATGAAAAACTTTTATCAATGACTCCATCTAGCGGCATGACTAGTTGTCGATGCTGCCATTTATGGAGGTCTGATGTTCAAAACACCGAACGTAGGAAGAGATATTTTGGATGAATTATCCCATAATTATAGTCTACAGAAAAGTGATTGTGGACCACCGTGATGTGGAATCCACCAAGTTGATGAAACCATCCGGTCATTAGTGCAATTCGAAGAACTAACCTAGAAGATTGAATCATTTCAAATACCAAGCGCACAACCCCTCCTACCCCAATCATGGAGATCTAGTCATGTGAGATGTGGGGTGGACTGCACTAGTATCAAGACTATAAATCAGGATATGAGAAACCATAGGATTGTAATTACATCAATTACAATCAACAAAGTCAACTATTTCAGAAGCAACAATAACAACTGTTTTATCAAAAAAGACATGCTCATTAGTATCCTCAAAAAAATCAAGGATATTTTCAGCAGCATAGTGGTCAAGCTCAGTTTCACAACTAGGGACCACCAGGATATCCACCAATAAACCCTATCTCGAGACCACAATGGTAGACATATCCACAACAACCCTTTTCAAGGCCCCAACAACAACAATTTACACTCGCCCAGCCAAGACCACAACAACCATCTCCACCACTATAAAGTAACTTGGAGAACCTCCTGACATCTTTTGTTCAAAATTTTGATCAAAGGATGACCACACAAGAGACATAGATGCAAAACCAGCAAGAACCTTTGAGAAACTTGGAGATTCAAATGGGTCAGATCCCAAAAAACTTATTTAAAAGATTACCAGGAACTCTAATTGGTAACACTGAGACATAACCATGAGAGGAATCTAAGGCTATAGTGATGAGGAGAATAAAAGTGTTAGACTTCTAACAACCAATGGAAACAAGGCCATAGGAAGAGACCAAAAAACAACCAGAAAAAGTAGAAGCAATACCAAATGAGAAAGATCAAGCCCTGAAAAAACCAAAGGAACCCATTTATATAGCACCACCTTCATACAAGCCACCTATTCCATTTCCAGAAAGAGTGAGGCAAGGTATGATGGAGGCTCAGTACATAAAGTTCCTAAAAATGTTCAAACAATTTCATATCAAAATTTCTTTTGCTGAGGAAATCGCTCAAATTACTATTTATGAAAAATTTATCAAATAATTTCTATCAAATAATTTCTATCAAAAAAGAGAAATATAGAAGGTCTATGAGTCATCTCATTAAATAAAGAATGATCTATTATTGTACAACAGAAAATCCCACCAAATATGAGAGATTCTGGAATCTTTTCAATTCCGTGTGCAATAGGAGAGTGAACATTTGGCAGAGCACTCTGTGATCTTGGAGCCAGAATTAACCTAATACCGATGAGTGTTTTCTTAAAACTCAGACTCCAAGAGATCAAGAAAAAAAGAGTAGCATTGTAGTTAGTTGATCATTTAGTTAATTACCCATGTGTTATTCTTGAATATGTTTTGGTTAAAGTCAGAAAATTTATTTTTCCAGCAGTCTTTATAGTTTTAGACAGGGATGAGAAAGGAGATGTCCTGATCATTATCGAAAGACCCTTCCTAGAAATAGGGAAGGGATTGATTTATGTTAATCAAGGACATCTCATATTAAAATTTGGATTATAAAAAGTATTGTTTAACCTGATAAAGGCTTCACAACATTCAGATGATACAGTTAACTATCACACCATCTCTCTCACTCATCCATGAGAGGAATACATGACTATTGAGGAAGAGAACGATGATTCAGATTCAGAAAAGAAATAAGACTATGAATTTGAGGAAGTTAGTTTTTTTGAACCACTTACCAGAGACACTGTACCACCATTTATCTCATCCATCATTCAGCCACCCATGTTGGACTTGAAACCTTTACCCAATACATCAGGAGAGTCATTATCTTTACCCATCATCATCAATGTCGAACTATCCCAGGATTAAGAAGAAAAACTAGTTAGTTTCCTAAAAAGACACAAGAAATCAATTTCCTAGGGAGTGGCAGATATTAGGGTAATTAATCCTTCAGAGTGAACCCATCAGATTTTACTCAAAGAAGATGCAAAACCAAAAAGACAACCTCACAGGTGGCTCACGCCACTAATGAAGGAGGTTGTTAATGAGGAAGTTATGAATCTTATGGATGCCGGAATAATCATTCCTATCTTAGATAGTGAATGGGTGAGTCCCCTCCAAGTCATTCCCAAAAAGGGAGGAATCACTATAGAAAAGATAACTAATAATGAAATCATTTCAACATGCACCATCACTGGATAGAGAGTTTTCATGGATTATAGATGTTTGAATACAATAATAAGGAAATATAATTTTCCCTTACCTTTTATGGATCAAATGATTGAGAGGCTAGCGGGACATAATTTCTACTATTTCCTAGATGGCTATTTAGGATACAATAAAATTGCACTAGACCCCACTGACTGGACCAAAACCACCTTCACCTGCCCATTTGGTACTTTTTCATATAGACGCATGTCATTTGGTATGTGCAACACACTAGAGACATTCCAAAGATGCATGAAACACATATTTCATGATATGGATAAAGAATTTATCAAAATATTCACGAATTATTTCTCTATCTATGGAAGATAATTTTCTATCTGTCTAAGAAATCTAGAACTGGTTCTAAAACACTGTGAGGAGAAATGATTAGTATTGAATTGGGAAAAATTTCACTTCATGATGCAGGGAGGTATTATATTGGGACAAAAAATATCTGAATAAGGCATTGAGGTTGGTACTGTAATGAATAATGTCATCAAGTATCTTTCAGAACCATCAACCATAAAAGGGATCAGAAGTTTCCTTGGGCATGATGGGTTTTACAGATGCTTCGTAAAAGATTTCACTAGAGTCGCACTTCCACTGACACACTTTTTGTTAAAAGATATTCCTTTCGAATTCAATGAGGAATGTCTACAAGATATTTAAACACTAAAAAATAGTCTGATTGCATCTCCAGTTATCATTGCACCAAACTGGGAAAAAGTGTTTGAGCTTATGTGCGACACCAACGACCTAGCTCTAGGAGCTGTGCTCGGAAAATACATTGAAAACACCTTCTGTCCAATATATTATACCAGACATACTTTAAATAAAGCCCATATCAATTATACAAATACAAATAAGGAACTCCTAGCTACCGTATATGCCTTTGAAAAGTTCCATTCATACCTCATTCTATCCAAAGTCATTGTCTATACAGACCATGCCACCCTTAGATACCTGATGAAAAAGAGAGACAAAAAACCAAGATTGATATGATGGATTTTTTTGCTACAATAATTTGATGTCATAATCAAGGAAACCAAAGGGACATAAAATATTATTACTGACCACCTCTCACGATTACCCCTAAGCATCATTAAAGAAGGCATCGAGACTGATATTAAAGTATATTTTCCAGATGAAAAATTATTTAGTATCAATACCCAACCTTGGTTCTTAGACATGGAAAAATATCTTTCCCTAGGATATCTCCATCATGACCTCTCATACCACCAACACAAGAGGTTTCTTTCTGATTATAAACACTACTTTTGGGATGAACCATTTCTATTCAAGCACTGTGATGATGGCCTTTTACGACACTACATCATGGAGGAAGAGATACAAAATGTGATCGAAATGTGCCACACATTGCCAACTGGCGGCTATCATAAACCAGAGCACATAATGGAAAAGATCCTACAAAGTGAATTTTTCTGGCCCTCATTGCATCATGATTCTAGGGGATTTTGTCATCAATGTGATAGATGTCAAAGAATAGGGAACATCATTAAAAGAAATGATATTCCACAAAACCCCATTCTAGAAGTTGAAATTTTCGATTTTTGGGGTATTGACTTTATAGGACCATTCCCCTCATCACATGGAAGGAATTTCATTCTAGTTGAAATAGTCTATGTTTCCAAGTGGGTTGAAGCTGAAGCCACAATGCATGACACAACAAAGGTAGTCATGAATTTTCTTCAAAAGAACGTGTTTACACATTTTTTATTTCCATGAATACTCATTAGTGATCACAAAACACATTTCTCAAATCATCCAGAATGAAAAATTCTTGAAATATATGGCATTCGATACAACACCGAAACTCCCTATCACCCACAAAAAAGTGAGAAAGTCAAATTTTCAAACAGGGAGGTGAAAAAAATCTTAGAGAAAACTATTAACACCATTAGACATGATTAGATCCTGAAATTGATCGATGCATTATGGAAATACCAAACTATGTACAAAACACTCATAGGCACCACCCCATTTAGTCTGGTTTACGGTAAATAATGTCATCTTCCAGTGGAATTGGAACATCATTCATTCTGGAAAATTAAAAAGATGAATATGGATTTATAAAAGTCTATAGATGAATGATTATTGTAATTAACCTGTTTGAAAGAAATAAGAAAAGCTGCATATGAAAATGTAAGGATTTACAAGGAAAAAATGAAAAAATGGAACGACCAATGAATTAAAATACATACCTTCATTATAGGGATCAATATTTTTCTATTTAATTCAAGATTAAAACTATTTCTAGGAAAGATAAAGTCAAGATGGTATGGTCCTTTTGAGGTTGTCCAAGTTTTTTCCTATGGAATAATTGAAATTCAATGAGACAGAGGATCAACATTCAAGGTGAATGGTCAAAGGTTGAAGATATTTCAGGAACCATTCCATGAAGGTTGTGTCCTCAGCCTCAAGTTCCACTAAACTTAAAAGGATTCAAGATCCCGACTTTAAAGGAAGCTCTGATTTGGAGGAAACCCAATCTAGGAACTCTTTAGGTAAGTTATATTAGGATATTTGATGATGAATATTCAGTTTGAATGAAGATGAAATATGGAAGAAACAAGGAAATTTGGAAAAGAATAGATAAGTAAATGTCGTGGACCTCATGTTCATGACTTGTATCTTTTTAGCCAGTAAAAAATTAAACAGTACTCCACTTCATGATGTGACCAAGTATTACACATTGTGAACTCTTTTGGTTCAGTTTTTAAAAAATAGAAAGTCACAACCCACAACGTCACGAACCACACCTTCTTCCCCCAATGACTCATCTCCCCACTCCTCTCCCTCATCTCGTGGAAACCCAACCCCCCCCCCCCTCACCATCATGAAACCCCTCCCTCTCCCTCTCCCTCCCTATCATGCAAACCAACCCCTCCCTCTCCCTCCCTATCACACAAACCAACCTCTCCCTCTCCCTCACCGTCGCACACCCCAACCCCTCCTATATCAATGACATGAACCAAATAGACACAAACCTCATCCACTACATCTTACTCCTCCTCATCCTCATCATCTGAGTAACGACCCACATCCAAGTGTCTGCGGACCTCCACAGACTAACCTTCTTCACCAGCAACTACCCATGCGACACCAGCCCCTCAGGCATGGCCCTACACCACCATGACTTCCAGTGATGAGAACCTGCACCTACACCCCATATTATGTTTCTCTAACCCAATGAACCAGGTTAATATTATTAGATTATAGTTGAAGCCCATGTGAACAAATAAGATCCTAGACATGAGGATCCTTACCCAGCTAAATATTGCAAATGCTATCGCTAACCTCCTTGTGGCTATTCACATTAGCACCATTATAGAGGTCCACGAGGAGACATACAAGGAGTTATTTTTAGAGTTTTTGGCCACCTTTGAGATGGGCATCAACAGTCTCAGTTTCCACCTAGGTGGCTGCCCACACAAGTTGTCTTTTGCTGAGTTTGGGTTCGGGCTTGGCATCTATACCGAGGAGTTTGTCATTTTAGACATTTATCTGATGCTTCAACTACAACCACCTCATGACATATCTATGTAGTTATGGCCTATGATATCCTATGACCCTCAGTCACATCACAACCCACACATCACTAAATCCACTCAGCTGTGGGGTCCATCTTTGCTCATCTTGTATAGAGTTATGACACGTGGCTAGTTTTTCTGAGCTGAGAGTCATGGCAGCATCATCCAGGTGGATGTGATGATTCTACCAGTAGCCACGGGGAGGCCTAAAAATTAACATGGCCACTCAGTTCACTCAACACTATAGGACACTGGCATAGTGGACGCAAGGCACACTCATGGGTGTATCTTTCATCACCCACCTGGCCAGGTAACTGGGCATTTTTGATGCTTCACATCCCCTCACCTCCATTGGACTATTGGAGATAATTAATATTGTTCTCCTACACAAGATGAAGATTCTAGTCAGGGAGGGTGACTTATATTTCTGGGCATCAAGCATCTAAGAGGCTACACCTCAGGAGTCGCTAGCTGGAGTAACAGCACCAGAGCCACCCCAGCCTCCTCAGATAGACACACCTACTACACCCTTACCCACCACCACCTCCACCACCATTTAGACCGTACCACCACCATCCTTTCACACACTCACCAATATCTAGGACGATATCTAGTGCATTTTAGAGAATATACACCAAATATCATCCCACCTCTATCTCTCATTCATTGAGTGAACTTAATTTTCCATTTCACCCTCTCCCACCCCATCTAGACCTTCTTCCTCCACCATTCCACCACCCCCTTCCACCCAGCTGGAACTCCCTCACGATCTCACCAACCCTCCTAACTAGCAGAGCAGGCCCAAAGGGGAAAGGGAGTTTCCACTGAGGCCATTTCTAAGGTACCATTCATTGATCCAACTACAAGACCCATGACCCTAGTACAGATCAGTACTTCACCACCCGCCACCCCAACCCATCTCCATAACTCTACTACCACACCACCCACCATTGTTTCACCTCTATCCTCTACTGTTGATACTACTAACACAGATATTCCCAATCAGTTGATCGAGACATTGGGTAGTGTGATGATTCTCGAGGATATTTTTGGCGTAGATCATTGATCTGACTTTGATATATCTTTTGGTATTTTTGAGACCTTTCCATGTACTTGGGATGGTTATATTTTCATCATTTTGTTTCCCACCTTCTAAAAACAATCTCCATCCACCCATCTAGCTGACGATGTTTAGTTAGCACTTTATGGGAGGCAACCCATAGTTCATTTCTTGTTTTGTTGAGTTGTCAGGGACATGTCTTTTTTATTTCCTTTTCATTCTTCATTTTGTGTCTTTCATGAAGCTAAATTGTAAAACTATAACAATTTTAATAAAATACCAATCCCACTTTCTCACTCTATGTGTGTTCTTATTTTATCTGATATTCTTGATGTTTATACCTATGAAATAACAATTTTTATCTAGTGTAGGATTTTCTCTTCTAACACTTTTGTAGGTACATTTGATTTTTGTGCTACAATAGATTAAACACCCCTCATGACATACCAATTGTACCAAGGAGCTCTTGATTACTTATTATTTTAATTTTGTCCAATATTCCATTTCACATACTTTAAGATTCACTACCATACCTCTCCCAAAATCATTCTATTGACAGTAGGGACATTGTCTCATTTTAAGTGTGTGTGTGGGGGGGGGGTCTCACAGTTTCACTTGTAATGCACTTAAATTTTTGATTGTTCTCACTTGTCTGGGAGACATTTTTCTTAATAATAAGAATGATTTAAAATTGATAATAATTATTCCCTTTTAATTAAAGAAAAATTTAAGTGGAAAAGTGTTAAGGACTATGTTTCACTCCTGATTAGATTTGTTTAGATTGATTGTTGACTTTAGAGAATTAATTCAAATTCAAAATATTTGAAATAATTATTAATTGACCAATTAATTAGGATTTATTCCCTTTATGATTTCCAGTTTGTTTTTGATTCTCAGTACCTAATAGGTCTCTAAGACTTCAATTTTATACTCTTATTTGAGAATATTTCTTGAGAGATACCTAGGTCATGTAAACCAACTAGAACTTTCACTGAGATCTTATCAAAATGATGACTGAACAAGTATGGATTTAAAATGATTTAGGCATTCTTTGATAGAAACTTTCCATGATACCCACCTGACATCTATCCTTTGTTTAGCCCATAGTTTCCATGAATGACCTATTATAATGAAGCTTTTCCAATCCTATTTCCCTTCATACCCTGCTTCTTGTACAATTCTTATGGATATCTTTGAAAAAATGTGTGGGAGACGTTCAGAAAACATGGGGTTCTTACACTTTTAGAGATGTATGGTGCACCCACCTGACTATGAGGTTGTGATCCACATGCCATTTTTTGTAACTCATTCATATTCTGTTACTTTTCAAAATTTAAAAAGAAAGTAAAAATTGATATGGTTTGTGCACTAGGAGGGTCAAAAATCCCCATTTTACAGACTGATGAACCCCTTGAAGGATCATATGTGGTTAGGTTATGGATATGAGATATATCCTAAGTATGAATTTTGAAAAATAAAAATTCAAAAGAAAAATAAAAAGGAAAGGAATAGAATAATTTTTGTATACATAGTTGATACACATATGGACCTAACCCAAGATGATGGAGTACAGACTTGACCAGCTAGAATGAGGAAATTCATCACACTTTCTCTTTCACTTTCTACATTTTACTATAGATCTTACCCTCCTTTTTGAGACTGATCTTTCACATTCTACCTACCTACCCACAACCACAAAGTCATCATAACCCAATTTCTTAAAGCCCTCCAGATTAATCTTATGCTTGTCTGTACACAGTGGAGATGATAGAACCAGTGCAAGCCTATGGTTAGGAACATGTACTCAGGGTACAAGCATACCTCTACTTACATTTTATACCCAGAGTGATGAGAGAAAATAATGTGAGGTAGAATATAATTGGGTATATAACTTAAGTAAAAGTTAAGATATTATGATTAGAATACTGGAATTTGTTTTGAAACTTAGACTGTGAGGCGTAACTAACTTTCTATACAGGTTTAATTCTAGAAATTTAATTTTCTCTACTTATACCTAATTTTAATTTCACGGACATAATGAATATTTCTATCTTTAAAAATTTATTATCATTAATGAAATATTCGTTGAGATGTTCTTGTTTGAGGACAAGAAATTGTTCAAGTGTGGGGATTTGATAAGACTAATTTATATATACATTTTTCTGTCAATTGTTTTTACTTTTCATTAAAATTATTTGATAATGCACGTGGTATGTGTCTATTTTTTAGGAATAAAATCTTCATAGGTTTTCAAGAAATAAAAGGTAGAAAAAGTAAAAAATCAGTCAAGTACACATCGTGATGGTGAATTTCATACCGTGTACCTGAAGATCACAACATGGCTCAAGTTGTGAAGCCGAGTCGTGACCATGCCACAAAGCCTGAAGGAAAAGATTGCTACATGTCGTGACTAGACTAGAAATGTCCTAAATCTAGTCAAATCCCTAGATGAGAAATCTATGAATAATCCATGCAAAAATTAGATACAGATGAGGTACACATCATGAATGACCCTCTCACATTGTGTACCCAAACAAACCTATTAAATTCTCGAAAGACCCACGTGCCACACTGGAGATCAAAAATCCACGGGAAGTGATGTGGATCAAGTCTACACGTCATGTAACTACGGTACATGTCGTAACTAAAAACGCTTATATAAGCAGCAGAGTGGTAGAGCATTTGGGATTATTCCAGACGTTATTCTCTTCTCCCTTTTATCTCCTTTGAGAATTATTTCGCCCTTTCCCTCTCAAAATCTCAAACTCTTGGTATTTGTGCATTTTTTAATCCAAGAGCTGTGGAGCCTCTATTATTCAACACATTCAATCCCCATCATATTTAGATTCAATTTTCATTTATCACTGTCAATTAAGTCTTTTATTTATTATAATTTACTTAGTGCATGATATTTCAGTACCATTCTTAAATCTTTTCATGATATTGAATTCATTAATGTCACTCAATCCATAAAACATGATGTTTTTAGTTTATTTAATTGCATCCTACCCCACCATGAGTAACTAAATTCCTTAGGGGTAGGGATCAAGAAATGTATCTACATAACTAAATATACCTTTAAATCTGAACTTGGAAATCCTAATTGAATTATTAACTAGGATATGAACCCCAGATCTACCCCAATTGTGCGAAGGTCCCTAACCACAGGACATTCAAACATAAGACCCTATCCTAATTGAAGAAGACTAAGCTACGACCACTATCTTAGGAGACTTTCTGCCTTCATGAAACCAAACTTAATGCACCTAGGTTTTCGCTATCTCCCTACCACGGAATAGCTACCTCCTAGGTAGAACTATGAGGCTAAGACCAAAGTAAACTAGTGATCCCTATTTGCTTCATAGACTAAGACATAAGATCTTTCCAAGGTTAGAATTAAAAGGACATCCATTACTTAGGTACATGACTTAATCCCAACCCCCTGTCTATCATTTAAAGTCATCCTAAAATAGAACTTGGACCAAAATCCCAAAAAAAAGGCTTATATAAAGGACTCCCTTATAGGTTTGGAAACTATATCCTCTCAAAAGTTAACAGTAGTCTCCCTGTGGATTCGACCCCATACTCCCACAACACTATGTATTAGTATTTGGTGAAAGTTTGGGATGAATTATAAATTCAAATTTGATTCACGCCAAAGGAAGTAACGACACCACTGTGTAGAGGTGATCAGTGCTATACTCTCACATTGAGAGTGTGAAGAGTAGATATAGGATCACTTTGATCCGAACTACTATAAAAATACATGTGTTATAGTTTTATTTTCCACTGTTAATTTAATTAACTTTGATGAGTATTTAATTTTTTAAATAGGCCAATTCAGACCTCTTAAATATTCAACCATTTCACATATTGGGTTCAAACAATTAGTATCAGAGTGTATACCTTAAATGGATTATTATTTTTGTGTTATATATATATATATTCACATATATTTATTTTTAAAAATATCTTAGAATTAATAATATATAGAAAATTTCTATTTTATATGACATGAAAAAGTTCTAATGATGCCCATGCTCTAAAAAGACCACCATTCTTTGATGGTAATGATTATGGTTATTGGAAAGTCTAGATGGAATCATATCTTAAATAGATAAGTATTGATCTTTGGAAAACCATAATAAAATATTATAAACTTCTTGAGGCTAATCCTGATACTCTTACCAGTGATGATGCTTTGAAATATGTTCTTAATTACAAAACCATGAATATAGTTTATTGTTCTATTGATCAGAATGTATTTAATCACATTTTATCTTGTATAACTATATGTGATATGTGGAGAATATTGAAATCAACTCATCATGGTTCTAGTAAACTAATTGGAACTGATTTTGGTATATTAGGGGAAGAATAAAATGATTTTAAGATGGGAGAAAATGAATATATAAATAAAATGTTTCAATGATTTAATGGTATTGTAAATGAAATGAATTAATTAGGAGAATCTTTAGATAATACTATTTTAGTTGAAATATTTTTAAGAGATCTTTCTAAAAATTGGCATGATAAGAAAGTAGTAATTAATGAAATTAATAATTTTAAAGAATATATTATTGGTGAGATTATTGGTTCCTTATTGTAATATGAGTTAGAATTGGAAAATATTGATAAAGAAGAATCTAATAAAAGAAAATAACTTTCTTTAAAATCAAAAATTAAAGTTACTACTTAATCTTCATATTATGAGTTATAAGAAAATAATAGCGATGACACTGGTTATGCTGTCAAAAAATATTACAAGATAAATATGGGGTATTAAAGAAGTAATAAAAGAGATTATTTCAGATATGGTCATAGAACAAACCAAAAAGGTAATTCTATTTCTAATGAAGTTTCAGATGTAACTTGTTATGAATGTATTATGAAAGGGAATATAAAACCTGAATTCTCAAATCTAAAAGTAAAGAACATGAAGATGAGAAAAAAGGAGAATATATTACTTATAGATGGATGAAGTATTACTAAATACTCAGATTCTAGTGAAGAGTCTAGTTTTGAAAATGGATTAAAAAATCTATACTTAATGGATTATATAAATCAAGTGAATCAAAATTTGAATCTTTTAATTTTAATTTTAAAGAAAAAATTATGGATGAATTATATGATGAAATTAAAAGGGCACACAGTGATATTTTTAAATTTTCAAATATT
Source organism: Viscum album (assembly GCA_963277665.1). Classification (NCBI taxonomy): domain Eukaryota; kingdom Viridiplantae; phylum Streptophyta; class Magnoliopsida; order Santalales; family Viscaceae; genus Viscum; species Viscum album. Next base: position 1,307,511,988 of record OY728160.1, on the reverse strand, counting down.
CACAAGGAACTAATGAGTAAGTAGGAAAAAAAATTCAAGGAAAACAAGAGCACTAATAAAGAGAATGAAGAGTTAAGAAATCATACTTCTGGTTTTAATGATAAGATCTATATAGATTTATAAAATTTTAAAAAATAAAATGAAAAAAATAAATGATTAAGTTTTTAAAAGTAATAAGGATAAAGAAATAAAGTTTAATGTTATTAAGAATGAAAATGAAAAGCTAAAAAATTAAAATGAAAGCTTAAAGTTATATTTATCCATATTTTTTCAAGAAAGTGAAAATTATGATAAAATGAAAAGAATGAAAAAATTAAATAAAATTAAGATAGATGGTTATGATAATAAATTTCCTAAAATGTATAATATATTTTTTGTAAAAAGTTCCAAGGGTGGTGTTTCAATAGTTATTGGTTTTAAATGTGGAGTGAAAGGAAAATATAAAAGTTAATGTTCATTTAGATTTCAATAATCTTTTAGACACACCAAATTCTTTATGCTTAAGTACTTATCCAATAAATTACCTATTAATAAAATTTTGAAATTGGTTTGAGTTCCTAAGAAAAGTTTCTCTAACTCGATTGAACCCAAGTTTTTTTGGGTACCAATACTCTCTTAAATCTACATTTATAGGATATATGCCTTAAAATTTTAATAAAAAAACCTAATACATGGACAATGGGTGTTCCCAACATATTACAAGTTATAATATAAAGTTTCTATTATTCAAAAAATGTGAAGGAGGTAGTGTTTCATTTAGTGATAATTCAAAAGTTATAGTAAAATTAATTAGTGAGGTTTGAATTTTTTATTCTATTATCATATCTAAAGTATTGTGCATTGAGGGTTTGAAACAAAATATAATTAGTATTTCTCAATTATGTGATGATGGAATGGATGTAAAATTTAAAAATGCTTTATGTATAGTTTATAAAGAAAAAATTTCCTTATTTTATGAAAATCAAAAGGATAATATTTATTCAATTAATTTTACTAAATTGACTAACCAAAATGTTAAATGTTTATGTTTCATTCATTTAGATAACATTTTATGTCATAGGATACTTAATCATTATAAATTTAGATTATTTTACAAGCTATCTAAAATTTATATTATTATGCAAATTCCAGATTTAAAGATGGAAAACACCTACTTTTTAACTCATGTATGAAAGGTAAACACCATAAACAATATTTCAAAACAATCAAAAAAGTGAATATGGTAATAACTTTATAAATTTTACATATTGATTTATTTATACTAATATAAATACTAGTATGGGTGAAAAAAGTTATTCTTTTTTAAGTGTTGATGAATTTTAGCTGATTTAAATAGGTGTACTTTCTAAGTTATAAATTTGAAACCATTTTTATTTTTTTGATTATTAAAAGTTTTTTCAAAATGAAAAGGGATATTTAATTTTTTCTATTATAACTGACATGGGAGGGGAATTTATAAACCTATAATTCGATATATTTTTTGAATATAATAGTTATTATCATAATTTTTCAACCTCTAGGAAACCCTAACAAAATGGTTCTATGGAATGGAAAATAGAACACTATAATAAATATCTAGAACCATGTTAAATGAATTTAAAACACCTAAATATTTCTGGGTAGAATATATAAATACAAATTTTTATGTTTGAAATATAGTTATTTTTAAGAGTGATTTTAAATAAAAAATCATATGAACTTTGGAAAGGTAGAAAACTAAAGGCTGGGAATTTTAGAGTATTTAGTTGTAATGTTTATATTCTTAACACTAAAGATTCATTGTATATATTTGATTCAAAATATGATGAATATATATTCTCAAGATATTCAAGCTCTAGTAAAACATATAGAGTTTATAATAAAATATCCATGATAGTTGAATAATCTACACGTGTGAAATTTGATGAAAATATTTCAAAATAACGGAATGATGATTTAAACTAACTTGAAGAGGAATTTAGAGACTTCAATTTTATAGTGGATGATCCAAAAAATAATAATTCAAACTCTTAGGAGGATAATCACTCTCATGAAAAGTAATGTATAAATCATAAAGATCACACTCTAGAAAAAGTAACTAGAAATTTTAATTCAAAAATTCAAACAAAAAATTCTTTAAGGAATTTTTGTACTTATCATGATTTTATTTCTAGTTTTGTTCCTAAAAATGTTGATAAATATTTAACTAATTTGAAATATATTTTATCTATATAAGAAGAGTTAAATCAGTTTTCTAGAAATAAATTTTGGGATTTAGTTGAACAACCTAAAGTTTTTCAAGTAATCGATACTAAATGTATTTTCCGAAATAAACATATTTAATTTGAAAAAATTATTAAAAATAAATCCAGATTGGTAATATAATGATATAGTCAAGAATAAGAGATAAATTATAATGGAACATTTTCCTTGGTTTCTAGGTTAAAAGTTATAATAATTTCATTTTATTATGTAGATTTTCTTGGTTTTAAATTATACAAAATTAATATTAAAAGTGCATTTCTAAATGGTTATATTTTTGAGGAAGTATATGTTAAATAGCCCTTAGTTTTGAAAATAAAAAGTTTCCAAATAATGTTTTGAAGACATATAAAGAACTTTATGGTCTTAAACAAGATCTAAGATCTTGGTATAAAATATTATCAAATTGCCTTTTGAAAAATAGTTTTACAAAAGGAAAGTTAGATCGTAATTTTTTTATCAATAAAAAATTCTAAATAAATTTTTATTTTTCAAATATATATTGATGAAATTATGTTTGTATCTTTAAGTGATGATTAGTGTAATTATTTTTTCAAAATTAACAACTAATGAATTTGATATGAGTCTCATTAGAAAATTAAAATTCTTCTTTAGACTTAAAATTTTTCAAATAATTGATGGAATATTTATAAATAAATCTAAGTATGCCTAATAATTGGTTAAAATATTTAGTTTAGATAACTTTAAAACTTAAAATATTACCATCATTACTCTATGTTAGTTTGATACTGATGAATATGAAAAATCAACTGACAATAAACTTTGTAGAAGTATGATTGATAGATTATCATATTTAACTGCTTTTAGGTATGATTTGATGTTTTCAATGTTTATTTGAGAAATATTTCAAATAAATCACAAAAATGTCACTTAAAGGTTGTAAAAATAATAATCAAGTATATTAAAATTTCCTTAAACCTCAGACCATTTTATGCTGGAAGCTAATTTTGAGCTAAAAAGTTAAACATATTCTAATTTTGGTAGCTGTAAAATAGATAGGAAAAAAGTGGTATGTGTCATTTACTTAGAATAATATTAGTATATTTGATTTTTAAGGAACAAAATAATGTTTCCTTATCTATTATAGAAGAAGAATACATTTTTTATGCAAGTTTTTGTGCTCAATCTCTTTAGATTAAGAAAAATTTATGCAACTTTTATGTTTTATTTGAAAAGTTACCTATTTTATGTGATAATTATTAAGAAATTTAAATTTTAAAAAATCCTTTAAATCATTAAATAATAAATAATATTGAAGTTATATTTTGTCTTATTAGATACCATGTTCAAAAAAGTGAAATCTATTTTTAATATATTCCAACTGATGATCAACTAACTAGTATATTTACTAAACCCTTGGATGATACTAAGTTTGAGAGAATAAAATATGAACCAAGAATTTTATAAGTTTCAAATAAAATTTTGAACTAAACCTATTTGTAGAATATGTTTGTGGACATAAAATTCCTTTTCAAGGTTAAAATCATTTCACCTTTAAAATCTCATTTCATGTAAAATTTAATAGTTTTGAATTCATCATTATATTAAATGTTTTGTTCAGTAATCATGGTTAAAATATTTGAATTTAATGGTTTACTAACATGGAAATAAATATTTTTTTTCATATCTTGCTAGTGGAAATGTAATCAGCTTATACTTTTTGGTTTACCTGCATCTGCTTTCACTGTTGGCTACTATTTTATTCATTACATATCTTGTTGTAAAATTTCTAGAATATATTATCATGTGTTCATGTCTCCTTATAGTTTCTATAATATTTTTCAGAAGGACTTTTCTCTATGTCATAGGATCATATTTTTAATTCCAAACACAAATTTTTTTTATTTTCACATAGTATTTTAAAGATGAAATTTTTTAAAGAAGGAATAAAATCTTATATTAAGAGGGTGTTTTAATAAATTTATTATCCATCTCATAAAATTACTATTTCAAAGTTAATTTCATGTTTATAATACATGAATTTAAGGGGATATTTCATGTTTAAATATGAAATTCCTTGAAATCTACCACTACATATTTTGATTTTTTTTAAATGTTCTAAACCTATTGAAATCATAGTATTTAAATATATTTTGCAAGTATTACCCTTTGTGTAATATTATTTATCCCAGGGGGGTTATCCTATCTTCTTATAAATTATTTTAAAAGGGGTATAACTCATTTGACTTATTTTTATAGCTTTCCTCCAAAATGGGTAGAGATTATTTTATTTAAGTTTAATGGGGAGATGTGTTTTTATCATTTAATATTTTTTATAATTTCAAAAAGGGGGATATATTTTTGAAATTATAATTGGTTTTGTAATTATGAAAAATAGGGTTATTATTGAGGGGATACTTGCCCCTTTTTATTGTTTTTATAATTATAAATATAACTTTTATTTATTTTTTCATATCTTTAAAATTGTTATTTTATTCTCTCTAACATGAATTAAGAATTTTGTTTTAAGTATGCATTAGTTTTAGAAGAAAATAATATTGTTTTTGTTATTTATTGTTTTATTTTTTGAGTTTATTTTGTGTCTTATGAACTGATTTTAGAGAAAATTCCACTTTAGTATGAGTTGTGTTACAAATAATACATTGAAATTATCATAATTGAATAATTATAACTTATCACATCATTATTTACTTATTAATAAATTTATTCTTATGATTTTATGATTGATATTTATGGTTTTATAAAATGATCCTTGAGAATTTTTATCCATAAAGGATGGTCCTTATGTTTTTTTTACAAAGTTAAATTTTCAAAAAGTATAATAATGGTTACATTGCATATATTTATGGTTACACAACATATAATGATGGTTACACAACATATATTGATGATTACGCAACATAGAATGATTCTCATCACATAGGATAATGATGTTTATGCAACATAGGATAGTGCTTACAGAACACTAGGATAATGCTTATGTAAATTTGGGATGATGATTCTGAAATACAAATTGATGTTTATATAGAACATGAAATGATGCTTACACACACTCATGTTTATGCAAAACATTAGGATATTGCTTATACAAAAACCATGTTTACACAAAATACCAAAAATGATGTTTACACACATTCATGCTTATGAAAAATGTTGCTTACACATATTTCAATAGTTTGTTTTTATAATGTTAAAAATATGATCTATTTTACTTATAATTTGGTATTTTGGTTTACTGTATATTCATGTTAGTTGTTTGATTTAATTGTTTCATAATTCTTTTAAAATAGGTTGAGGGTCTAGCCCAATTTTATTAAAAAAAGGAAGTCCTTTTTTAAAACAGGTTTAGGGGGAACCCAATACACGGTTCATAGGCCTAGAGGCCTATAGGACCATGAGAAACATGATTCGAAGGACTAAACATGGTCCAAAGGACCCAATGACCCATAGGACTAAAAAAATACCCTAAAAAGAAGATGCCCCAAAGGCCCAATATAAGAAAGATAATGCCAAGCAGTATTGCAACATCTTAACACCCCCCTATCAGAGATATTTCACCAATGATTCCATTCAAGAATGTTGCATCACCCCCTACTGACTGTTGTGTCGTACTGGACTGACACAACATGACATGGCACCTCTTCATCCCACATTGGAGTATGGGGGAGAACTGGATGATGGGTGCCAACACAAACATCACTATTTTGATCCACCCACATGTGTGATCACTACATCATCAACCTAATTATCCACATCTCTTGATTGAAACACTATGTATAAATCCAAAAGGTTGGGTTCCCATCTGCCCCACAAGATAAATAGATGAATGATGGGTCTCATTACACCCATCCTTATTTCAAGGATGATCACCCGATGAGTCCTTCACAGTGTGTTGTATCCCCTACCAAATGAACAACTTTGAAACATTACATTGGATTCACACATGAACCTATTATTATGGGGAAATAAGAAAACACATCAATTAGATTATTTGATTGGTTGTGCATGAAACTTTCATCTTTAAATTTACTATATATGAAGGAACTCCTTATATAGAGTTCGATAGAACCTATTCAATAATGGATGTTGAAGATATTTTTAAACTGTATCATTTTACATTCAATTGATATCATCATCACTAAAATATCAGCTAAACTTCATCATTCAGAACCTTTTTTGATGAAGTAATCCTTTCCACCCCAACATTCAAATCTTGACTGTTTCAACTAGTTTTAGTGGTTCTTAATTCTTTATATTTTTAGTGTACTATATTTTTGATTTATGCTTTTACTTTTAAAAGAAATACCATAGTGTATTGGTTTACTACCCCAACAAAAGGTACATCTGAGGTTGTGCCTCCCAATTGAAAAAGGTTAGTTTCTTCGTTTTACTTTCATTCAGTAAAAGGAAGTGGTTTCAGTTGTACCTTGGTCTAGATAAAGGAAAGGCTGGTTCTTCCTCCACTTCAAAAGGAAGGTTCTAGGTTATGACTCCAAGTGTGCAAAAGTTGTGTTTTGGGTTGTTCCTCCAGGGGTTAAAAAGATGGTTTTAAAAGGTTGTGACTCCTTTCAAAAGTAATATAACCATATTAGTGGGTCTCATACTCTAATATTGAGTGTGTGAAGAGTATATGTAGGATCACTTTGATCTGAACCACTATAAAAATACATGAGTCAATATTTTATTTTTCACTATAAATTGAATTAACTTGGATAAGTATTTAATTTTTTTAAAGAGGTCAATTCAACCTCAATTGACCTTTCGACCATATAACCTTTTGGGATCAAATAAATTATATGCAATGTGTATAAAGTATATACACTATATATTTTCAATGTAAGTTTTTATTGTAAATTTTTACTATGAATTTTCATTGAAAATTTTTATTCTAATTTTTAAATTTTCTCTTCAAATTTAAATACTATGTATAAATTTCCACCAGTAACTAGAAATGTTTATACGGTGTGTGAGAAATATCCAGTGTAAATTTTCAGTGCAAATTTGCACTCTAAACCTGCACTATGAATTTTAAATGAAAGTGTATTGTGAAATTTTTAAAGTTTCCATTGAAATTTAAATTCTAAATATAAATCTCCATTGGTGATAGAATATTTTAACTTTTAATTTTCATTAAAAATATCAACAAATTTTTTTAAGTTTTCTTTGGAAATTAAATTATGAGAAAAAAATTACACTAGTAACTTGAATTTCTCACTATGAATTTTCATTGAAAATTCCTTCTAGAATTTTCATTGAAAATTACATCTAGAATTTTCAAGGTCTTCATGTGAAAATAAATTTTGAGTGGAATTTCCATTAAAAATTTAATTTTTCACTATTTATGTTTGTAAAAAAATACAGCATCCATAGAATTAGAAATGTTTTAAAATATGTATTCACTATGAATCTAAATTATATATATATATATATATTATGTAAGAAATATACATTAAAAAATTCAAGTGAAAAATTTATATGTATGTATGTATACATGAACTAAAAATTTCCTGTGTGAATTTGCACTAAAAAAATACATTTCATATTTATATTTTTATATATACATTGTATATATGTATGTATGCATATGCTCTTTCAAATATATAGTAGAAAATTTATCTTGAAAATTGATAGTATAAAAAAATTATATATCCATATCTATATAATTTTTATAATGTTTTAAAATAAATAAATTAAAATATACTTTATTTATTTTAAAAATAAATATATATCAATGTAACTTTAAAAAAACTTAATAATAAATATATATTTTTATATGTACCCACATTATTTATTTTCATTTTAAGGTTACAGTGTTTATTTCTTTTAAATAGTGTATAATAATAATAATTCTTATAATAATTATATTTATACATATGCATTTAAAATGTTTTAAAAAATTATAATCCTGAGTATTTGCTTTAAAAAATATACATTTTAATATGAATTATTTTAAAATATGAACAACCTAAATAATAAAGTTAAATAAAATAGAAAACAATATATGTACATATGCATGCATGTATATATCTACAAAATACTTTCAATTGAAATTTTACACTATAAAATTACACTATATATTTATATTAATGTAAATATATTCATACATACATAAGTATGTATATATACATTGAAAATTTTCACTATAAGTTTCCATAAAAAATGCATTGTATATTTATATTAGGACACACACACACACACAATTCATATAAAACATTCATTGACAAATTGCATTGGAAATTTAAGTGGAAATTCACCTTAAAAGTTTTCAATGAAAATTTACACTAAAAGTTTATTGTGAAAATTTCAATGAAAATTTCTTATGAAAATTAAGATTTTTTATTTATGTATTAAAATATTTTCTTTGTAATTTTAAGTGAATATTTGAACTGAAAATTTCTATTATAAATTTTTACTAGAAATTTTCAATGGAAGTTAGCATTGGATATTTCTATAAGAAATCTACAGTTTAATTTTTTAATGCAAAATTACATTGTTTATTTACGTTTTAAAACTTTGGAATAAAAATTTTAACTTGAATTTATTTTAGAATTTTTTTAATAACTTTTTTATTGAAATTATAATAAAAATTAATTGGAAATTTTTATGGGAAATTTAAGTGTAAATTTAAACTAAAATTTTTCAGTGGAAATTGGCACTAAAATATTCTAACATAAATTTCCTATAGAAATATTCACTGGATATTTATAGTCAAGATTTTAATTGTAAAATTTCAGTAAAAATTTGCATTGTTCTTTCATGTATTAATTTATTTTTATTGAAAATTTAAACATTTATTTATTTTAAAATTATGATATTCAAATGTACACTACAAATTTTCTATGTAAAATTTCACAACAAATATTGAGTATAGATTTCGACTAAAAACTATAAAATTCCTATGAAAATTCAAAATTTATGTTTTTATGTATGAATACACACATATTAATACATATATATGTATATAATTGTATTAATTTTTAGCACAAATTTATACTCATAACAGTAAAATTTCACTTTTAATTGTTATTGGAAATTTATATTGCAATCATGGAAATTTCTAATGGAAATTAAATCTTGAGTATAAATTTACCCCAATGACTAGAAATTTTCATCAATAATTTTCAATTAAAATTTCAATATAAATTATTGAATTTTCAATTAAAAAATTTCACTATGATTTTTATTGAAAATTTAAATGAAAATTTACATGTATGTATGAATGGATGTAATGAAAATTTCCAATGTATGTATGCACTAAAAATTTCAAGTAGAAATTTACAATGTAAATTTGTGATGCAAAATTTCATTGCAAATTTATAAGTTTAAATTTCTATTAGTGTTAATTTTCATTATAAATATATAATAAAATTTTTTGATATAATTTTATACAATATTTATAGGTTTACATATGTATATCCATTAGTAATAAAAAAATTCATTGTGATTTTTTTTGGAAATTTTGATTTTTGTTTTTGATGTTTTCATTGAAAATTAAATTCCCTGTTTAAATTTTGACTAAAAATTGAAAATTTCCAATGTTTATTTTTATCAAAAATATCTATTGAAATTGTAGATTTATCATTGAAAATTGAATTTCTTGTTGAAATATCTACTAATAATTAGAAATTATCACCGTGAATTTTCATCGATAAGTTTGATTAAATGTGTGTGTGTGTATTTTTGTGTGTATTTATATATATATATATACATATACCAATATAAATATATGTAGACACACACACACACACATAGATATATATATACACATAGAAATAAATAAATGTATAATATATATATATATATACTAAATGTGTGTTTGTATGATTTTCTAGGAATAATAATAAAAAATATATAATGATTTCAATGTATTAAAATTTATAATATACATAATAATTTCAATATGTATATTTATCGAAACAAGTTGGGGTCAAGCCCATTTTTATTAAGTAAAGAAATATATTTTTAGTTGGTTTGAGAGGAAACTCTTACAGGACCCATAGGCCCCAAGCATTACATGGTCCGAAGGTTCAGATGATAATGACCCGAAATCCCCAGCTGAATATGACCCAAAGGCCCCAATAGGATACTTTGAAGGACCAAATGAGTATCATTCTTCACAACACAACCATAAACTTCACACTACCCCTTGTTGTGTCATGCCACCAATAATCACTCTACAACATACTGCACCATCTCATCACATTGCACCAACACATTGTGATTACAACCTCCGTTGCATTAGGATTACTTTTTTATGTCATGGTAGGGAATCCCTCCACCCCACATTAGAAACCATGTTTGTATAGGGACAACAAATATATTCCAGCACACCCATCACTCTTCTGAGTTTTCACCTGCCCAGTGGTGCTTGTATGTTACAAAACCTCCATCGCACCTATCACACAATGTTGTTCTCCTGAGTCACACTTCCATTCCCACCACCCGATTTCTTCTTCAATGGTCACCCCTCAACTAATGACCCAAAGGACTTGTAGCCTGAAGGACTTTAATGGTTTGGATGCCTTGTGGCTTGAAGGCCCAAATTTGTGGCCCGAAATCCCATTTTCATATGAATAATACCATTTCTATAATATCTTGCTATAGTAACTACTATAGTACTCACACTGCTATAATGCTATAATATAGCTACAATACTATATAAATTCATCCATGCCCGGATTTGAACCCAAATATAATGTAGGATCATAGAGTGACTTTACCATACTTATGATATCATGATGAACCTCCCCCAAACTACAGCGGCATGACAACCTCACATGAACACCCTCATGGCATGACACCCCTTAGTCGTAGTGTGACTCCCCCCTCCTAAACAAAACAGAACTATGGTTCTACTACTCGGGTTGTGTTGTGGTGTGACACCCGTAGTTGTGGCATGACCTACCTCCAACTAATAATTTCATAAATGAAAAATCTCGATCATGGAGTGACCTCCTTGGGTCACAATATGACCTGTAGTCCAAAATCTGAAACTCACCGAGACTTCCCAAAACACCCAAAAATAATGGGAACACCAAAAAACTTCAAAATAAACCGTAATTAAATAATATACCATACAAAAATGACACATTTTTGTCACATTATCTACTTATAATTTTTTTGAAACAATAATACTTTATATCATTTTAATTATTTTATATATATTATTCTCAATAAATTATTATGTTATCAACTATTTTTTATTTTTATATTCTATTTATTAAATTACATTTCGATTTTATTTTTATTTCATATTTTATAAGCATTCAAAGTCACCTATTTGAGACATAATATTATTTCAAGTAGGTGACAGTCAAAGCTTACAAAATAAAAAATATAAATATTACCAAAATGTAATTTAACACATGGATTGTTTGCATAAAAAGTAATGAAAAAATAATTAATTTTAAAAAAATAATAAATAAAAGAAAAATTTATTGACATAAAATCTAGTTGTTATGCATACAAATTTTTTTATAAGAATTTTATTTTTTATTTTGATTCAATAATATTTTATATCATTTAGATTATATTTTGTTTATTATTTTCCATAAATTATTTATGTTTTTGAAATATTTTTTATGTATACAGTGCATGTGTTAAATTATATTGTTATTGTATTTATATTTTATATTTTATAACCTTTCAAGGTCCCCACATGAAATGAGCTTGTTGTGGAGTGGGTCAACCCTTAGAAGGGGGGTGTGGCCTGTCCTTTTGGGATCAGAAGTGTGTGTGTTGTTTCCTTTTCTTGTATCCTCTAGGACATTAAATAATAATTAATGATTAATCGTGAAACTACTTATAAATTTCATGTTTTGAAACTATACATTTTTGTAATATTTTAATTATTTTTTGTATATTATTTTTACTAAATTCTTTATGTTTTCAGCCATTTTTTATAGGTACATTCTATGTATCAAATTAAATTTTTATTGTATTTATATTTTATATTTTATTGGTACATTCTATGTATAATATTTTAAAAATACTTCCTTCAAAGTATTGATAAACAAAAAATAGTTAAATACCACTTTATTTTATGTTATATATATATATTTAAATAAAAAAATATTTCTTTAAAAAAATAAGAATAACATACCTTCTTTTTAAAATTTATGAAGAAGGAACTTTATGGGAAAACACATTCTTCACAAATTTTATAAAGAAGGTGCCCATCCACCCAATGCCTTATTCGCAAATTTTATGAAGAAGGCATTGAATGAGAAGGTGAATTATTCATAAAATTTCCAAATAAGGAACTTTCTCAATCAACAATCACCCTTCTACGTGAAAACTCCCATGTTTAAGGAAATAGTCACCCTCTTCGCTATTTCAGGAATTTTATTTATATTTATTTATATATAAATATTTTCCTGATGGGCCTGAACCTCAATTGGAGGCATCATAGCTTTTCACACACAAACATATATAATTTTTCAAAAAATATGTTTTATAAACATGACATTTTTTTCATTAACAAAAATTCCCCTAAAATAACATTTTTTTATTCATATTTTAATTGTGAAACTAATCAAACGACAATTAATTTTTTTTAACAAGTGAACCTGAAAAATTAGGGGGTATGCACAACACCCATGATTATTTTTACTTAACATGTAAACTTTAAAATATATTAATTTTCACTATAATTAATTTAAATTAAAAAATAAAGCAACAAAATACTCAAAAACTTTAATCCCTTGAGATGTTTGGCTTGATCAGAAAATAGTAAACACATGTTCAATGATTTTTATAAGGTATATTCAACATTATGAATATAAATCAGTGATCCAAAAAAGAATTCATATAATATTCAATAAAATTATCAATGAATTAAATAATAATGATGATATAAAAACTAAAAATATGAACTAGATATATTTTATACCCAAAAATTGGTAAGATAAAATGATTACTAATTATCTCTCATGTTATAGATTAAGGGTGAAATATTCCAAAAAACCTTTAAGGGGTAGGGGAGACTAATTTTTAGACTAGTGGAACTAGATCTCATAATGAAAATAAGGTGATTGATTTATTATGGAAAAAATAAGTTTCAGATGAGCTTGAACCTATATTAGAGGCCCATGGGATTTTTACTCATAGACTATTTCCCTTTTCAAAGAATAAATTTTATAGAAATGATAGTTTTTACAATGATAAAAATATCCCTACAATAACATCTATTTATTTATATATTTTTTTGCGAAACTAGTCGAATGTCAATTGAAATTTTTTCAACAAGTACCCCTACAAAATTAAGGGGTTAAAAAACACCCATAATTATTTCTAATTGACATATAATATTTTTCTTCTAATAATTTCCACTATAATGAATTTAAATTACAAAAAAAAAGAATTAAAAGACTCAAAGACATTAATCCCTAAATATGATTGTCTTGATATAACAACATTGAGCACATGTTCAATATATATGAGATTTCAAAAATGAATATTTTAATATCCTGGTATTTTAAAAACAAATACTACGTTTGATAACGTATATGATATGAACCACTGATCTTAAACGAACAATGAAAAATTATTATTTAAATGTGACCATTATAAAAAACCTATTAAATTTGTGGGAATGAATAGAATTAACTAAATTATTAAATAAATATAAAGGCCTTACTCAATATAAATTTATTAAATAATGCTTAGAAAATAATCACTTAATTTTTAGTAAAGTCATTTTGTTCTTCAAAAATAATTTTTCATGTGACAATAATATAATTAACTTCTCAAACTTTTAGAAAATGGATTTTATAAAATGAAATTTATTTTTTTAACCATCATATCAAAATTATTCTATGGTGAAATTTTGATATTTTTCTAAAAAGTTTGATGGATAATAAAGAAATACTAATTTTATTGAAAACAATATTTTATTTCAAAGTATTTATTAGGTAAAATTATATTTTGGATTATTTTTAAAATTTAATTAGTTATTTTTTATTTAAAATAATCCAATTATGGGTTTTTAAATGAATTTTATACTTGAATTTATCATAAAAACAATTTATATTTAAAAGGGTATTTTTTGAATTTTGTTTTCATTGTATTTTTTCAGTTTAATTTTAAATTTAATTATGCCACTTATGTGTTTTGAATTTTGAAAAATGGACTCCATGGACTCCATATTTTAAATTAGTGGGTTCAGATTTAGTAAATATGTCCCTTTTATTTTGGTTCAATATGAATAATAACCTTAGTAGTTTTTGTTACCACAATAAAGGGTAAATCAGGTAATTAAAGTGAAAAATAAAATGACGAGGACTAGAAAATGAACCTAACACTTACCTAAATTTTATTGTATGAGTCCATTTCATCCATAATTATCCAATATTAGGTTATATATCAATTTTGGTCATTTTTATGAGATTATGATCTATATAATATTTTATTTCAAGAAAAGTCAAACATGTCACACTCTTGTTTTTAATAATTATGATATTTTTTAATATGGTGTTATTTGAAGGATATGTTCAACTATAAATATAATTTTGAAATATATAAGGTTTATATTTATAATTTCAATTTATTTTTAATTTTTAGTAAATAAATAATTACCTTAAATGCTTGCACAACATCAATGCAGTAATTATTTAATTAATGGAAAAATAAAATAAACAATAATAAAAATACTAAAAAAATTATAATTTGAGATAATTAATGTGATAAATTTTTTTATATTACCATGATATGTTTGGGATGTGTTAAAATAATTTTTTTAATTATAAGTGTTATCTTGATATTATTAAAGTTAAAGTAATGAATAGTTCTAAAAATTGACATTATTGAGATTTTATAATAAATAATATTTTATTAAATGATATAAATTTCCTATAAATATTATATTTAGATAATTTATTAGGATATGGTTTATAATATCAATCATGGTCCATTTATAGGTTTTTTTTCTATTTATAGTAACTATATTGATGCTCAAAGAGTAAAAATCCTTATGGTTATAATAAGTTTTAAAAGGGTTAACGAAGGGATAAAACAAAACAATATGAGTAAAAACATTGTCAAAACATGCATAATTTTTATTTTATGAGATTATTTAAACACATAATCATACTATATTCTAAATAAACTAGTTTTTTTCTATTTTTAATTAAAAATTAATTTATATTAATTTAATATTTTGATGAATTCCAAGAGTGTCCTCCCCTCACTTATAAAAGGGAACCTCTTCTTCTCATTACTTTGAACTTCAAAACCCTTTTTTTTAAATACTTGAAAAATACCTTCCTATAATATCTAACCTCATTATATAGGCCTTAGTTTTTGAAAAATACCAATCTTAGAGGTCTTAAGGTGTTAAGCAAAGGAGGTTTTCCAAAGAAGAGGTATTGTTTTCAACTGCATGTTTTAGTTTTGTTTATTCTTAAACCTATTTAAAATATTCCTAAAACATGATAAAATAATAACAATAGTATCCTCCATATACCAATATGTTTTTATGTGAATTTAATAACCTGTATCAATCTCTAACTTCCATAAAATGGGAAACAAAACCATCATTCATGTGTATGGAAGGCTACTACCTCATGAACCGATGTAATTATTTTTCCATCACCATATATTAATACTAGATATAATGATGGAATTAATGTTTATATATTATATTAATTAAATATTTATTATTATGAAAAAATATAATTTACCTTCTTACCATTTAATTCACCGAAAAATGGTAACGTCGTTCATGTGTACGTGTAGACTACCACCTCCATGAAGCGATGTGATTCATTTTTCAGCACCACATCACATGGATGATATATATAAGTATATTTAAATAATTAATATTATATTTATAATATTATTATCATTTTTTAAATATAAAATATTACTTACCATCTTTCCATAGTGATCATTGAAAAATGGTAATGCTAATCATGCGTACGTACGACCTACCGTCTCCATGGTTGAAACATAGTTCATTTTTCATAACCATATTTAATTGTTGGATTTAAAAGTTTAATTGATGTATAAAAATGATAATTAAGTCATGAATATTATTATATATATGATTAAATTAATAACTCTTTGACCATAGTCAACCTACTGAAGTCATTTTAGACTTATGTACCAAATATTACTAAAACATCCAATGTGAACATAAATGATTAAATAATTATTATGACATGTTAATAAGTGAGATAAAAGGAATAATAAAAATGAAAAATATTCTTAAGAAAGTAAATAATTAACCTAAGTTTATTATTTGGGAAGATAAATAATTTACATGAATATTTACCTTGGAATTTGATCGCCTGATGGTTGATTATAGGGGGTTGAATTTCATGAAATCATTCATGTTGGGTTCTCTACTTTTGAACAGTTTCCAATAGGTTTTTTTGTGGAACCAAAAATACTCAATGGTTCTATATCTATAATGGACCTTCTTTCTAAAGGTAGATGTTCATTGGAGAGATTGGCCAATAGTGATTAAGAACTCACATTGGTCAAGAGGATGGGAGGTCAGGCTCATCACACCCTTTTGGGGGGAATTATTTCCTACTACATGACTCTCTTATATATTTAAGATATGTTCATGAATCCTTTATTTATTCCCAAGTTTTTTGTGGGTTACCCTATAATTAATAATCAATTATTAGTATGTATGTAATTTAGAATCATCTATATATATCCAAGGTTCCTCATCAATGGAGATATCTGTATGTATCTAAGGTTATCCATCAATGGTATCTGCTTATGTAATAATTGGAGATTATTTGGTCATTGTTATTATGTTGGTTTTCTAGCCATGCAATGGGGAACTCTAGAGTGACTCTTCATCTAGGGAGATGGAATTTTTTTTGATGTTGGGATCAGACCCATGAAATGTGCTTCCTATGTATCCTTGCAAGAGGGATAATAACCTACATAGTTTGATGTCACTTAATGGGACACATCATACATTTTAAGGTCATGTTATAAGGACCTAACCATACAGTTTAATTTCATGTAACAAGGACATCCAAGTGAAAGGTTCCTAGTTAAAGTTTGGTGTGGGACTTATGCTAAGGTACCCCTGTGATCCTGGAAGAAGTATGGATTTCCAAGATGAATTAAACCCTATTGGGAATGTGGACCATAGAGAATATGGTTGTTTTTGGGTGTTGGGTTTGAACCTCAAGTAGGCTTCCTATGTATCCCATTTGGACTGTAATCAAAGCCTATGTAGTTCGGTTGTAAGGACCTGCACCTATAGAGGCCCTCGGGTTTGTCTTATAGGGGAGTATGGAGCTTTTAAAATACTAAATTGGGGATTAATCCTAAAGATAATGTCTTGTAAAGGAACATTGAGGGATGTATCAACTCATGGTGGTTTGGAGGCTTGTTTTTGGGCTTACTCCTGAAGACTATTCCCATATTGATTTGATTTGGAGCTTACTCCTAAGGAGGATGACCATAATTGGTTGGATTTGGGGATTACTTATGAGGAGGATTCCCATTGAGCTTGGAACCTAGGTGGGAATCCTATGTAACCCAATTGTAGCAGGAATTATAGTTCTTGTAGTGTAATAATTTAGGTCTTACACACTAAGGTTTCTTTGGATTGGTTTGATTGGGGATTACCTTCAAGGAGGATTCCCATAAGGTTTGGGATCATGTGAATGTCATGGCCACCATCAACCTCTAATCCCACGTGAGTTATGATCAGTGTGAGAAATAATAGAAAGTGGAAGATCTGAGTAACCACACAATCTGCCTTTCCCTGAGGTCGGATACATGGTCTCTAATAATCATGCTTATGGAGGAACTCTGAAGGAAGGAAAGAGAAATATTCAAAGGATGTTCCTTTGCTGAA
This sequence comes from Viscum album, assembly GCA_963277665.1. NCBI lineage: Eukaryota > Viridiplantae > Streptophyta > Magnoliopsida > Santalales > Viscaceae > Viscum > Viscum album. Next base: position 1,307,493,936 of record OY728160.1, on the reverse strand, counting down.
ACATGCATCCAACTATGTGGGTTCCACGATAGTAGCTACACTCTATGCACACATGAGTTAGAATGAGTCATTATTGAAGTTTATGGACAAGAGGAAGCGGAATATTGAGAAAATCCATACACTTATCCTCCTACCTGAGTGGAAGAGTCTGACGCTATGATAGGGAGAGGATAGGAATTCAGTGCCCATCCCTCTCCGATCCAGTAGCTAAGGGTCAAGTAGAAGAAGGAGTAAAACCTCCTGTATGAAAGGCTAAGGGATTAATTCAAGAGGGATTCCCTAAAAATTTTATGTATCAATGGAGGAGGCTATCATTCCATATTGAAGGAAAAAGAAAGTGTAATCCTCACCCTCCCTACCCAGAACTAGAGGCTTCAGGTCTTAGAGATGATAAGGGTATGACATGGTCCTAACCCTAGCATGTGAGATCAGGAACCCCTTGATACTATCCCTAGGGTAGGGATCCTCATGAACAAGGGAATTCAAAACCGCGTGCCCCCTTAGGACCCTAGTTTTTTGGTATGAAAAACGTGGGAAACCTCTAACTGAAGTAATACAAATCAAAATCAGAGACACGGTGGTGTGCCTAACTTCATGGTTTTGCAATTTTGGAGGCTTAAATGGAGGATTTAGCTTGGTTCCTTTTAGATAAGGGATCAAAAAGAAGAGAGGCCCAACCATGGATGGATTTGAAGAGGGCCTGATGAGTAGCTTAGGCATGATAAAGGCTAGGGTAGACCAAGGGGGATCGTGAAGGCAGGCTTGGGTGATCCTAAGAAGGCTCATATAGGGGTTTCTCCACACAGGTAGGCCCAGGAGAGTTGATGGTACACTGGGAAACGAGCTTCTTGGGAAAATATACTTTGTTGAGACCTTGATCAAGCCTTCAAGGGTCTCCACATGTGTTCCCAGAAGTGGCTCGTATAGGTCCCCTATAAGAAAGGGGCCTCACGCTAGTGTTTTTCAATCATGGGGGAGAGGGTGCCACATGCAGGTGTTATGTGTTTTAAACCCTTGGTAGAATTTATTTTTAATAATCCATTCAATTCCCTACTCTTCAGGTTTTATAAAGATACCTATAAAGTTTTTGAGGGATTTAACTAAGGAATAGGGTGAGAAAAGCTTCAGGAGGCCTTTGGGAAATTTCATCCATGAAAATGAAGACCCTAGGGTCATATTTATTGGAAATTATGAGACATTGGGAGAAGGGTATATCTCACTCAGGATTTTTGTGTAGGTGTTATACTCAGGGGTTCTGCTTAGGTATCTCATGCAGGCTCCCACTCAGACCAATTAGGCATGATGACACACAAGTACCCTAAGCGGTGATGGTGCTTTGGGTATCTGGGAAAATGGTCTTTGGAGGCCTTTGTGATACTTGTAATTCTTAATTTATATTATTATTTTTCCCTAAGGTATTTAAATTTTTCTCCTTTTCATCCATGTGAAAAAATGTAGTGTCAAAAAAATCCCTCCCTTAGGATTGGATGTGATAAAAAAAAGAGGGTATGATCTTGAGGAAAAAGGGATGAAAAAGGTGGATGGATCCACAAAGGTAATCCATGCAGGTCATCCATGATGGAAGTCTACTTAGTTCTTCAAAATAAGTGGGGAATGTATACGGTCCGTGAATGGGGTCTTCCTCATCTATAAATAGGGTTCTCATTTCAATGGCATTCTCTCATAACTCTGTACTTACAGGTCTTTCCGCACTAGCCTCCCATGAAGATCCTTCACTGATGCTTTTTCACTGAAATAATTGTTTTCCCAGACAAAATATGTATCTACCTATGAAATTCATACACTTCGGTGAGTGTCTTGTATATGGACCATGGGTGATGGCCCTATATGAGGCACTTTTGTGAGGAACTTGTGCAAGGAACCTACATGAGTTCATGCCTTTTTTAAATTTATCAATTTCAACAATTTTTTGAAATGAAGACTTATGTAATTATGAAAACTTGATGCTTCTTTTTAGGTTACATGATCACTCAAAAGAACTGAGTTTTTTATGAACAAACTAGAAATCACCTTGAAGATATAGTAATGGTTTTAGGCCACTACTACTACAATGCTTGTGATACCACTTTACCTGATCTAGTGGGATGTCTAAAGAAATATGACCATGACTTTCTTGAGGGTAATTATCTTCCGCTTTCCAACCATTGCCACCTGAAGGAGGTCCTAATACCAACTTCAAAGAATTACACCCCTCTTTCATGGTTTCAAGACTACATAAATTTCACTACTACCAAAAATTTCTAGCATAGGTGTATATATTAATGTCGGGACATCATCCACAGCCTATGTCATGCACTATATCCAATGTGCTCCAGATATGAAGTCCCACACAACTAAATTGAAGATGAAATATTATCCATTTGTCTTCCATGATTCACAGACTGATCATTCAAAGGGTTGGAATAAATATTGGGACTTTCTCTTGGGATGGGGTGTTAATCCTACATGGATGTGGGTGTATTGTGTACGTCGGGCTTGTGAGGAGTTTAAGAAGGAGCTAAAATACATCAAAATATATGATACCATATGGGTAGGGAAAACCTATGTATATAATAAATCTGAATTCATTCCTGAACTGTTAAGATAATGGAGTCCATAGACAAACTCTTTTCACTTGATGTATGGAGAAGTTGGTATTAGCTTGTGGGACGTCCACTAGATATTTGGGGCCTCAATCCTTGGAGATATGTATAATTATTTCACACCATCCAAGGAAGAAATGGGATAATTCTGAAAAGACACCACCTTTGGAACATGATATTCTAAAAATAGCTCAGGGTATTACGAAGGAAAACCCTCTCTTAAAGGGGGATATCCATCTTGAGGCGTGGATGAGTGCCTTTATCGATCCAAAGGGGGAATGTCCCACTTGAAAATTTCTAACTGGGTGTCCCAAGATAGCAAGGAAAATCTCTCCCGTTACATTCTGGATGACTTTGGAGAAGGGGGAGTATAAAAAATTAGGGTATAATCCCAAGTCCATCATTCTTACGAAGACACACCTTGCGGGATTTTTAGCCATGTCGTTAAGCACCTATCTACTACCTATCCATGATTCTAATCGCATAATAAGGTTAGAGACTTTTTTATTGGAAGCCAAGATGGATAAGAATAAGAATGTGGGGTTAGAAATCCCCATTATAGTGAAAATTTATTGAATCCTACTGCATATTCATGTGGATAAGGCCCCATTCTGAATTGCAAGATCATTCCAGGAACTTTGGGATGGCTAAAGGCTCACTTTAGATCCTATGCCATGTTAAGAAGGGTTGAGATTCCCGGGATCCTATTTTGATTGTATGTTTAGGCTATTTATATTATTCTTCCCTTGTCTCTGAAGTCCAATGAGATCTTATTGAGGCTGAGCCTATTCAAGGATTTTAACTTCTTCCCGTATAGGGACCCACCTATTGGGATCTTTACTGATGACAGGAAAGATAACATTGAGCTAAGGTCGTATATGATGACCTTTAGAGATGGTTTTCTTGAAACTCATATCGATGGAGAGGTTATATGAGAGGCCTATGCTCCATATAGGTTTTCATGCTAATTCAAGTTCCTATAAAAAATAATTGTATCTCCTCCGGTGAGTGTCCAATCAGAAGATCATCTGATGGTGTCTTGATAGCAATGGATTCTTACAACCATGGATCCAAATCAAGTGGTAATCAATATGCCTTCAGTAGATGCGACCAATGGATTAACTTCTTGGTATGTCGATGCATGGATTTCATCATACCTCAAAGAAGTGTTGGCCAAATCCATTCCTTAAATCAAGACTGGACCATCTTCCAACCATATAAAGTGAGGTGGAAAGGCTTACTCTCTAATAGATGACATATATTATCCCTTGAAAGATGCTTCATCCTCTTCGGAGGATGTGGATAATGAGGTCCCAAGTTCTCCCAAATGACAATGTGAAAGGTTTATTCCATTGGCTATAATCAAAAGGGATACACCAATTGAGATTTCACCAAGATGGTCTGGTCATCATTTCTAAGAAGAGACCCAGGTTCCATTTTCTCGTCCTTCATTTGTGATGGAGAGGGTCGGTAAGCCTGTGAAATCCAAGGATGTTGAATAATCTTCATGATATATTGATATTTCCTTGGAATTTTTACAACCAGAAGTTATCCAATTTTGGAAGAACATGTCCTCCAATGATGAAATCATATGGTCACTTCTTCACACTGTTGGGTCGGAAAAAACGGGGGAATGATGGCAAGAGGGGGGGAGAATTGCCTTTTAAAAAATGATTAACAAATTAAAATCAAAGTAAAGTGCAGCGGAAATAAAGAGGCAATCACACAAGAAATTGTTAACGGAGTTCGGCCAAAAACCCGGCCTACATCTCCGCTCCCAACTCAACCGTTGAGAGATTCCTACCGCTTGCTTTTCAATGGTTTTATCAAGAAACCCACTAGGCTTTGAGGTAGCACTAGGACCTATTACAGCTTTCTTTTTGTGGTTTAGCAAGAACCCACTTTCTTTTGATGGTTTAGCAAGAACCCACTAGCCTTTTTAACGGGTGAAGGCTAGCTCACCGGAACACAAGCCTTTTAAAAGGAAAGGCTTGAAGAAACCTCTTCACACCTTAATGGTGGTGTGAAACCCAAAAGAAAGGGGGATGAGAAAAGGGTTTGGGGTTTGTAGGCACAAACCCAAAATTAAAGCTCAAAATAAATAAATAATGAAAAACCGTAGTTGAGGAAGACTTGGGCGCCAAGGTATGATGGAGTTGATGTAGCGTGCTCTCCCAAGATTCTTGAGGTGCTCCTTGGATTGGAAGTTGGTTGGAGCACTTGGAGTTCCTTTGAAGTGGCTCGCCGGAGGATTGCCGAATGATGGAAAAAGTGTCCGTTGGCTTCACAATAGTTCCGGTAGGTGTCCGGGGCTTCCTTGGACTTTATTTATAGGCATGGAACCCTTGGGGAGGCTTCGGAGCCGTTGGAGAGGCTAAAAGAGCCGTTGGGAGCCAAGTGGGCCAGCCTGGTCAAACTGCAACGGCTAGTTTGACTGGCTCCACCGGCTGGCCGGTACAGTCCCACCGGCTGGCCGGTGTGTTGAAAAAGGATGAGGATTTCTGGCCAGGGGCCACCGGCTGGCCGGTGGAGGAGCCACCGGCTGGCCGGTGGCAAGACAGTAGCTGTTCTTCTTTTCCAGGGGCCACCGGCTGACCGGTGCCAGAGCCACCGGCTGGCCGGTGGCAAGACAGTAGCAACCACTGTTTTGCTGGATGCCACCGGCTGGCCGGTGACAGAGCCACCGGCTGACCGGTGGAGCCTGGCAGTGGGCAATGCCTCTGCCAGGTCCACCGGCTGGCCGGTGCTATCACACCGGTTGGCCGGTGGACTGAATTTCAGTCCACTTGATGTCCATTCTTGGGCCAACTTCTTGGCAACTTTGTGCCTATCATCCACAACACTTAAAAACAATGTTAAACACATATTAAAGTGATTGTGATCATGAAAATCAAAGAGTGTGGGGTACAACAATCTCCCCCTATTTTGATGATCACAATCACTTATCTAAGCAATGTAAAAACTTAAATGAAAGGCATGCATTAAATGATAAATTGAAAATAAATACTAAGCATGAGAGAAAAGATTCTCCCCCAATCAATCAAGAAATTTCTCCCCCTTTGTGATTATCAAAATAGAATGGGGCATAAAACTTGATTGAGGGAATGGTTTGAAAAACTTGATATGAGAATTGAAAAATCAATTGAGATTTTTGAAATTGAAATGAAAATTTGAATAACAGTTTGAATTGAAAGTTTTGAATCAAAAATTCGAATTGAAAGTTTTGAATCAAAAACCAATTGAATTTTGAAATTTGAAACCAAATGAAATTTTTTGAAATTGAGAGTTTTGAAACCAAGTGTTGAAATTGAAAGGAAAAATTTTGAATACACAAAAAAGCTTAAAAGATCCTAACTCCCCCTAAATAAAAACAATCAATCACCGGGGAGAGGGATTTTGAAAAGAGATGATTTTAGGCCCGGAGAGACTCGCTAGAAGGGTTTTTTCAATCCACACTTGTCTCATAGCGGGTCTTCTCCTAAAAAACTCGTCCGAATAAAAAATGGATTTGGGTTGGCCGTACCGGGCATTTTTGCAATTACACTCATAAATGAGGTGCCCGTGTTTCCTACAATAATTGCAAAATTTAAAATCGGAGCTCCCCCTTACAAAAATAGTGGGTGCATGGGAGGAGGAAGCTTGCTTGGAATAGCCAAGCCCTTGGGTGGTCCTAGATATGCGTTGGGAACCTAGCAAATTGTTTAAATTTTGTTCCCCTTGGGTGAACTTAGCTAGGGTCTCCCTTAGGTCTTTGATGGTTGATTCCAAAGAATCAACATTTGGGAAATTTTGGATTTTGAGGGACATCTCCTCCTTCTCTTTGAGAAGTTGTTCTTTTTCGGAGGAGAGTTTTTTGAAAGACTTTTTTAAAGCAACAAATTTTGACGATAAAGCATGAAAACCATTTTCAAGTTGGTCTCTAGCGTGTGAGAGTTCTTCATAGGATAGATGATTTAAAGAATTGGAATTTGAAGAACAAGAGGAAGAGGAGTCGGAAGAAGTTACCTCATGGAATGCCATTAGGCATTTTGTACCTTGGTCGCTCGAGGAGGAGGAGGAGGATGATGAGGAGGTGTCACTCCATGTTGCCTTTGAAGCCTTCTTCTTTTTCTTCTTGGCCCTTTTCTTGTGAAGTGGGCAAGCGGGTACGGATTTTTCATCGGGTTCCTGCTTTTGAGCGGGTTCTAGCTTTTGAGCGGATTCTTGCTTTGGAGCCTCACTAGTACCTTCATAGGTTAGTTCTAAAAGCTTCCAAATATCATGAGAAGATGTGCAAGAAGAAATACAATCAAAAACATTACGATCTAACCCAAAATGTAGAGCATTCATGGCTTTGCCATCAAGCTCGAAATTTGCAATGTCAGCGGGGGTCCATTGAGATTCATCGGGAGAAGAAAGGGTGAAACCATGCATGACAATTTTAAAAATAGGATATCCTATACTTATAAGAAAAGTGGTCATGCGGGTTTTCCAATAATTATAGTCGGACCCATCAAAAAATGGAGCCCGACCCAATGAGAGGCCCTCGGGGGCAAAAGAGGTTGATGCCATCTTAATGGATCTTAAATTTGAAACCGGGTTAGGGTATTACTCAAACCTCCCTCTGATACCAATTGTTGGGTCGGAAAAAATGGGGGAATGATGGCAAGAGGGGGGGAGAATTGCCTTTTAAAAAATGATTAACAAATTAAAATCAAAGTAAAGTGCAGCGGAAATAAAGAGGCAATCACACAAGAAATTGTTAACGGAGTTCGGCCAAAAACCCGGCCTACGTCTCCGCTCCCAACTCAACCGTTGAGAGATTCCTACCGCTTGCTTTTCAATGGTTTTAGCAAGAAACCCACTAGGCTTTGAGGTAGCACTAGGACCTATTACAGCTTGCTTTTTGTGGTTTAGCAAGAACCCACTTGCTTTTGATGGTTTAGCAAGAACCCACTAGCCTTTTTAACGGGTGAAGGCTAGCTCACCGGAACACAAGCCTTTTAAAAGGAAAGGCTTGAAGAAACCTCTTCACACCTTAATGGTGGTGTGAAACCCAAAAGAAAGGGGGATGAGAAAAGGGTTTGGGGTTTGTAGGCACAAACCCAAAATTAAAGCTCAAAATAAATAAAGAATGAAAAACCGTAGTTGAGGAAGACTTGGGCGCCAAGGTATGATGGAGTTGATGTAGCGTGCTCTCCCAAGATTCTTGAGGTGCTCCTTGGATTGGAAGTTGGTTGGAGCACTTGGAGTTCCTTTGAAGTGGCTCGCCGGAGGATTTCCGAATGATGGAAAAAGTGTCCGTTGGCTTCACAATAGTTCCGGTAGGTGTCCGGGGCTTCCTTGGCCTTTATTTATAGGCATGGAACCCTTGGGGAGGCTTCGGAGCTGTTGGAGAGGCTAAAAGAGCCGTTGGGAGCCAAGTGGGCCAGCCTGGTCAAACTGCAACGGCTAGTTTGACTGGCTCCACCAGCTGGCCGGTACAGTCCCACCGGCTGGCCGGTGTGTTGAAAAAGGATGAGGATTTCTGGCCAGGGGCCACCGGCTGGCTGGTGGAGGAGCCACCGGCTGGCCGGTGGCAAGACAGTAGCTGTTCTTCTTTTCCAGGGGCCACCGGCTGACCGGTTCCAGAGCCACCGGCTGGCCGGTGGCAAGACAGTAGCAACCACTGTTTTGCTGGATGCCACCGGCTGGCCGGTGACAGAGCCACCGGCTGACCGGTGGAGCCTGGCAGTGGGCAATGCCTCTGCCAGGTCCACCGGCGGGCCGGTGCTATCACACCGGTTGGCCGGTGGACTGAATTTCAGTCCACTTGATGTCCATTCTTGGGCCAACTTCTTGGAAACTTTGTGCCTATCATCCACAACACTTAAAAACAATGTTAAACACATATTAAAGTGATTGTGATCATGAAAATCAAAGAGTGTGGGGTACAACACACACTAGACTGTGGATTCTAGGGATAGGAGATTCTTGAGCCCCACCTGATCTTCACTTCGAGGACAATTCCGTTGAGGTGAGGATTTATATCCAAGAGATAGAGATTCTCATTTATTCAACTGATGACTAAATCCCTGCAATGATATAGGTGAAGGACATGGTGAGTTGGGGAACTGATGAAGGGGTTGACCACCCATATTCTAAGGAATGGATTGAGTATTTCAATCCCAAAGACTCAAGTTCTCCTCTTATTGTCTTTTCTTTTATCCTTCATTTATTTTATCTGAAAAAAACATTGTTTCTAAGGGGAAGGTCATTTTGGTTTTTAGTGGGATAGGGGAAAATAAAATGAGGTTCCCTCACCAAAATATGGACCAACTAGCACCCCGCTTAGGGCCGATGAATCATCTCCTGAACCGAGAGAGCTATCCCCAGGGCAGCAAATAATGGAGGTTGAGATAGTGGGGGGAAATCTATTTCTTCCTATGATACCTGTATTTTAGGTGGTTAGTTCTATACATCCTCCATCAAAAAAGATGAAAAATAAGTAACACTGAATGGTGAAATCTTTGGCTAAACATCTCATCAGCAGTGGTAAGTCATCAGGGTACAATTAAACTTTTATTTACCCAACACAAATGTACAACCCTTTTTTGTGTTTTAGAATATCCTTCCCTATCCTCTCTCAAGGGGCTTACAAACAAGACTCCAAGAACTAAGGAGGTCACTTTGGACCAATCATAGATCCCAATTAATGAGTCGTCCCCCTCGATGAAAGAAGTTTTGAGGGTTGAGGACATGTCATCCACTCCTATCACCACTTTTTTTGTTGTATAAAGGGGGGAGGATTACGGTAATGACAAAGGTGCATCATAAGGTGTTATAGGAAAATTACAAACTTTTTCATTATGATATTTCAGGCTCATCACATGAACTATAGGACCCTACAATAACTAATGATAACCCTATGACTGTCTCTAAGAAAGTTGTCTGGGGTCTCAAGTCATCGGAGGAGGGTGATGCAATGGGTCATGAGCCAAATATTCTGAGAATCTCCATGGGTGATATTACCATAGAGTCTAGGATGTTAGTAGATTCCATGAGAAATCTTGGCATGACCTTTGATGAAATTCTGGAACATATTAATCTTCCTACTAGTTTAAAAAAAGTTGAGGAACTTAATAGGGAATTGAATTGACATGAGTATTTATTTGTATGAAACCAATTTATTTATGCCTAATTCTCTAATCATGACTGATTGGAATGTGTCACTTTATCTATGGATAATGTCATAGTGACAGTTTATGAGCAAGTAATCAAATTCCATCTTAGTCCCACTGTTGAGGGGGAGCCAACTCAAGTGGACCTTAAAATGGGAAATCTTCTTAAGCCTCTCTTGATGAGTCTCAGGCATAACCAGGAGAGTTTCCCTCATCAATAGGTTCCAGTTAAAACTGATGAAGTTGGGGATTCCAGGGAGAAATCTTTCTTAGCTACTGACCTTTTATTGGGGTAGTGTCACCAACTCCTAATCATCCTCTATTTATTTTACCTATTATCATTTTAAAAGGCTAAGGATGAGTCTTTACCATTGTTCAGTGCCATCAAATTCTATGGTTGGGTTTGAGGGTGAAGTCTCTATGCCAATACAGTTGGTACCCGAATAAGAATTCATTATTTATTAGGAGGGAACATGGTAAGGTGATTTAATAATTACATTGATCCCATAGTACGTTTCTTCCTCTAATAATGGCTCTGAGTTAGATTCGCTGTTTCAGAATGCTCTTCACATTGCACGCTATGGGGATTGGTAGGATAAATGTAAAATAATCACTAATATGCCTCTTGAAGACCTACCTTAACGAATCCATAATATTTCATTTATGTTTAGTATACCGGGATATGAAAGATTTTATTACCATATGATTCATGATTTTTTGAAGGAAATAATTCAAAAATGAGAGGGAGAGAGGATGAGATTCATTAGAACCTCATAACAGTGAAGCTATTCATCAACATTGATGATTTATAGTCTGAATTATCCTATGAGGAGGCCAACCATACCAAGAAGTTAGTAGAATTTATGAAACAAATTAATGAGAAAACCATCCAAGTATTTCACCTCCAATATGAATTTGATTTTTCTCAGGGGGAGCTTGTATAAATCCACCATTCATTAGAAGAATCCCAAAATAAAGGGTCAACATATATTGAGGCTATAGAAAAAGCACTTTTCCAAGATAAAGAGACCAAATCTGTTTGGTTGACTGGGCTTTAATTGGTGGTTAACAAGTCTTTGGAGGCATTCAATAAATGAAGAGTTATGCTGAAAATTTTTGGTAAATTATGATGGAGATGCTCCATGTTGTGGACATTCCTATGAAGTTTATGTCTTATAAATGAAAATAATTTTTATTCTAATAACCCATGTCTTCATCCCTGCTTTCTTTCTATGATCGTAATATGAAATTGAATCTGATTTTCGTAGCAAGAAATTTTTGCACCAGCTAGTCATAACCATAGTGATTGTCACAACCCGCCCTCGGGGTCCGTGCCGTGACTACCCCAAGCCCGCCTTCCATAGGCCAGGGGCTGGCGACTAGCACCAAGGCGTAAATCCCAGTAAAAAGGGAAGGCATTGCCTTTGGAAAGTAAACAAACACCATAGAGTAAGCAAGCGGAAAAGTAAACACTAAGTAAAAAACAGAGTACAACTAAAAGTGCGGAAAAGTAAAAGGGTCCGGAAATACAAGCCCAACTGTAAAGTACAACTCTAAAGGGAAAACAGCAAAGTAAAGACGCTACACCGAGCTGTCCACTGGAAAGCCCACCTGAAGGGTGGGTACAGATAGCTCCACTGCTTCTCGGGTCCTGTCGTCCGCTCCGAGCACGTCCCACCCAGTGGTCCACCTCCAGGTACCGCCTTGCTCTGCAAGCCTCAACCATGATCAACGCTGTCCGTCATCTGCAATCAACACAACGTAGTGCGGGCATAGCCTGTGCAGGGGTGAGTATAAGCTACTCAGTAGGGACCCCGAGACCCCCGAAGGTCTCCCAAAATCCACAGAGGATAAACCACAAAAGAAAGATACAATCACGAAGTAACAACCAACACTGCTTATGTATATGCCCATACATATACCTAAGTCATCAATTCCAATACGCTCCAACCTTCGAGCCCAAGTACAACTCAGTCCACAAAGGAAAGTATTCGTATTCCACACAGGAAAGCAAAACGAAACCCACATAGGATAACACAACACAATCCACACAGGAAAGCAACAGGATTCACCTCACACAGGTATACATCATCGATAAGGTGAAAGAGATGATCAGACATAGATACTGAATCATCTAAGCTGGGACCCACATAGGATACAAGACCAGTTGTCTTCATTGATTCATCTATACTGGGACCCACATAGGATACAAGACCAGTATTGAATCATCTAAGCTGGGACCCACATAGGATACAAGACCAGCACAGCTAGGACCCACATAGGATACAAGACCAGTTGTCTTCATTGATTCATCTATACTGGGACCCACATAGGATACAAGACCAGTATTGAATCATCTAAGCTAGGACCCACATAGGATACAAGACCAGCACAGCTAGGACCCACATAGGATACAAGACCAGCTGTCTTCATTGATTCATCTATACTGGGACCCACATAGGATACAAGACCAGTATTGAATCATCTAAGCTGGGACCCACATAGGATAAAAGACCAGCATAGCTAGGACCCACATAGGATACAAGACCAGCTGTCTTCATCGTCGCAGTCCACTGAGGATCCCTGCACAATCGTCGTCGTCACAGTAGCAGTCGCAGCCATCACTAGGGTTCCCGCACACAGCAAGCTCGTTCGGGAGGGTCTGTTCCATGAGCCGAGAGGCTGATACATCAACTATCACAAAGTCCAGAGTTGATGTATCCAAAAGTTCCGTATCGCCAACAGGAACTCAATGCAACAGACGGCGCGTCGATCGGATGCCCGGTCTGAGAGTTATTGGCTTTTTCGTCCCAGGGGCCCGGTTGGTTTTTAAGAAAAAACCAACCTGACCGTACTCCACCTGCGTCCAAACCTCAGGCGGAGTATGACAAAAGATCCGTCTCACTAAGAGGAACTCAACAAAGCTGACGGCACATCAATCGGACGTCCGTAGCTCAAGATATGAGCATTTCCGCTCCGAGGGCCCGGTTGGTTTCGTGTACGAACCAACCCGACCAAACTCAAAGTATTTTGAAACCTTGAGTGCGATATAACAAAACGACCGTCTCGATCCAAGGATCGCATTGCCATTGACGGTTCATCAATCGGAGGTTCGTAGCTCAAGTTATGGGCAAAATACCGAAGTCGATTTGAAAACGGGGGGTCCGGGTCCGGGCCGACCCGGCCCGACCCCCCCTGGGTCGGCCCGAACCGGGTCGACCCAGCCCGGCCGGCGGCGCGGTCCGGCGCGGCGGCGCGGCTCTGCGCGGCGGCGCGACCCGGCACGACGGCGCGGCCAGGGCGCTGCTCGGGTGCCACGCGCGGGGGGCAAAGCCCCCGCCTCTTCCCTCTGCTGGCGGCGCGGCTGAATGTCGCGCCTTGGATGAAACGGCCCCCCCATGTGGGGGCCTGCTTTTAAGAAAAACGGGGGGTCCGCCTGCCCCCCTTTGTGAAACCGGCCCCCCTCTTAATGGGGGGCCATTTTGGTTGGCCGAGGGAATTAATTTCCCCCGGTTTTGCCTCCCTTTCGGCCGGCCCGAACTGGCCGGCCGGTTCTTCCTCAACGGGACCGGCGAGGCTGGTCCCCTTTCCGGCTTCTGACACCGGCGGCCCGGCTAGCCGTCGGTCTTCTCGTTCCTCTGCGGCCCGGAACTGGCCGTGGCCTTCGTCGTCCGGCACGGTGCGACGACACCGTGCCCCTCCGCCGCGGCCCCGCTCCGTCCGCGGTGCCTTCGGTTTCCTTCGACGCGGCGCGACGGCGTCGCGTCCATGAAATTCTTCCATGGCGCGACGCGACGACGCTGCGCAATAATTGTCGAATGATATCTGCTTGGTGCGACGACACCAAACCATCACGTTTCATCCTCAAGAAACATTCAAGATTTAAGGAGGGGGGTTCGGCCGTGTTTGTGCGGTCTGGCCCCCCTCTCGTCAAACGATAACACATAAACATTTATCCTCAAGATTTTCACGCTAGAACCAAGAACGAGAATAAATAAATTAAACAACAACAAACCCCTACCTTGAATTCAAGTGCGGAGCACGTCAACAAACCGCAGAAGACAAGCGTCGCGGAGGTTGGGCGTCGTGGTAATCGTTCGTCGATTCCGTTGACGAAGAGGTACGTTCGAAGAGGTACGTTGTTGGTGAAACTTCGTAAGCCAACGAAGAAAGTCCAAGGAGGAATAAGTGTCTCCTTTCGTTGACACGGGAAGAAGATCGAATAAGCGACGTCGTCGACCTTTGGAAATGCACCGGCTACGAAGAAGAAAGAAGCGGTGTTCTTGAGTGTTCTTCGTCGGAGCTTGAAGAAGATGGAGAGAATTCTTCAAAACCTCTCAAGATGGCTAAGGAGACCAACCAAAATAAAATAAGCTAAGACTTATTTTATTCACACAATTATCAATTTGAATTTCAAAGGTTTGAAATTCAAACAACTCTCTCCATTAAATAACCAAGTTGTCAAGATCATTAAAAGAGGAGTTTAAGGGAGTTTAAAAAAAATAAGGTGAAGAGTTATGCTTCGTGTGGGCCCCACCACACTTAATCCACCCAAGGGAGGTTAAGTGGATGTGGGTCCCACCTCTAACTCCCTTTGGGAGAAAATAAAAAACAAGTTAAAAATAAAAAGTGTTTCCACATTTTTATTTAACTTCTTTTAATTCTTCCCAAAACTAACTTTCATTCCGCATAAAACGCAACCTCGGAAAAGGTCTCCTTAAGCGAATATCGGCGCTGTGAGTTCATCGGTGTCCTCGGATTTCAATTCCGAGCACCGGATCAAAAGTTAGAAATTCCCGCTCATTCGTTCACTGAACGTACCCGAGCCAAACTTCGGAAATTTATTCCGGGCACACCGGGCCTCGAAATCAGGTGCCGTCAGAAACCGTGTTCTTGTAAAATTCCAAAGAAAATTAAGAAAAAATTTCCCTTGAATTTTACGGGTCTTTACATTACTCCCACCTCAGGGCTTTACGTCCCCGTAAAGCTTCAACACAAACTAGGGATACAAAGGCGGTAGAGCTAGGCGGTAATCCACCTCGCCAATCCTGCTGAGGACCTGGAAGGGTCCGATGAAGCATGGAGACAACTTGCCACCTTGGCCAAATCTCCGTAATCCACGTCGAGGTGAGACCCGCATGAAGACGTGGTCTCCATCCTCGAACTCTAGTGGCCTCCGCCTCCTGTCAGCACAAGACTACTGCCGGTTATGAGCCGTCCCCATCCGCTCATGGATGACTTGGACCTTCCTGGTCCTACAAGAGCTGCTGAGATTTCTTCCTCACCGATAAGAGAAATATGGTCTCATCCCCTGGATGAACCATGTTCTTTTCCTAATACAGTCAATCCCGACATGGATGATACTAATCCATACCAAGGATGACGTCGTAAGGCCTCAACGCTACTACCAAGAGATCCAACTGTTACTCTCACCTCCAAGGGTTGAGTCACACTGTCGGCATCAGTGTGTGGTAACTGGGTCTCCTCCAGTAGATGTCTCACAAGTGAGGGTCAAGTCAACAGTCAAAACTAGAACCTCTTAGTAACAACACAAAAGAGGACAGGAATGAGAACATCACAAAGGTATGCGTCTTTTATTATTGCAGCTCATAATACAAAGACGCTACACAATAGAAACAAGGAACTAGAAGTACAAGGACGTATCCACTAGTTCCTCTCCTGTCCATTTTCTCCCAGAGCTCCATGATCGAAGGCCTCAACTGCCTGAAGCTGAGCTCTCCCATGTCCACCAACTCCCTGCGGTCGGGGTGGACCTCCTGGTGGTGGTGGTGGCAACACCTCGAAGTGTCTCCCACCATCGGCTACTCGGCCAGCTCCTCTGCCTCGTCCGCCTACACCCTGCGGACCACCGTGGCCGAACCTCTGTCTGGGAGGTCCCTCTACCGCCTGCTGCTCATCTGTAAGACGAGTCGGACAGTCTCGAGCCATGTGACCTCGCCCACTGCATGCGTAGCAATGTTTTCCCCTCGCGTAGCTGGCTCTCTTTCAGGTGCCCCGCACAACCGAATCTTCATCCTGTGACTGCCCATCTGATGGTCTGGCCCGCTTGGACCTCTGCGTCACCTGTCTACTGCCAGCTGCAGAAGACCCTGCTACGGGCCGTCCTGCGGAGGGTCCTGTCACTGGAGCCCGCTCGGCGAGAAAAATCTCCACTAGAAGGGCCCTCTCCAACACCTCTTCCTGTGTCGGAATGTTGAGGGAGATCATCGAAGCCCTGATCTTGTGCCTCAGTCCCTGCTCGAAGGTCCGGGCCCGGAAGAACGGGTCCCGTACCATATCTGTGGAGTAGCGCGAGAGATCAGTAAATCTCGTCGAGTACTGGGCCACTGTCAAACTGCCCTGCCGCAGCTGAAGAAGCTCCTGTATGCATACCGCACAGAGGGTGGCTGGGATGAACTCGGAGCGGAAGATGCTCTCAAAGTCCGTCCAGAGGAGTGATGCCTCGTCGTGCACCTGGAGCATCAAGCTCCACCATCGTCCTGCTGCTGCGTGCAGTAGGCTCACCGCGAGGATCACCATGAGGTCTGCTGGTGTCCTCACTATCCTGAAAACTCGGACGACCGTCTCCAGCCAGTCCTCGGCTGCCTGGGCGTCCATCTCCCCACGGAACTTGGGTGGTCGTTGGCGCTGGAACTCGTGCAGAGCTCCGAGGCGTCGTGCATCGTCAGCTGCCAGTGCTGGAAGCATCGGGGTCTCGGCGGGTAAAGGTACCGCCGGTGCCTCTGCTGAAAAGGAGCCCTGCACCGAGGCCTTGTCGCTCGGTGGGCTGTCATCACGCTCCACTCTCGGAACCCTAGCTAGCTGCCGTCGTGGGGCCATCCTGAAAGAAACAGGTGCGCCACGGTCAGAACAGTATACCTGGTGAGCTGACACAAGTAATCACAAAGAAAAATTGAACACACATGCAATCAATGTTTTCGTGCATTAAGTCGGAAATCAGAAGTCAGGGTCCTGGTGTACGGATACGTCGGCCGCCGCACCAACACTGGAGTCCCTGGACTGATAACCACACTCAATATGCTAAACATTATTGCTTCACATAGAAAAGATCAGAGTTCGCGGTAGAACCGAACTCCTCTGATACCAATTTGTCACAACCCGCCATCGGGGTCCGTGTCGTGACTACCCCAAGCCCGCCTTCCATAGGCCAGGGGCTGGCGACTAGCACCAAGGCGTAAATCCCAGTAAGAAGGGAAGGCATTGCCTTTGGAAAGTAAACAAACACAATAGAGTAAGCAAGCGGAAAAGTAAACACTAAGTAAAAAACAGAGTACAAATAAAAGTGTGGAAAAGTAAAAGGGGTCGGAAATACAAGCCCAACTGTAACGTACAACTCGAAAGGGAAAACAACAAAGTAAAGCCGCTACACCGAGCTGTCCACTGGAAAGCCCACCTGAAGGGTGGGTACAGATAGCTCCACTGCTTCTCGGGTCCTGTCGTCCGCTCCGAGCACGTCCCACCCAGTGGTCCACCTCTAGGTATCGTCTTGCTCTGCAAGCCTCAACCACGATCAACGCTGTCCGTCGTCTGCAACCAACACAACGTAGTGCGGGCATAGCCCATGCAGGGGTGAGTATAAGCTACTCAGTAGGGACCCCGAGACCCCCGAAGGTCTCCCAAAATCCACAGAGGATAAACCACAAAAGAAAGATACAATCACGAAGTAACAACCAACACTGCTTAGGTATATGCCCATACATATACCTAAGTCATCAATTCCAATACGCTCCAACCTCCGAGCCCAAGTACAACTCAGTCCACACAGGAAAGTATTCTTATTCCACACAGGAAAGAAAAACGAAACCCACACAGGATAACACAACACAATCCACACAGGAAAGCAACATGATTCAGCTCACACAGGTATACATCATCGATAAGGTGAAAGAGATGATCAGACATAGATACTGAATCATCTAAGCTGGGACCCACATAGGATACAAGAACAGTTGTCTTCATTGATTCATCTATACTGGGACCCACATAGGATACAAGACCAGTATTGAATCATCTAAGCTGGGACCCACATAGGATACAAGACCAGCACAGCTAGGACCCACATAGGATACAAGACCAGCTGTCTTCATTGATTCATCTATACTGGGACCCACATAGGATACAAGACCAGCACAGCTAGGACCCACATAGGATACAAGACCAGCTGTCTTCATTGATTCATCTATATTGGGACCCACATAGGATACAAGACCAGTATTGAATCATCTAAGCTGGGACCCACATAGGATACAAGACCAGCACAACTAGGACCCACATAGGATACAAGACCAGTTGTCTTCATCGTCACAGTCCACTGAGGATCCATGCACAATCGTCGTCGTCACAGTAGCAGTCGCAGCCAGCACTAGGGTTCCCGCACACAGCAAGCTCGTTCGGGAGGGTCTGCTCCACGAGCCGAGAGGCTGATACATCAACTGTCACAAAGTCCAGAGTTGATGTATCCAAAAGTTCCGTATCGCCAACAGGAACTCAACGCAACAGACGGCGCATCGATCGGATGCCCGGTCTGAGAGTTATTGGCTTTTTTGTCCCAGGGGCCTGGTTGGTTTTTAAGGCAAAACCAACCCGACCGTACTCCACCTGCGTCCAAACCTCGGGCGGAGTATGCCAAAAGATCCGTCTCACTAAGAGGAACTCAATAAAGCTGACGACACGTCAATCGGACGTCCGTAGCTCAAGATATGAGCGTTTCCGCTCCGAGGGCCCGGTTGGTTTCGTGTACGAACCAACCCGGCTGAACTCAAAGTATTCCAAAACCTTGAGTGCGATATACCGAAACGACCGTCTCGATCCAAGGATCGCATTTCCACTGACGGTTCGTCAATCGGAGGTTTGTAACTCAAGTTATGGGCAAAAGACCAATGTCGATTTGAAAACGGGGGGTCCGGGTCCAGGCTGACCCAGCCCGACCCCCCTGGGTCGGCCCGAACCGGGTTGACCCGACCCGGGTCTGACCCGGCCCGACCGGCGGCGCGGCCCGGTGCGGCCAGGGCGCCGCTCGGGTGCCACGCGCGGGGGGCAAAGCCCCCGCCTCTTCCCTTTGCTGGCGGCGCGGCTGAATGTCGCGCCTTGGATCAAACGGCCCCCCCCCACGTGGGGGCCGCCTGCCCCCCTTTGTGAAAGCGGCCCCCCTCTTAATGGGGGGCCATTTTGGTTGGCCGGGGGAATTAATTTCCCCTGGTTTTTCCTCCCTTCCGGCCGGCCCGAACTGGCCAGCCGGTTCTTCCTCAACGGGACCGGCGAGGCTGGTCCCCTTTCCGGCTTCCGACACCGGCGGCCCGGCTAGCCGCCAGTCTTCTCGTTCCACCGCGGCCCGGAACCGGCCGTGGCCTTCGTCTTCCGGCACGGTGCGACGGCACCGTGCCCCTCCACCGCGGCCCCGCTCCGTCCGCGGCTCCTTCGGTTTCCTTCGACGCGGCGCGACGGCGTCGCGTCCATGAAATTCTTCCACGGCGCGGCGCGACGGCGCTGCGTAATAATTGTCGAATGATATCTGCTTGGTGCGACGACACCAAACCATCACGTTTCATCCTCAAGAAACATTCAAGAGTTAAGGAGGGGGGTTCTGCCGTGTTTGTGTGGTCTGGCCCCCCTCTCGTCAAACGATAACACATAAACATTTATCCTCAATATTGTCATGCTAGAACCAAGAACGAGAATAAATAAATTAAACAACAACAAACCCCTACCTTGAATTCAAGTGCGGAGCACGTCAACAAACCGCAGAAGACAAGCGTCGCGGAGGTTGGGCGTCGCGGTAATCGTTCGTCGATTTCATTGACGAAGAGGTACGTCCGAAGAGGTACGTCGTTGGTGAAACTTCGTAAGCCGACGAAGAAAGTCCGAGGAGGAATCAGCGTCTCCTTTCGTTGACACGGGAAGAAGATCGAAGAAGCGACGTCGTCGACCTTTGGAAATGCACCGGCTACGAAGAAGAAAGAAGCGGTGTTCTTGAGTGTTCTTCGTCGGAGCTTGAAGAAGATGGAGAGAATTCTTCAAAACCTCTCAAGATGTCTAAGGAGACCAACCAAAATAAAATAAGCTAAGGCTTATTTTATTCACACAATTATCAATTTGAATTTCAAAGGTTTGAAATTCAAACAACTCTCTCCATTAAATAACCAAGTTGTCAAGATCATTAAAAGAGGAGTTTAAGGGAGTTTAAAAAAAAGAAGGTGAAGAGTTATGCTTCGTGTGGGCCCCACCACACTTAATCCACCCAAGGGAGGTTAAGTGGATGTGGGTCCCACCTCTAACTCCCTTTGGGAGAAAATAAAAAACAAGTTAAAAATAAAAAGTGTTTCCACATTTTTATTTAACTTCTTTTAATTCTTCCCAAAACTAACTTTCATTCCGCATAAAATGCAACCTCGGAAAAGGTCTCCTTAAGCGAATATCGGCGCTGCGAGTTCATCGGTGTCCTCGGATTTCAATTCCGAGCACCGGATCAAAAGTTAGAAATTCCCGCTCGTTCGTTCACTGAACGTACCCGAGCCCAACTTCGGAAATTTATTCCGGGAACACCGGGCCTCGGAATCAGGTGCCGTCAGAAACTGTGTTCTTGTAAAATTCCAAAGAAAATTAAGAAAAAATTTCCCTTGAATTTTACGGGTCTTTACAGTGATAGGATGGGAAAATGCTCTATTTTCTTCCTAAGCCATCAGTCCAAGAAAGCATAGTTTTACTTTTTCTAGGGTCGTATAGAAAAACCTAAAAACTCTATGTATTTTGTGTCATAAAATTAATTTTTTCCTAAGCCCAACATAAGAAAGACTCACCAGGTGAGACTTCAATTTTACTTATTCTGCCCATTTCAGGTTTTCATCCAAACACGTTTTGTCCCTTTAATTTTTTTTATTGCTTGATTTTTTCCTAAACCATACAGAGTGCAGGTATAATGAGATGAGATTCAACTTTTCTACAAATTTCCCTTTTAGGTATCTCAATATTTCAAATATTGTTTCTCTTTATATGGGTATTTTAAAGTCATTCTTTCCGGACTAATGAGACTGGTTTTTTTTGTAGAACATATTTGAACATAGATTTTGAAATAATGACCCAAATAGGGTTTGTGGGATAATAATGTTTTAAAATTCTTCATATATCCTATGGGGAACCTTGAACCATGATTTTGTGGTTTCCAAATCCAAAGCACAATATTAGTGAATAGAGGAGGTCTCTCATATGGACGATGTTACCACCTATTGACAAACCCATTTGTGGGTTGTTTTATGCAAGGCCAACTGGAGCACATGATGCATAGTAAAATATTGGTATCCTTTGGTTGACAGGCCTTGAAATTTGTGGGCAACTTATGCAAATCCAACTGAGGTGTATTAAAACATAGTCTAGAAAAGAAGTTCTTAGGAATTCTAACATTATATTTTTGATGTCTGAAGGGAGTTTATGGAGATCCGGATTTCTCAAGGAAATGATTGGTGGTTTTTCAATGGAAAAATATCTGAGAATGTTGGGAATATCTATATTGGAATTGGACACAAAAGGGAAACTGCTCCTATATGAATTTTTCTCGATTGAGGAGGGTACATTTTGTTATATGATCAATGTCAGGGGGGAAATGTCCCACTATGGAAAGGGTGAAAGTATCATGCAGTTTAATTTTGTGTAGCCAAGACATTGACTATGTAGTTTAACATCTTATATTGGGGATGTTTTTATACAGTTTAACATCTTATGAATAAGAAGTTATCTTATATAGTTTTAAATTCATACAATAAGGACATTATTCTATGAAATTTAAATTCATATAAAAATGAAATTAGGGGGATATAATTTAGGGTATTTATCTTTGACTGAAAGGTTGATGATTCTACCATTATTGTTAATTTTTGTAGAAATGTGCTACTATATTCAGGTTTGATAGAAGAAAGATATAAGTTGTGATTTAAAGATTCTCAAATATGAAGAGTGGTTTGGGAATAGGGATTATGATGTTAGAGGAGTTATCTCTTAAGGATGAAGTTACTTCTAGTTCAAAAACTTATTTTATGGGATGTTTTACACAAGGAAAACTAGGGTGCATAGTGGATAGTCAATAGTGGAATCGTTTGGATAAAAGACCCTGAAATTTATGAGAAACTTATGAAAATACAACTAGGGTGTGTTATAACATATTAATGAAAATAAGTCCTAAGAAATAATGACATTATATTAGTAAAATCCGATGGAAATTTTTAGAAATTCAGATTTCCCTAGGAACAATTTTTGGTTTGTGGGAGAAAAGTACCTGAATACAGAAGGGTAATTTCAATTCAAAATTGCATGAGAATTGGATGAAAATTTTTATTATGATGTTTTAACTGAAATGTGGTGAATATATTGCTTTTAGTTTTAGGTCGTATGACTAGGACCATGGAAATGATAAGGATGCATGGTCTTTTGGACCAAGGTCATTCCAGCATACTTCAGACATGAAGGAGGAAATCGTAAACCACCATCTTGGGGGTTATTATATCAAGAGAAAGGGAATGGGAAAAATATGTGAGGTATGATCATATATTATTTCAAATCATGGGTTTCAAAATATTTTCATCAATTCTCATGAGGACATAAGAGGCTTCTCCCAAGGGTGAAGTTACCGCTGGTTGAAAACCCCGTTATGAGGGATGTTTTATGAAAGTACAACTATGGAATATGTTATATATTCAAATGGTGGTATCCTTTGGATAACATGACCATTATGAGGGTCATTTTATGCAAAGAAAACTGTGGAACATACTTTATATCTAGAAACATGAGCCTCTAGGTATCAGACATTATATAACCAGGAGATGGAGAAAGATTATAAGGATTCAAAAGTATCTAAGACTAGGAGTATGATGTGTAGAAAGGGTATTATCTAATACAAAAATGAAGCATTTAGACTAATATTAGCCCTAATTTTGGAATCCATTTCATATATCTAACTCATATGTAGAAGGGTCATCTCTGTTTCCTTAGCGGACCCCCCTAATGAGGGGACCCAAATTAAGAGCTCATGCATATATCTTTGTTTGTACATAGGAGAGGTGGTACTTTATTTTACCCTATGGTTGGGACTAGTATATGAGGCCTAATATTCACTATGTATCACATTGTAATGAGAATCAATACATACATATTTATTGAGGTACAACACAGTTTAAATACATGCAACCAGAACATTAGTCATGTAGTTTAATGTTGTGCGGTAAGGATGAAGGTGAATTGACATGATTGTGGCTGGACCATGTCATATGAACTAGGAATCACTACGTATCTCATTATAATGAGAATAAATTCACACATAGTTCTAAAATAAATATCCCCCACACTGATTGAATTTATATGTGGAGGAAATAGGGTTTTTTTAAATACGGGCTCATGCATAGGGTGAGAACCCATATTGGATCCTCTCATGTAGATATGACCCATACATGGGAGATTGGGGGTATTTCCTATATTGTGATACATATAGTCCCAATATTTAAGCTTCATACATCACTACGTATCTCATTGCAATGAAAAATGAAGCCATACATAGTTCTGTATGGAACCATGAAGTTTATTATCATGCGATGAGGACATCTAGTGTGCCTTTTAGGGTCTTGAAGCTAGGACCAAGATAACCCCAATATGAATTGGTATGTATTTCTTATGCGGTGAATCATTTTAACAAAACCCCTAAGCCCATGTGAGCTATGCTCGGTGTGATAAATAAGGAGTGAAAAAGGATATTTTTATGGAAAAAAGGAAATACAAGTGAAGGATAGGGATATTCCAATTCTATGATGGCTAATGCAAAATATATGATCTAGGAATTGCTATGTATCTCATGGGAATGAGAATCAAGTCGCATGTAGTTCTTGGAATCCCATTCAGTTTAATGTTATACAGTAATGATGAAGATGAACCAATGTGAAAGGACTGAAATGTGTCGGTTAGGCCTGAGGATGGAAATATGGGAATCACTACATATCTCATGGGAATTAGAATCAAACTACACATAGTTCATGGAAGGTTTTCTATGAAGATCTGATTCGTACATATGGAGTGAGGGATTTTTTGATTATGGGTGGACTCGAGATTGGAGATCTGGGTGTCACTACATATCTTTATAGATAAATAATCAAGACACACATAGTTCTTGAAAGGTTCCCTATGTAGGTATGATCCATACACAGGGAATGGTGAATTTTTTGATTACGGCTATACTTGATATTAGAGATCTGAGTGTCACTACGTATCTTACTAGAGCAAGAATCGTGCCACACGTAGTTCTTGAAAATTATTTCCCACATCAATTAGGATTTGATGTGGGGAAATGGGGCTTTAATATTTTCCAGAATAATGGTTGGCCTAAGATATGAGGTCTAGGTGTCACTATGTATCTTATTTTAATGAAAATCAAACCAAATGTTCTAGAAACATCCTTGTGCATATCTAGTTCATACATAGGGAAAAGGGAAATTTTTCTTTGTGGTCATGACTAGACCCAAGATTGGAGACTCAGGGATAAATATGTATCTCATTGGAATGAGAATCCAGATACACATAGTTCTAGGATAGATCATACAGTTTACCATCATGCAATGAGGATTTGGGTCGTGCAATTTAACATCTTGTGGTAAAGATGTGATAGTGTTGGGGGTTATGATTATAAATGGGACCAAGTGTCATAATGGAGTGGCAATGATGTGAGTGGAGATTATGTATGGGAGATGAAAATATTTTCTTCCTCGTGTATGGACAAGAGGGAATCTCAACCTACTGAGGGGTTAGATGGATGTGATTGGGACTTAAACCAGATATGGAGGCCCATTTTGCAAAGGGATTATGAGGAGTGTCTCAACTCATGGTTCTTCAGGCGTTTCTTAACATTGAATGATGTGGATGTTAATAATGCAGTTTAATGTCATGCAGTGAGGATGTTGTTGTACAATTTAACATCTTGTGACTAGGATGTTATGTTATGCACTTTTAAAGTCATACAATAAGGACACTGTCATTCCTTTTAAGGTCATGCAACAAAGAACAATTATGCAGTTTAACATCTTGCAACTGGGATGTTATATGGTGCTATGTAGTTTAATTTCATATAGCTAGGATGATCTCTCATGTGATTACAAGAAGTATTTCTTTAGGAACCTTGCATTGGTTAGAGTTTTATTTATTTCCCCATACATTGAGATCAAGTAATAAACTCCATTAGAGTGGAATTTGTGTATAGAGTAAGGTACCTCCAAATTTAGCTCAAGATTTGGAAGCTTCTTTCCTGACATAATTAGAGTTATAAGGAACAACACGATTTCTCCTTGGATGAAGAAGCAGAGACAGACCTTATTGTTAAAAGATCACACTATATGATTCTGGTAGACTTCCAAGTGATGAAAGGTATGAAATCTTTTTTCATCTAGTTTCTCCAATTAATCCTCTCATTTCTAGGATTACTCATCTATGGATTTCTGATAAAAAATGGTAACACAGAGTAATGAAAACTGAACCTCAATGGGTAAGACTGCTTTTTTTCCATATACCAATGAGTACAGAGTTTCCCATGTGGCAGTATAGGTCATAGTCTGGTAAGCCCATATGGCATGAAATATCATGTCAGGCTAAGAATTTTTATCTTTTTTCACTATCTTCTAGAGTATGTTTGATAGGGTCTTATTGAAGGAATATATCTATCCATTAGATGCTGCATAGTATCAAGATGAATGGTTGGATTTGATATAATATTTTTGATATAGATTTTCCAACTTATCAGAACAAGAATTCGTTCCATTGTCCATCAATATTATATGAGGATCACCAAATAAGGTAATAATGTTGGATTTAACAAAGTAGACAATGATTTTAGCCCCTAATTCTTTGATAGGTATTGCCTCATCCCATTTAGAGAAGAAATCAGTAGTATTCAGGATATAATTTAACTTCTTAGTTGTAGATGGATGGTATGGCCCTACAAAATCCATTCCCTATATGGCGAATGGCCATGATTATTTGGATGTATGTAGAAACTATGGGGGTTGATGGATGAAGTTGGAATGCACTTGATAGGAAAGACATTTCTTGATCAATTCTATGTAATATTGTATCACAGTGGGCCAGTAATACCCAAGAATTCATATTTGGTGGGAAATCTTGTATCCAGACTAATGGGAACCTCAGGCCCCAGTGTGTACTTCATCCATAATAGTCGTTGTCTCTACTACATTGATACATATGATAAGTACTCCATTTAATCCTTTTTTATAGATGAATTTATGGTGATTTGGGCCATCATAAAGATTGAATTTGGAAACTCACTGTGAGATTTTCTCTTTCCCATCTCTATCCGGTGGGAGTAATCCATTTTGGAGGTAATCCATGATGGGTTCCATCCACCTAGTGGTAGGACCATATAGTTTAGGGTATGGATGAATTCAGTAATCTCTTCCTCTTTAATTTGAATGAAAGGTGAAACCATTCAATGATGGGAAATGCTGATGACCATTTCATCTCAGTTTTTATCTACCAGTGTTGTATCTGCATTTTCTAATGCATCTACCTGGGAATTCTATGATCATGGTATGTGATTCATTATTGGCTCTGAGGGGAAGTCTTCCATTAACCCTAAAATACAATCAAGTAGGGGGATTATATCTTATTTTCTGATGGTGTAATCTCTGTTGATATGTTTGATTACCAATTATTAGTCTCCTTTCACCTCCTAGTGGTTCATTGGTATTTGGAGTGCCAGTTCCAAAACTATAATGAGGGCCTGGTATTCCACCTCATTTTTTGGCACAAATTTCTTATAGAAGGAAGGAGTAAGGTGAAACTACATTTTTTGGGGAAATGATCATGATACCTAACCCAAATTTATTAATCTTAGGTTCTTCCATTATCCTCCCTATTGGTCTCTTAGATGCACCGTCAAAATACATTTTCCATGTTTGGGGGTCGTCCTAAATGAAGAATATCTTCTCATCTGTAAATTCCATATTTATTGGCGTTGTTTCTACAGATGGTTGTTCTATAAGAAAATATGATAAAGACCCGCCTTTCATTGGTTTATGAGGAACAAATTATATATCAAATTTCTATAGAATAACTACCCACTGTGCCAGATGCACTATCAACATAGGACGACTAAGGTTGTATTTTAGCGGGTTGTTACGAGAGACCAAGTGGACCTTGTGGTGATGTAGATAGTGTATCATTTTATGAAATATGAAGATTAATGTCGGTAATCTCTTCTCTATATCTGAATAATGAGTCTTAGCATTGAGCATGATTTGACTAATATAATAAAGGATGTTGTCATTCCTAGTTACATTTTTTTTTGTGCAATGAAGGTGCCTAATGATCGTTCCAGGGCCGTCACACATCGAATGAGTGATTTCCCTCAAAATGTGGAATTAATACTGGTGGGATCATGATGTATTTATAGAGGGTGTAAAATTCTTTCTGATAGTCGTTGGTCTATTGATATGTGACCACCTTCTTCATTTTTTTTAAGAAGGGAAAACACTTGCCTGCAAGATTGGATATGAAGCACTGGATGCAGCCCAAGTGTCCTTGAAGTCTTCTCAACTCTTTAAGGTTTCAATGAGGTGACATTATAAGGATAGATTTTGTCTTCTCAGGATCAACTCCGTTGTCTTGATGGCAAATGATGAAGTCGTGAAACTTTCCTTAGGTTACCCTGAAAGTAAATTTCAAGTGGTTCATATTCAAGATATGTTATCATAGGTTGTTGAAGATGGTTTCTAGGTCATCCAAGTGGTTGGAATGTTTTTGTGACTTGACCACTAGATAATCAACATAGCATTCAATAAACTTCCCCAGTAAGGGTTTGAAGACATGATGCATGACACATTGGTATGTGGAACCAACATTCAATAAGCCAAAGAGAATTTCCAAATAACATAATACTCCCTAAGGGGCTATGAAAGTGGTGGATTATTCATCTTCTAGGGACATCTGAATTTGGTTGTACCCTGAATAGAAATCCATGAATGGTATGGCTTGATAACCAGCCATTTCATCAATTAGGAGTTCTATAATTGGAATTGGGAAGTCATATTCGGGACAATGTTGATTGAGATCTCTAAAGTTGATGAAAATTATAATCTACCCATTTTTATTTTTCACATGAACTATTTTTTATATCCATTTCAGATATTTCACTTCCTGAATGAGGTCGGCCTTGATGAACTTATCCATTTCAGCCTCAATTTTGGAGGCATGGGTTGGGTGCGTCCATCTGGCTACCTGTTTATATCCCTGATGATCTTATGGAAAACTCAACTGATGGGTGGAAACCTCATGATTGAGGCCTAATATATCTATGTAATTCTAGGAAAACAAATCCTATTTTTTCTTTAGAAAGGAATTATATACCTCATTTTCTTTATAATTCATAGCCGCACTGATTAGAGTGGGTCATGGATCTTCATCTGTACCCAGATTTATTTTTTTGAGATCGTCAAAAGTGGTGGATACACCTTCCTCAAATTCTAGAGGGGTTTCCCTAAGGTATTCTTCCCCTTCCTCTTCCTCATGATTTACCTCTTCCTCCTTTTTTTGAGAAGTAGGTGATGAATTAAGATTCTCAAATCTAGAGGAGGAATCATTATTTTGACATCTGGAAGAAGAAGCATCCATTTCTAGCCCAACTGGTGGTGCTAGGTCTCTTTGAAGCTCTAAAGGGGAATTGAGGGGATAAGAATGAGAATCTTCATTTCCCCCATTAATAAAGAGACTTATTCTATCCCAGTTGATAAAACAGATATTTGTTAAAGCTTAAGGGGTATAATGAAGACATTTTCATCCAAGATTTCATTATTTATCATAGAGTTTACAACTTCATCTGCATTTTCATGATCAGTTGTCACAACTGACATTATAGGAGTCACTGAATGTGTGCTTAAATTCAAGTCTACCCCTTCAATTTGATTGATGGGCAGCATGTTCTCCACACTAAGTTACATAAAGTGTTATCCAGGATCATATCCATACCATTTGGGGCATTTCACTACCACAAAACTGGGCAAGGCCAGTGCAACCCCTTTATCAGCGCTAACGAAAAAGCGCTGATAAAGGGACCCCCTTTATCAGCGCTTGTTTAGTAGCGCTGATAAAGGGTTGACTTAAAAAAATTAAAAAAATATTAATATATAAATATAGTTATATAGTTATATTGATATAAATATAATATATAATTTTTAAATATATTTTAGATAAGTATAAATGTACATTTACACTTATTATACTTAATATATAAGATATTTAGTGAAAATGGATTCTTAAAAAATTTAAAAAATATTTTTAATTAATAATTTGCTAATTATTATGGATTAATAGTCATTTAATAACAATTTGAAGACTAAAAAATTAAAAAAATTAAAAAAAGATCCAAAATATGTTGAAAACACAACTCGAACTTCAAACGGTCATAACTTTTGATCCGGGTGTCTGTTTGAGCTCTACCACATATCAAATCGAAGCCTGCGACGATCTCTACATCACTGTGGCCCGAGGGGCCCTGGTCAAGCGTTTTTCGAGGCCAAAAGAGGCCCAAAAGGCCTCCAAAACTGAGTTTTTAGTCGGGGTACCCAGATTTTTTAACATTTTGTGGATTTTCAGCCTCGTTTAAGGGGGTATTATTGGCTTTTTTTGGTGGGGACTGAATTTATTCCAAGGTATTACATTCATATTAATATTATGTTTTTTAAATTTCATCCTTTTGTATAATTCACTGCTATTTATAATCAAATATATACTTATATGTACATATTTTTTATATATTCACACCTAAAAATTAAATTTTTTAAATAAATAATTAAACATATTTACATATAAAATATATTAGCTTTATCTAAATAATAACTAATATCCATTTTATTTAAAATACCAATATATGAATATTTATATAACTACTATATATTAATATAACTATACATATATTAATATAACTATATATATATATTAATATAACTATATGTATATATTAATATAACTATATATATATATATATTAATATAACTATATATATTAATATAAATATATATTACTATTCGAATAAATATAACTAAATATATATATAAATAAATAGATATATCATGAATAAGAGAACAAATCAATATAGGGTAGTGGAAAATGCTTTAGGTGCACAGGGGGGAGGTCTCGAGATCAAATCCGAATGGAGGAACGGGTGCACGCTCAAGGGTGATTTAAAGGGATAGCACTGATAAAGGGTGTAGGCAGTGCGGGCGGGCGCTGGAGGTGAAGGAAAGCGCTGATAAAGGGGGGCTCAAGCGCTGTAAAAAGCCCCCCCCACCCGAGATTGGCAGTATTTTTTTTATTTTTTTTTATTTTTATTAGCGCTAAAAAAAGCGCTGATAAAAGTGGTGTTTTATCAGCGCTAAAAAGAAAGCACTGATAAAAGACCATTTTATCATCGCTTCGTTTTAGCGCTGATAAAGGGGACCCCCCTTTATCTTCGCCAGCATTAATAGAGTTTTTTCTAGCGTTGTTAATGGCCATTTTTAGTGCTGATAAAAGCCATATTTGTAGTAGTGTTTATTTGAGAAACATCATCATCCATGGAATGTTTACCTCCCTTATGGTAGAATCCTACGTTAATGTAATATGATTTATAGGATTTTAATGGGGCTTTTGTCACCATGAAATGTAACAATTTTTTCATCGACATAATATTTGATACATTGCTGGTATGATGAGGGGATGTTTGCATGCTGATGTAGCCATGGTCTTCCCAATAGAACATTGAAGGCTGTATCCTTTTGGACAATCATGAATTCCAAGTCAGACATGAGATCCTCAAATTGAGTTGTGATTGTGATATCTCCAAGAGGATTTTTCTCATTCTTGTGATAACCATGTAACATCAGAGTGGAGGGGTACATGTGAGATTACTTGAAACCCAATTTGTGAAGTGTTTGAACCAAAATGAGGTTGACTTATGGTCAATTTTCAATAAATTCTCATTGGATATCAATTTCATTTATCCTGCAAGATATATACAAGGGCCTGATGTGTCCCTATACAATATAATCCTCAGTGAAAGAGATGATCATATAGCATTTTGTAGGATCATTCTATGCACGATATACTTTAACATCAGCAACCATGACTTCAAACTCCCAAGGGATTGAAAAGGTCTTGATAAGCACTTCCTGGAGATCTTTTGATAGACTTAGGGAATCTAGGACTAATAAATTAGCTGGTACTTAGGTTAGTTTCTTCAAAGCATCATACTTCTAATCCAGAGGTCTACACTTCCCATCATGGAGATGTTCTTTCTTAGGTTATTTGGGAGCTAAAGTTCCTAGTATAGATGGACCTTCCCTTGGAATAGGAGTTGAAAGTGCTTCTGCTCCTGGTGGATTTGGTCGACTGGGTCTACCTACATGATGAGTTTGATTAGGTAGTGGTGTATCCTCTAGTATATCTTCCAGGATGATCATTCCAGGGTATACCCTGTCATGTGTGGCTGAATTCCCTTGTTCATTTTGAGCTTGATGAAGAGCTCTCCCGTAAGTTTCATATGTGTAGACGGTTCGAGCGGGGGCATGGTTAAAGTAGTGACTTCTGGAATGAGTGCATCTTCCCCCATAACCTTGAATTTGATGGCCTCTTACCCCAATTAAGCATAGGGAATTCGGGTTCATAATCATAATAATAATCTATTAAGGGATCTATTAAGTGAATAACATTAATGGAACTGAAGAACAAAAACTTATTTGATGAAGATTCCATCTGGTGGGTGGATCCCCGTTATACCATTTGGTGGGGCAGTGACCGTAATTTTGGGACTCTAGGAATAAAGTCTGCTAAAGTTAAGGACAACTTTGTCTTTGGTGCAGGTTCATCTTCCCAAGTTTTCTTCTTACCCTTCTGGCCATGTTTCTTTTTAGAGGATTGGCCTTCGGAGGACTGAGCTACTAGTGAAGTTGGATGTATTATAGCGGAAGAATCCGATGACACAATTTCTATTTCAACTGTGTTCATAGAATATAATGAGTTTGGTTGATCATTTTCCTAACCATCTAGTCATCGAAATAATGTAAAATTTTTCTCTTAACTTATTTATATTCATTTTCATCATATGGATTAGTGGAAAAAACATATGCAACCTAAGTAGGTGAAATTTTCACCTCACTTTCCCAGATTCCACCATCTTCTATAGGAGGTGATTGAAAACAAAACAATATTGGATGTGGTGCCCCAAATATTTATGGAAGGGGAAATAATTTTGGATATATTATTCATCTTATTTCTTGGGATTACTAGGATTTGGAAAATTTAACAAGTTATTTTCCAATGCTGAGATTAAGTACCTAGGGACTTGGTCATCTCAAAAAGAATAGAACTTATTTTTCATCTCCTCAAACTATTTCTGCCTTTTCTCCCTCTAATCATCCTGATAAGGTTGACTTTGTTGATGATGCTCGAGAGGTGGGGCCACATGACATGGTGTGGGATTTGAAGTGGTGCAGTTACAGGGGATTTCTTGAGTGTAACTGTATCATCCTATTATTTCCCTACTCTATTTACTTAAGTTTATGGAATTACTCAGGCCTTGGAATTGGTCTCCACGATTGAGTCTTCTACCTTTTGAGAAATTGTGGAAAGGTCCTGAAACCCTTATATATATTTCACAGGGATAGTCAACATGTACAAATCATCTCAAAAATTCACTATATAGATGGGGAAAAAATATTATTAATGCAGTAATAGGTTCAAGGAGTTTTTCAATCCTTTCCACTAAGAAATGAAATCTGAGACTCTTTCATTCTCCCACTGCTTACACTTCGTGAGGTCGAAGACTGTTTTCTTCTACAACATCAAGCTAAACTGGAAGAGAAACTTCTGATGGAGGTCTTCCCACACTGTTATTGACCAAGCCTGCAAACTTGTGTACCACACAAAGGATGGACCTTGCAGTGATTACATGGATAACTTGAGTTTTACCACATCCTATTATTCAAGGGTACCCATCATGGGATCACAGTGAGAGATTAAATGTGTCAAGTGCTTCTTCGGATCTCCCGAGCCATTAAAGATTAGAAATATAGGATTCCTAAAGTTTGGAAGGGGAAGATTTGGATCTACCCATTAAGGATAAGGCTTCTTTTCTAGTTATATCAGCTTATGTTGTTCTTCTATGGTTTTCAATTGAGGCATTAGTGACTCAATAGTGTTCATAAGCATTCAAGGAGTGTATGAATGAGTTAGATCTTGGACAGGTGCAACATATGGAGCCTTAATAAGTACGGTAGTTAGTAGGTCCATTGTTGGTGGTATGACTGGTAATTTACATGGGTAGCCTATAGAGTTAGGCCTATAAGAATGTGTCTGGCCTTGTTCTCGTTACACACCCAATGGGGGGAAATATCGATCTGCAGCTATGGGGTCCAAGTATATTGGTGGTTGGTATCCCATGTTGAGTGGATGTTCCATGTATGCTTCAGATATTGCATAAAACCCTATTTTTTGAGGTGCATCAACTAGGGGTGTGAGTTAAGGATCTTCTTGTAGGACATATCTAGAAGGAATGTTTCCTCTGAGTTGTTCTACATTAAGTCTCCTCAATTCTTTCATCTCCTCCTCCGGCTGAGAAAATATTTATTCCAGAGAAAGGGGCTTAAACTCTATAGAAGGTAGGTGAGGTACAATATGAACTTTTACCTTTTCTTTATTGTATTCCTTTCAAGGAGGTAATGATGTATTATTCGAGGGAATTCCTAGATTCAGGGAAATCCTTTGGTTACAGGTACACACACCTCCTTCAATTGTTTTGGTATGGACTGAATTATGAACCAAAACATCCTCCTCTAACTCCAGCGAATTGGCCTCGTGTTATTTATAATCTATGATGGATGCATTGATTACATTCACTGAATTGAAATTCATTGCATGCATTCTATCAGTGTATTTTCGAGACTATCTTCTTCTTATCCCTTCATGCGGCCTTATTACTTTGCTGATTATATGGGAATCGTTTAGCTAATGGTAATCCGAAGGGAATCTCTAGATAGTATGGTTATGTGTATCCCTAATGAGGGCACTAGATTGTGGTATAGGATGAACTGAGAGGATCCACTCTATGTAATTTTCCATAACTGGGAGAAAAATAATCCCACTGAGGAGGGGATTGTTGAGGTGAAATATCCCCCAACCCTGATGGCTAGGGATATTACCATTTTGATTTCACAACTCTTCAGGTCTGGTTTGATTACCTTGAGGGTTGGGTTAAAAAAGCCCCAGCCCTATGGGCTGGTGTTTCTTCTGAACCACTGTGGTTGTTATTTCCATGATCACCCTTATGATTTTATGAAGTTTTTTCTGAACATGGGCTAGGTGAATCATTCAACATGTACTTGGATCAACCATTTCTGAAGATCACTGCTCTATTTATGAAATTTTATATATCTAATAGATAAGTTCCTCTAAGTGAGATAATTTCTTGATATTCTCAGATTCTTGATGCAAAAGTTTCTCAACAGCCTGCTCTATTTTAGCCTGATGTCAGAGAGAGTTGGTCAGGGCCTATTTTTCTGAGTATATCTTCGGTCATGGATGTAGTCTGTTTCTTGGAGCTGAAGTAAATTTATAACATTTCATTCTATAACCTTCAGCAGGATTTACTGGTTAGGGATCATAGTGAAATGTAATGCTCCATGTGCACCCCATCCTAAGATGTGAACACCAAATGTGGTATCAATGATTAGCTGTCACGACCTCATTAATGTGCTAAGGAATGCACGTTGAAGGGATCCTTTTTGTTTCTCAATCTTTGGATATTGTGAATCCAGGAGATCTGCCAAGTCAATTTGGTGTTGAAACCCTTGTATTACCATAATGTGACTTTGATACTCATCATATGTTAATACCTTTTCTTTCAAGTGACAAAGAGTTTTCCATATATTGATGTATATGTGATGCACACAATCTCCCAATAATGCCTCTGGAATGCTATATTGAGTGGTGACCAAAGTCCAGAACAAAACTGGTATGTCATATTTAGCCAATTGTTTCCTCATGTTTAGTATGTATTATTCATCCTTCAATAGAGGCTCCTCTACCTAGTCTGACAAAAGTGGAATATTTCTTTCCATTTTATCATAGGAAGTGATATTGGTAGAGACTTCCTTTGTGTTTTTGGAAGGAAGGTGGCCCAAGGGTGGCTCAAACAATGACCATCACCATGGGTTATCTTCTGGTTGAGAAAGGATTTAACCTGCCAGTGAAAAGGTATCAAACACGACTAGAATTGTTTTCTCAATTTCCTTGTGATAGTAGGGCTTTCCCATAACTACATTTCTAATTGGTGAATTCTCTTGACAATGTGAAACATTATGTAGAGAACTATCACAACAAACACCATCATGGGGAGGACCACCATGGTGGATTATAAAAAGGGGAATACCCTCTTACTCCTTGATCTTTTTTCCACATGGAGGGCTACCGTGACTCTTATAAGGAGATGGGATCTCAATATCGATCAGATTGTAGACATGAAGCAAGCCTTCATGGTGAAGTATCTGAGGAGTACCTTTAGAATTACTACTACTCCGATAATTTTGGTAATAAGAGAGTAAGATCTTGATATGCCATAGATAATCATATGAGGGATTCAAGAACTCCAATATTGAGTATATAGGGATAATATATTGGCTCTCTATTTTCTAGTGGTATTTGGTGAGGCCTCTTTTGGATGCCTTCTTGCGAGCGACTGGGGACACCTGTTGGGGGAAGTATTTTTCATGGGTAGGATTTTGTGCCTACTCTAGAGTGGCCATTAGGATATTCCAATTATCTATAATTAGATCAGGTGTATATTCCTGATCCATTTGTACATATGTTATGGGGGATTTTTCCCTATGGTCCTCCTAGATGGGAGAAGATGTGTGTATCTGCTTTAGGGTGATATGTTGAAGAGCCACTCCATTTTTAGGGATGGATTTGTGTATCCACCCATCGTGAACTGCTGTCATTACCATGATGATGTCATGGAAATTCTGTAGGATTTGGGTAGGGATTTTCATCTGTCCTTTCACTATTTCTAGGATATTCTTGGTGACTTCAGTGATTGGAATGACGATATATACCCATTATTTATCTTAAGTAGGTGTATGTGCCTATTTTTTTCCTCCCTTTCCTTTTAGTGGATACTAACAGTACTCATGTGTGGGGGTAGAGAGTTGAGTCTTACCCATGCTTATCATCATGACTTTCTGTCTGAATTATCTTGGTGTTGCCAAATAAGGATGCTGGCAGGCTTGGTGAATACAGGAAGGTGTGTGTGCCTACTTGCAAATTTCCACCAAACTTGGTTGGTGGTCTTCTTTTAGTGATTCCAAATGAGTCTAATGGAAGTATTTCTTGGTGTAGGTATGTGTATGTTCCTATTTGTAGGTTTCTACCGTATTTGGCTAGAAATATTCTTTAAATGTTGTCGGGAGAGTCTGTTGGATGGATGAATAATGGTGGATGGGTGTATGTTCCTACTCACAATTTTTCACCAAATTGGATTTGTGGGCTTCTTCGGAGGGGAGAGGAGAGTGGTCCTACTCCCTGGTGACCGATTGTTTCCCCTATAAGGTTGTCTTGCAAAATCGGGTCTAAAGTACATGGACCAGAAAGATGAGGAAAACACCTTCATCATGTTAAGGAGTTGCTACCACACGATATTGGTGGCAGAAATTTCTAGAAGGATCCCTTGAGAAGAACCCAATGTCTTCTGGATGAGGCCATATGTGGACTCTTGATCCACTTTTATGAAATACATGAGGGTCTGGTTGTTTCCTTCTATGGAAGGCTCCTAAAATAGTTTAAGATGGTGGTTGGTTCCATCTGTGTAAGGACTACTGGTAGTTCCTGAGTAGATGATCAAAGGGTATTCATGAGATGGAGGGCCTGTTGGGCGACCTATAGGGTTGGAATTGTACCGTTTTTTATGGTTCTCCTAGAAAAATGAATTTGCGACCCAACATTGAAGATTCTGGGTTGGTGATTGCATCCATCATGTGGACAAAGACCCAACCTGAGCAGTAGCCAGGGAAAAAATTGGTGAATGCTATAAGGAAGTCATTGGATTAAAGGGAGTTCTTGGAAATAAGTTTCTAGATATATTACGAAAACAAAAAAGAAAACCTCATCCAAGAAATGTCTCATTTGACTAAACGCATGCATGATATATTTTCTTATCCAGAACTATTTAATTTTAAGAGAGAAAGGTTCCTGGAATGTGGGTGATACTATCATATTGGTTAAGGATTCACATCAAGTTCACCATTTTTTTGTTTCCCTTGGAATTCAGTCTCCTAAAGGTTGATCATAGGGGGTTGAATTTTATACAATAATTCATGTTAGATTCACTAATTTTGAATAGTTTTCAATAGGTTTTTTCATGGAACAAAAAACACCTAATGATACTAAATCCATAATGTAATTTCTTTATAAAGGTAGGTGATCATTGAAGAGTTTATCCAATAATGTTTAAGAACTCGCATCATTTGAGAGGATGGGAGGTCGGGCTCATCATACCCTTTTGGGGGGAATTATTTCCTATTCTAGGAATCTATTATAGATTTAAGATATGTTTATGAACCCTTTAATTATTCCCAAGTATAATGTGGTCACACTATAACTGATAATCAATTATTAGCATGTATGGAATTTAGAATCATTTGTATGTATCTAAGGTTCTTCATCAATGGATATATCAGTATGTATATGAGGTTCTCTATCAATGGTATCCTCTTATGTAATGACTATAGATTCTTTGGCCTTTGTGATGACGTTGGTTTTATAGCCACATATTGGGGAGCTCTAGAGTGTATTTCCATACACAGAGATGGAATTTGTTTTTATGTTGGGATCATACCCATGAAATGGGATTCCTATGTATCCTCGCAAGAGGGATCAGAACCCACATAGTTTATTGTATCTTAATGAGACACCTCATACCTTTTAAGTTCATGTGATAAGGACCTAACCATATAGTTTAACATCATGTGGAAAGGATGTCTAGGAGAAAGGTTCCTAGTAAAAGTTTGATATGGGAATTATTCTAAGGAAACCCAGTGATCCTAGAATAAATATGGATTTCCAAGATGAATTAGACGCTACTGTGAATGTAGCCTAGAGAGAATATGGTTGTTTTGGGGTGTTGGGTTTGAACCTCAAGGAGTCTTCCTATGTATCACATTTATATGGGAATCAAAGCCCATGTAGTTCATTTGTGAGGACCTGCACCTATGGAGGACCTCAAGTTTGTATCATAGGGGAGTATATCCATTTGAGAAGACTAAATTAGGGATTACTCTTGAAGAGGATGCCCTGTAAATGGACCAATAGGTATGTCTTGACTAATGGTGGTTTGGAGGCTTGTTTCAGGTATTACTCTTGAGGAGAATGTACATATTGATTTGATTTGTGGATTACTCCTAAGGAGGATTCCCATAATTGGTTAGATTTGGGGCTTACTCCTAAGGATGATGCCCATTGATCTTGAACCCTAGGTGAGCGTCCTACGTATTCTGATTATAGTAGGAATCGAAGTTCTCATATTTAATAATTTAGGGATTACACACTATTTTTTCCTTAGATAGGTTTGATTGGGGATTAATCCTGAGGAGGATGCCCCTACGGTTTGGGATCATGTGGATGTCATGACCACCATCAACCTCTAATATCACATGAGTCATGGTCGGTGTGAGAAATAAGAGGAATTAGAAGATCTGAGGAACCACACAATCTTATTTTCCTTGAGGTTGGATTCATGGCCTCGAGGACTCACACTTATGGAGGCACTCTAAAGGAATGTGATAAGAAGATTCAACTAATGTTACTCTATTGAAATGTGCATCCAATCGTGCGGGTTCCATGATCATGGATAACCTCTATCTCCACAAGATTCGGGATGAGTCATGCTTGAAGTTGACAGGCAAGAGGAAATAGAAGATCTGGAAAATCAACACACTTATCCTCCTCTACTGGTGTAAGAGGCTGGGGCTATAGTAGGGAGAGGAGAGGACTCTAGTCTTATCCCCTATATGATCCTGTTTCCAAGGGTGTGAGGAGGAGTACAAGTGCAACCTAATGAAAGAAAGTCTAGGGGATTATTCTAAGATGGATTCCCTAAAATTTCACATATATAAAGGGAGGAGGATCTCATTCCATGTTTAATGGAAAAATAAGAATAATAATTACCCTCCTAACCTAGAACTGTAGGCTCTAGGTCTTAGAGACGATAAGTGTAGGACATGGTCCTAACCCTAGTATCTGAGACTGGGAACTCCCTGACATTTTTCCTAGGGTAGGGGTCCTCAAAAACGAGGTAATGAAAATCCACATTCACCCATAGGATCCTAACCATTTGGTAAGAAAATTGTGGGAAACCTTTGACCAAATGGATGAAAATCCAAATGGGAGACATGCTGGTGTGCCTCACTTCATGGTTTTGAAAGTTCAGAGGCTTTGTTTGAGGTTTCAAATTTCTCCATTTTAGATAAGGGATAAAAAAGAAGAGTTTACCTTCCATGGATATCTTTGAATAGGTCCTTATGAGTGGATCACACAGGATGAAGGATAGGGTGGACTAAGGGTGCTCACGCAGGTAGTCTTGGGCAAGCCAAGGAAGGCTCACACTAGGGGTACTCCGTGCAGATAGGATTGGGCAAACTAATATTACCCTAGGAAATGGAATACCATGGGAACAATAATTGAGAGAGACCTTGATCAAGCCTTCAAGGGTCTCCATAGGTGTTCCTGGAAGTGGATAGCATAGGTCCCTTGTAGGAAAGGGGGCTCACGTTAGTGTTATTAAATCACGTGGGAGAGGGTGTCTCACATAGGTGTTACATGTTTTAAACCCTGGTAAGACTTTAGTTCAAATAATCCCTTAAATTACATCCTATTTAGGTTTTATAAATCTACCTATAAAGTTTTGGAGGGCTTAAGTGAAGGACTAGGGAGAGTAGATCTTCATGAAGCCTTTAGGAAATTTAATCCATGAAAATGAAGACCCCAAGGTTCTATTTATAGGAAAATATGGGACCTTGGGTGAAGGGGATATCTTTCTTAGTGTTTCCACATAGGTGTTCCACCAAGGGATTCCTCTTAGGTATCTTCCATTGGTTATTACTCAGATCGATCACACAGGATGCCACATAGGTACCCTGAGCGGTGATGGTGCTTTGGAGTACATGGGAGAATGGGATTTGGAGGAATTTTTTATCCTTGTACTTATTCATTTATCTTATTCTTTTCTCCCTAAGGTATTTCCCTTTTTCACATTTTCATCCATGTAAAAAAATAGAGTGTCTACAGTGAGGAGTCAGACTCAAGGTAAGGGATTTTCATCTCACTTTTATTTCAGTGAGACACATTCCTTATACACCAGTTATTTCTTTTGTGTAGTGTATATAATGGAAATAAATGTATTTTATCAAGAAAATTATTGGATTTAAATATCCATCTAAGGTTCTTTATTTCATAGGGATTACGATTCAAATGATACCTCATCAATAAGGGTTTATTTCATAATATCATAATTATTTGGGATTGTCTATGTTTAAGTATCCATTGGGAAATATTTCTCTTTCATGTCCATGTTTTCTAAAAATATTTTTTTATTATTCTCCTACAATTGTTTAAAATAATTTTTACCCATGTTTTATTTTTTTACAAAATGGTTTGAAAGGAATCTTTTTTTTTTGTTTTCCAAATGAGGTACTTTGTGACTTTTCCAAAAAAATATGAAAGGAATGATTTTTAAATTATATGACATGAAGATAATTTCTTTCTATCATGATGCCTAAATTATTTGAAGCTTCCTTTAAAATTTTACATGTTTATTTTTAAAGAATATGGTTTCTTTATTTTGTGTGCAGTTTTAGATTTTAAAAAGTGATTTTTAAATTTGAAAGGGTATTTTCCTTAAGAAGGTTTTAATGATATTTTTTTAGTATTTATATTCATAAACATCAATAAAACTTGATTTCACTTATTATTTACTATGGATATTATCAAAGGATACTATCCTTATTCTTTCTCTAGATGTTTTATGTTTATGAAACTGATTTATTTTCCATGGGTTAAGCTATAATGAAATGTTTATGAAACCCATATCTTTTATAGGTTCTAATAGGATGAATGATTTATGATCATGTGGAACACATATATATGATTTAATTATGTTATGGGTGGGACCTATATATCTCTCAAATTCATTGGGTAAAGTAAAATATCTCATGAGATAGTTATGGGAAACAAGTCGATGTGCTTGATGCATTATGGGAAACAAGTTGAATACTTGATCTGTTATGGGAAACAAGTCGATGTCATTGATCCACAATAGTAAATAGGTTTTGATGCCTAATATGATGGTATTTTTAATTAACCTTGACCTATGAAATGATTTCTATACTTATTATGATGATACACACATTTATGACATGAACTTATAGTTAATGATTGAGTTATGATGAATTATCATTTTTATGATTCATGTATTTTGAAATGATATTGTTTTATTCCATAACTAATGTTTATGATATTTTTTAGATTGGTTATGAACTTTGTAAGTTATGTTCATGATCTTATACCCTTATTATTATCTTATGTTTACCCTTAATAAGAATCCGAGCTCACCCTTTCTTATGTTTCCTTTTCCCCAGGTTATGAATAATGATTCTAATGATTTGTGTTTAGAAAGATTTAATATGTGCGGAATTTTATGGGAGATGTTGAATAATTAACATGAAATATAAAAAGATGGGTATGGTGGGAGATGATTTTGATCTTTATGAACTAGTTATTTATAATCCCAAGTTTTTAAGAGTTTTTCCGAATTATCTAAAACTCCAAACCTAAAATGTTCTTAGTTATGTAAGTTATACAATATTTAATTTT
This sequence comes from Viscum album, assembly GCA_963277665.1. Taxonomy (NCBI): domain Eukaryota; kingdom Viridiplantae; phylum Streptophyta; class Magnoliopsida; order Santalales; family Viscaceae; genus Viscum; species Viscum album. Next base: position 1,307,452,244 of record OY728160.1, on the reverse strand, counting down.
GATAATATAAGTTTTGGATAAAAAAATTGGGTCACATTTATCAATATCAAATACAGAAATGAAAATTTTATGTTTTTAGTACTGAATCTGGGAGCACAGGTCACTGGCTATTACAGTTGGTATCAGAGCAGGGTATAGATAACTTTGTTGATTAGGATGTTTTCGTGTGAGGTTATCTTAAGAGTTATGGATACCATCATGGGTTTATAATTTTAAGGTTTATAATAAGTTTAAAGTCTTTAAAACCCCTTTTTAGGATTTAAGTTTTGAAATTTTAAGGTGACTAATATTATTTTTGGGGGATTTTTTTTGAGGTATATGTAACCTTTAAGATTAACGCGTGAAAAATTTATTTGAGTAAGGATGCTATTTTACATTTTTTGATATAATTTTAAAGGCATGAATAACCTTTAGGATTTATATGATATTTGATCTTGAGATAATTATGGGTTATTATATTTTTGGGGATGCAAAATGAAAGGTATGAGATAACCTTTAAGGTTAAAACATAATATATTAAGATTATTTTTTAGGATGTTTATCACATTTATAGAATCTTTATTAGAATTATATTAATATAGTTTTAGAAAAAAAGGACAACCTATAGGTCGGGTGACAACCCGTCACATCTTGTATGGTCGTGAGGTTTGAACCCACAACCGAAGGGCAACAAGGGTGCATCACATACCACTGGACTATGTGATGTCCTAGTTAGTATGAAATTGTTTTTCCTTATTCATACTGCATCATAGATAAAATTTATGCTCATTTTGGAACATATGTTTAATTGTATTGATAACCATGAGATTGAAAGTGATTTGGTGATTATGTGATTAATGTTATTTCAGAAAAAGTTTACTATTTTGGGAACCTTATATGATTATGGTATACTAAATATTATGGGATTATATTTTAGGAATAAATGATAAATTATATTTTGGATGAATATATGATTTTAATGTGGTTTTACAATAATTTATGTTATTTATAGAAATAATATCATGGGTATTATATGATTAGGGAATATACTTATTGGTACGAGTCATTAAAAGTGATTGATGTTATTTGGAGATAAATATTAGAAGACTATATGATGAGATCCTTCTGTTTTTTTGGGTTTAAATATTTTCCTAGAATATTTTTGAGGAATTTTAAGGATAGTTATTTATTTAATGATCTATGTTGAAATTTGGGTGTTACTGTTTAAATTTTGGATACTAAAGTAGTTTTCTTTATTTTAAGGTTTATTTATTTTGGGAATTATCATACCTTATACTAACTAGTTTGGTTTTGGTTAATTTCTAAAGATAGAGGGAATATATTGTTTACTTTTTTGAGAATTATGTGATATATTATAAGTTTATTTAAGTGCTTCAAGAAAAAAAAGAATCATCTTAAATACTCATCATTTGGAGAAAAACATAAGATTATGGTGGAAATTGATTAAAGGATGAAATTATTCTTCTCAAGTAAGTATATTTCCTTATGCTTTTACTCTAGGAAGTAAAATAATTCCTCAACTCTAGGAAAAGGATCTTGAAAAAAAATTACCCATTTACTTT